>JAJJWW010013549.1:0-598175 GCA_023531295.1 Papaver armeniacum | reverse complement strand
ATTCTATTTGAGCCAAAAGGGCAAAATTGTCATTTCATGGGCGAACACTATCCGAAGCCCAACCAAGGTTAAGGGGCAACTGTATTTGAAGGAGTTCTACATAGTGATCAGCCAAGGTTAAGGGGTTTACCATCTGGGTGACCCTTATCTCAAGTGCTGGGGTGTCTGAATCCGCCCCATTTATAACCCAACCCTAAATCGAGAAAATTACTTCTCAATCATTTTCTTTGTCTGAAATCAAGAAATTCAGAGAGTGTGTAGCAGCCATGGAACCAGAAATTGAGAAGAAAAGAAAGAAAAGCTGTTGCTGTGAAATCGAGAGATGAGAGAATTTATGAGAGCTATTTGAATCAGAAAGGATGAAGATCGAGTGGATGATTGAAAATGGATTTGATTTTTCTGGTCAATGGAAGATGTTTGTGATGTTGTAGAAGATGGAGTTGCCACAGATCGATGGAAATGTTGGGTTTCTGAAGATGAATTCGATGGCGATTGAATGGGTTAGTCTCTAATTGTGAATTTGCTGGTAAATCTGATGAGTTCAGAGACTTAGATGGATTGAACGGATGTAAAGGGTTTGGAGATTGGAAGATGATTAGGCTGCTGCTGCCATTGAATTTGTTGGAAGAACAAGAAATCAGAGATGGGTTTAGTTTGAAGAACATCGATTGCTGCATTGGTTGTGAACGGAGGTGAAACCAGGGTTTTGAGATGATGATGCTGCTGCCAACGATGGTGCTGAGCAGGATGATGGAGAAGAACTTGATGCTTGGTGATGACGTTGATGATTCTATGGTAACGAGATTGGTTTTGGCTGTTGACAGAGGTAACGAGGACAAGATGGTGATATCAGGGAAGGAGCTATATGTGTGTTGGTGGTGATAGTTCTAGTCTGATGTGGTTTTGGTGATTGAATGCAATGCAGTTGGCTTTGAAATAGTGAAGAATTTCTGGTGATGAGATTGAGCTGGCAAGAATGAATTGCAGTGGTTGCAGCTGAATCCCAGAAGAAGAGCTGGTGATATGTGCAAAAGTTGGAGTCTGTGGTGGTACTGAAATGGTGTTGGTGGTATTGAGCAGATGGGTTCAGTTCTGAAGGAAGGATGGGTTTAATTTGCGGCCAATTGATGTAATTGCAGTATGTGTTGGTGGTGATTCTAGCAGGGACTTGAAGTTGCAGTCCGTGGTGTTGAGTTAATAGGCTTGAGTAACTGGTGGTAGTACAGTGGTGCTATGTAATCACAGGGTGCGAGCTCGATGCAGTGAGGGAATTGATGTTTTTTTCAATATGTTGATATGGATTGAGTTGCAGCTGAGTTATGATGGAACTAAGCCTAAGAATGGCGCTGATGCAGGGCAGCCGCTACTGAACATAATGGAGCACTAGGTCTGGTGCAGTTTCTGTGTGTTGTGTAGGTCTGGATTGAAATGTAGAAATTTAGTGAGATGGCACTGGCAAGATGGCTTGATGTGTAGGCGAATTGTAATGTGCAATGACTAAAACTTGATGGTGCAAGAAGCGGTTACACCGGCTTGAATTGTTGGTTCATGGCGGTGAGGAGATGGGGTTAGATGAATGCATTAGGTTGGCAAGTTACAATGCACTGGGAGCCGAGAATGGACTCGACGGTCTTTGTGAGGATTATGATCTTTGGAAGAGCAAATATTGTTTATGTTCTTTGTTGGTGCTTCAGAGAATAGTGTTGCAGATAAGTTGAAGCTGTAGAATCTGTAGGAAAGGGTGGAGTGAACTGTGAAGTTTGCAGCAGATTTGGGGATGGTTACTGGGCAGGATGTTATAAACAGATGGTGCAATACAGGGCCAACATGGCTGGAAGCACAATGATTGTGCTACAGAGCTCTGGCCAGTGCAACTAGCTCAGGCCAAGGTCACTCAGCTCAGCTGAGTCTGACTTGGGTCTAACTCATGTTCTGACCCCATCCGACTCGGCTGACTAGACCCTGACTCAATGAGTTGACCCGGTCTGACCGAGTTGACCCGAGTTGACTGTGACCGGATTGACTTTGCCGGTCACCTGAACCGATTTCCGGCGACTCTTCCGGCAGATTTCCGGCCACAATACCAGATTTTCGGCGACCACTTTTGGGACATATTTTCTACATGGGTTTCTCTCTCTTATGGGCTTGGTGGATTTTCATCTAATGGACTTTGAAGACTAGACCTAATTTTAGAAGTTGGAGAAAAGCTATAAAGGGAAGGTCTTCTACAACTTATCGGATATCTTATTCTTGGAATTTTGGGGGAGCAGGTTTTGTTTACGCTTCTAGGGTTTGCTTTTGTTCATCTTCTTCTTCTTTTCAATTAATATTATTATGATGAACTCCATAGCTATGAGTAGCTAAACACAAATTATTGGTGATGGGATAAAAGTTGATTTCTCAACATGTTTTTGAATCTATGAATTAGTTTTGTCTCAATATTTTATTGTTTGTGATTCACAATTAATAGTGTTATAAGATTTGATAGTTTGTTTGGTTGAGTCCGGAATCAATCCGATTTACATTCATCTCTAGAGCTATATTAGGGTTTTCAATACGAAAAAGTTGTTTATCCCTGATTCTAAGTAGCATAATTGTGGGTAGTGCTTGTAGTGATATATCCTACTAGTCACAAGTGAATCATAACTTTTGTTAAAACGTTTAGTGCTTTTACACATTCGTTTGCATTGATTAGTCTTATTCCGTAGAACTTATTGCTTTTAGGGGGTTAAAATTAATTGTGCTTTTGCACTTTAGGTTGCTTTCTAAGAAGAATTCACATATGCATCTTTTAATGTGGTTGTGATGAAATCAGGGAATTAGCTGGTTATTCTTGTGATCAAGGTATCCTAGGACTATTAGTAAAATAAGAGATTAAAATACCAATTCTAATCATTGATGAAAATACATGTTTGTGAATGATACTATCCCGTGACCAATATCTTCTCCTTATTGATTATTCCAAATATTTGCTTTGCTCTATTTTATTTTTACTTTAGTATTTCGCTTAAACAACAAACATCCCCCCTTGGTTACCTTAGAAACTGAAAATTGCATAACAACAATTGCCTCTCTGTGGATACGAACTCTTCCTTACCTTGTGCTTCATTTAAATTTAGTGAGTAAGAAAGTGAAATTATTTTTGACGGATTGACAACCAATCAACTAACACTAAGATGCAGGTCACTATAAATTGTGAAAGCTACAAGAAGGGCAGTGAGATGATTATACTACCACTACATGTTATGAGATGATTACACTAAGCTACTCTACATGGCAGAGATGCAAAACTTAATAAAAAGAAATGAAAGAATGCATTTGAAGTAGCACCTATCACTACAGCAGATTCAGTTAGCACAGATGATGATTTTAGCAAGTAATCACAGGGATTTGTAATGTAGCTGAGTAGTGACCGCTCAAGCCAGGCAGACTTGAGCTCAGGCTAGGCCATATGCTAAATGAGATGCACAGATGAGGTGCAGCTAATAAGAACACTAAGAGTCTACAGATATGCACTTAAGATGGGCTAACTAAGATATGCAACGGATGGCATAAATGTAAAAAGTTGCAGATATAGCAAAATTACATCTAAATTACGCTAATAAAAACTAAAAACAAAGATTCAAAGCACATATATACAGGGGTGAACTGAAATTCAGTGAAGCAAGCAAATGATCAATACGAAACACTACCAAATCCCCGGCAGCGGCGCCAAAAACTTGGTAGGCTGGGAAAGAAGCTTCGCCTACGTGTAAACTGCAAGTGCACAGCGCCTGTTGGAGGCGTGGCAAGTACAGGTCGATCCACGGGAAATGGAGTGTGCAAGGTTAAACTAAGGGCTTTCCTAACTTTGCTTTTCTATATAAGTGACGAGAATATGGAGTTTTGGTGTCGATACGACCAATTGAGTTGTTGTGACTCTAAACTAAGGTACAAAATAGATTGTAAAGCACTAGGGTGGTTGATTCCACCACCTGATCTTATGCTAAGGCAACTCAACTGAGGTTGTGTTCTTGTACCTTCCCAAGGAAGATTCTAAAAATTGATGTGTCAACTAATCATACTAATTCCCCCCTAGTATCAACTGTCTTTTTACAGCTGGTGATCACAGGATCCTTGGTTAACTAGCTAAGCATCATTCCTATCTTGTTAAACACATATCCCCTTCCATGGCAGTCTCTAATGGATAATTGCTTAACTTCTCTCTCTAGTTCTCCCCTAGTATTGGTTGTCTTCTTACAGTACAGCCAATCACAGGAGAAGTTGATCAATTAGCTAACTATACTCCTATCCCTATCAAGCACATCAAGAACAGCAACATAAATATGAGTTATCTCAACATATTCTCAAGGGTTTCATCTATACCCTAGCAAGAAAAACTAGAACATAATTAGAGCAATTCAAACACAAATTATATTAAGCTTGTGCACTGGCTAATCCAGGCATGAGTTCAAACATCCTCACCTCAACTCTATTTATACATGCAAACCCTCCCCTCTCTTCTAACACTCAAACTCGAGATTAAAAGCAAACCCACTCACCAAACACCTCTGAATCGTGGTCTCCTCTCGTGAATTCGGCAACAAACTCCATTAATTTGATGTTCCACCAAAGTTTGTGAAACCCTAACCCTAACTCTTTCTATCTCTCACTTAGCCTCTAGGGAAGAAGCTATGGAAGAGATAGAGGGAGATTAGGAGGTGACAGCGGTTGTTGTGCAGATGTTGGTGGCTGTGGTGTCGGTGTCAGGGAAGGGAGATGGTGGTGGCTCTGCAAGGTTTGGTCGAGAGAGAATGAGAGGAGAGTTCTCTGGTGTTGTCGGGTGGAGGAAGAGGAAGAGAAGAGAAAGAGAATGGGGTGTGTTTGGTTTGGGTGAAGATATAGGTGTCTTCGGTGTGAAGCGGGACCACCGATCATTGATGGGATGGTTGGAGTTGGATCTCGGGGCGAAATCTCACGGCTCAGATGGAACGGGCCTGGATCCGGGCTATGGTTCGGATCTTGGATAACTCAAGCCCATGTCTTGTAGATGGGTTGCTCCTTGTTGGGTTGCAACTGTTGCGCGCGCGGCTTTGGCTTTCGCTCCATAGACGCTTGTCTCCAATTCTTTGCTCTTTTGGCTCCTTAATTTCCCCGAGCTTTATTTACTACCTAAAAACATAAAATTAATTAGTACAAATATTTATTCTTGAAAACAAAGAAAATACAGAAGCTGGGATAAAATCTGATTTCTGAGCACAAAAGATGAGTTAAATGCCAATAAATAGATGTAGAAATATGCAATATTTGGCACTCATCAGCATGCCATTGGCATGGTATGCTTTGGCGCGGTTTGGGCATGGCCAAACTAGGGTTTCGGGCCAAAGGTTACCATGCGTTGTCTGGTAACCTTGGATGGCTAGGATTCGATCCTAGGATTAAAGGGCGACCGTTGATTGTCGCACGCCTTCGTTTTAGTAGCCGCATAGGGAATACCAGCATGGTGGCGCGGCTAGGTTGGCATGCCATGCCTTAGCGCGGTTTGGGCCGTGGCCAAACTAGGGTTTCGGGCCAAAGGTTATCATGCGTTGTCTGGTAACCTTGGATGGCTAGGATTCGATCCTGGGATTGAAGGGCGACCGTTGATTGTCGCTCACCTTCGTTTTAGTAGCCGCATTGGGAAGGCCAACATGGCGGCGTGGCTAGGTTGGCATGCCTTGGCGCGGTTTGGGGCGTGGCCAAACTAGGGTTTCGGGCCAAAGGTTACCATGCGTTGTCTGGTAACCTTGGATGGCTAGGATTCGATCCTGGGATTGAAGGGAGACCGTTGATTTTCGCACGCCTTTGTTTTAGTAGCCGCATAGGGAAGGCCAGCATGGTGGCGCGGCTAGGTTGGCATGCCATTGGCATGGCATGCCTTAGCGCGGTTTGGGAGTGGCCAAACTAGGGTTTCGGGCCAAAGGTTACCATGCGTTGTCTGGTAACCTTGGATGGCTAGGATTCGATCCTGGGATTGAAGGGCGACTGTTGATTGTCGCACTCCTTCGTTTTAGTAGATGCATAGGGAGGCCAGCATGGTGGCGCGGCTAGGTTGGCATGTCATTGGCATGGTGCATTTGGCATGGTGGGGTGCGGTTGGCTCGCCATGGCGGGGCCAAGGGCTTGGCATGCCGTTTGGCACATGGTGCGGCTAGCATGGCTAGGTGTGTTTGTCTTTGCATGGCGGAGCCAAGGGCTTGGCATGCCGTTTGGAACATGGTGCGGCTGGCATGGTTGGCATGCCTTGGCGCGGAGGTGTGGCTGGCACGGTTTGCCATTGGCACAGTGGTGCGGCTGGCATGAGAATTATGGTTTTGTACAGGTGATGTCGACCAAGGTTAAGGGTCCTGCCGTGGAACATGACTCATAAAATAAAAAAGATACCCTGGTAATTCTGACGTAAGCATGCTGATCGATTCAATAAATGTGCTAGTGATCATAATGACATCGTGTCAGATGTGCGGTTTTACGATTTTAACCCTAGGCTAAAAACCACCATCAACAACAAGACATAATTGAAGCAAAATCGATTTTGATTCACTCGAATCAAGTCATGAACATTATAGCCACGGTTTGCAAAAGATTGCATTCCTTATTATATAAATGTATTAGTTCATGAACAAACCGATTTTAGAACATCATCCACTCAGGTATGCAAACGTGTACGCATACCTTAGTGGCCGGACTAAGTTTGGGTTCGCCAGTATGAGAACAGGTACGCATACCTCCAAACTCAGCTGGAATTCCGGGACCTAAATCAAATGCTCGAAATCAAATGCTCTTTGTTGAAATATTTGATGTTTGGGGAATTGATTTTACGGGGCCTTTTGTTAATTATTTTGGTAAATATTATATCCTTTTAGATGTCGATTATGTCTCAAATGGGTGGAAGCCAAGGCCACCCCTACTAATTATTCTAAAGTGGTTACATATTTTTTTAAAGAGTATATTTTTGCAAGGTTTGGAACTCCAAGAGCCATAGTCAGTGATGGAGGATCGCACTTTCGAAACAAGTTCTTTCAAGGCTTGTTGAAAAAGTACAACATATCTCACAAGATTGCTACAGCATATCATCTACAAACAAATGGGCAAGAAGAAGTCTCTAATCGAGAAGTGAAGTCTATTTTGGAGAAAACAGTAAATCCTACACGAAAGGATTGGAGTTTACAACTTGATGACGCTTTATGGGCGTATAAGACTGCATACAAGACTCCTATTGGGATATCTCCTTATAGACTTGTTTACGGTAAACCTTGTCACCTTCCTGTTGAAATAGAGTATAAGGCTTTTTGGTCTATTCAACAATGCAACATGGAGATGGTTGAGGCTGGTAATCAACGAAAACTTCAACTAACTGAACTGGAAGAGATTCGTAATGACGCGTATGAAAGTTCGCGTATTTTCAAGGAGAAAACAAAGACTTTTCATGATAAGATAATTTCTAGAAAACACTTTCCTGTTGGACAGAAATTTTTGTTGTTTAATTCTCGTCTTACTTTATTTCCTGGTAAATTACGTTCTAGTTGGATAAGTCCTTTTATTGTGCTTCACGTTTTTCCTCATGGTGCAGTAGACATTCGAAGTTTAGAAATGGGAAAGGAGTTAAAGGTGAATGGACATCGATTGAAACCGTATTATGAGTCGTTCACATCTGAAGTTGTGGAAGAGATCAACCTTGTTGATGCACTCCCTCTAGAGGAGTAATAGGCGAATGCCAAGTCGAGCTAAAGACGTAACTAAACGCTTAATGGGAGGCAACCCATAGGTTTTGTATCCCTTTTACTTTTTGTTTTTATTGTTTTCATATCATATTTGCATCCCCATGTTTAATTTCATTGAGTCCGGAATCTATTTTAGAAGAAAATTATGACGAATACCTTTTCGTCAGAAAAATTCAGACTGCACGTAGTTCAGTCCAAAGACCATAACTGTCAGACCGTGTTTCAAAACACTTTGCCCTTTTGAAACTATGTAGAAAAGACGTAGGCGAACAACTTTTGTGAAATGGTGTTTTTCCAAATTCCTTACCAATTTGTACAATTTTTGTGTTTTATCTGTTGCTACGTCAGAATTCAGAATTTTCAGTTTTACACATTGAGGACAATGTGAAGTTTAAGTGTGGGGGAGTATTTTGCATATAGAGTTTTTAGCTTTTTGCCTAGATTTTTCAAAATTTGTATATATTTGCATAAAACCTCCAACTTGTAGAGATTTTAGAGTCACTAGCATACTTCTAGGTATGTTTACATAGAGAATTCTGACCGACATAACTGAACTTGGAAGTGTTAGGGAACTACGTTCAGATTTATTGCTTGTTAGAGTGTTAAATAATGGATTTAATCATGCCGGTGATGCAAATGAGGAGAAGGGAGAAATGCATTATTAGAGTTGTTTATCAATCATTATTGGAGACTACCTATTTTCAAATCAACAGAGGCACTAGACCAAATTTCTTTGTAGTTGACTAAAGAGCTTTCTTTTGAGTGTGTGTCACCGTACGTTAATTCCGGGTAGAATGGTGAGCTACCCAACCTCCCACCAATAAAAACACTACTTTTTGATTTCTTGAGTGCTAATTTTGTCAATCATGAGGGTGACGTCTATAGATGAAAACCACCTTCTTGTAGTTTGATTTGCAGTTAGCACCATTCTCTCTCTCACCAACAACAGGTCCATAGAAACACCATCATCATCAACAAGTGGAGCGACATCAAAATCTACAAGAAAAATTGAAGATTTGAAGACGTTTGAGGTTTACAAGCAACAATACAAGGAAAAGCAAATTTCATATCCAAGTAAAGCAACATACAATGGGAAGATTTTTATATACATGTTGAAGACTTACACATAAGGAGCGGAATTCTATATTCAAGTTGAAGACTTATTTACAAGAGCGAAGAAAATCTAAAGATGAGAATTATATTGAAGTGTATGATACGAAGACAATACAAGTTGTGAAGAATCAAGCGGGTACTTATCCCATGGCCATAACAATTTCATTGTTTATTTTATATTCAGTTTGTAGTTATTTCTCTTGTCATTCAAAAAAGAAAAAAAAAACACGACAAGAGAAATTCTTTGTATTATTTTGGTTTGTATATCTTTTTGTATTCATTTAAAGCCATGGGGAAGAAGAAAAATGTATGAAGAAGTTTCAAGCAACAAGAAATTGAAGAGAAAGAGTTACAAATTGTCGAAGTTCTACGAAGTTCAAGAGTTTATCATCAATAGTTGAAGACCGAAGACGAAGACCAAGAAGATGAAGAAGACAAGCTGAAGACTACGTTTCTATTGGATGTTGTGAGAGTAGTGCTTTCGTCACTGCCGATCGGATGTGAAGGTGGTAAGTACTACCATCCTTGCTATAGTGGTTGATTTCCTTTCTTAGAGATCATCAGAAAACAGTCTTTTATTTCCCATGATCTTGTGGGGTCTCCAGAAATAATTCGGAAGGTTTCCTTCCCACCATTCAACTGTGTAGGATTCTCTCTTCATTCCTACATGCACACATGTGAGACCCATAAAAAAGCCGTCTTATTGAGTGTAATTATCATAAAATCCTTTTAAGTGAGGCAGAAGTCGAGGCGAAATGCTTATTGATCGCTCTCAAACACGCACTCTCTCATTATGGTGTGGTTATTTCTCACTCAACATTAAGAATGAGAATATGTTCTTTGGTGTTTCTAACTTCTTATTACTAGCATGCAGAAACTCTATGTCCTCATAGCTCTTTGGATGCTTGGGAAGCTGGAACGCTTTGAAGTTGGAGTAGGTTTTGTGGGTATACCTCTTGTAAGCCCTCACGAGACTATAACTCGTGCACTAGGGACACCTAGGGGTTTAAAGGCCTGTTGCACATGCTAAGTTCAACCGTGACTTCGACGACAATGAGTTGTTGTACCTTATTTTATTTTTGTAGTTTGCTCGAGGACTAGCAAAAGGCAAGTGTGGGGGAATTTGATAGGTGCAATATTTGCACTAGTTAGGTACTCAAATACTTTGCTTTCTTGATAGTTTTTGTATCATTATGCTTGGATTTTGTTTGATTTTGAGTTTTTTAGGAGTTTGAGGTTATCTTAACCAAAAGGAGGTGGAAATCGTTCAAATCCGGGGTTTCTTCGCATCACCTTAAAGAGGACGAAAAGACGAAGGTATTGGCGAAAGAATGGAGTCAAACCGACGTTGTATGAAGAATCTGGAAGCATTTGAAGCAAGCCGAAGTTGTCGAAAACTAGAGAACCCATAGAACTGTTATAAGCACCCGAGTTTCTACTCAGGGCAGCCACGGAATATTAATCAAACTGTCAGTCTTCTATGACTGACAGTTGAATGGGAGCTGTTAAAGGTTCGTGGTCTTTTGGGAGATAATATTGAGAAGTATGAGGATTCTCTAGGGATGGCAGCGATGCTGGTTGTGAGTACGGAACATAGATTGAATAAGGAACTCGAATCTTCATGGTAGTTAATCGAAACTGTGGTGATTTGGACTGATTGCCTGGAAGGTTCAGTTGTGGAGTTGAGGTGGTTGCTGCCACTATAATTGGATGATGTGAATTATCGAGAAGCAAGGGAGATGTTGGTGGGCTGTGATGATGAACTAATGGTGATGCTGGAAGTATATAATGCTACAGGAGATCAGAACTCGAGCTGGTGATGGCAGAGGAGTATACAGACTAAACATTTGAGTTTGTTAATGCCAGTAATAGCAGTGATGACGACAATGGTGGGTCAGTCGAGAGTTTCAGGGATATGAAGAGAAACAACGATGATGTTTGGTGATAGTGATGCGTAGGAGCTGGATGCAAAGGAAATAAGAATAACGAGAAAGGAGATGCTGCGATTTTGTTGCTGCAGTGACTGATGAAGCTCGAGTTTGAGAAGTTGAACATGGCAAGAGAACTATGGTCGTTGTCTCTGGATGATAAAGATGAGCATAATATAACCTGAGTTGGGTTTTGTTCGAGCTGGTAATGGCAGGGACATGGAGCTGAGGTTTGAGAAGAGCTCGAGTGATTGATGGCAGTCATGATGGTAGTAAAGATAACTGGGAATGGAGGAGTTGTAGTAAAGGAGAAGTACAACGTGATGATGATACTTGTTGCCATTGCAGATGAGTCCGAGATTAATAAAGTCATGAAAATAGTTGGAAGCTCAGGCTAGACGGTGGAGTATCTCACCGTAGAATATATCAGTTGAGAGTACGGTGTGGTTTTCTAACCGTACTGAAACTCAGTTCAACTTACTTAGGAGTTTCCCAACCGGAGAAAATATAAGAAGAGGCTACGGTCAGTGTTTACCACCGTATGCAATTCCAGGGGAAGATACAGATGGGTTTTTCATCTGTAGGTAAAGTCAGGGAGAAAACTATGTCTGCCGTGAGCTTAAATTGTCAGTTTCTTGGAACTGACAGGTCAATTCTAATACGTGTGTTGGGCCTATACAAACTTTATGTTGGGACCTTAGTCCCACATTGGTTAGATGGGGCTTAATTGGGTAGTTTATAAGTCAATGGGTTCCCTCATCTAGTCAACCGGTTTTCGAGTTGAGTTCTACCCATGGGCTTATGACGAGTTTAGGGTCGATACCCTAACATTTGGTATCAGAGCCAACCACCACGACCCATGCCCGTTCCACGGAAGGGGTGACCTATAGGCTGGACTAAAGTGTAGGGCACCTATGTATGGGCGTATTTGTCACCGCATTGAATACTGGTAGTCGATTGGAGCCGCCATAAAGGAAAGGGCTACCGCCGGGCCAATGTCGATAGAGTGGGCCAACGAGGATGTTGGGTCTGGAAGCGTGGTGGGATGTTGGGACATTAGTCCCACATTGGTTAGATGGGGCTTAATTGGGTAGTTTATAAGTCAATGGGTTCCCTCATCTAGTCAACCGGTTTTCGAGTTGAGTTCTACCCACGGGCTTATGACGAGTTTAGGGTTACCCTAACACTTTACGTGATCCATTGGCTGGGAGTTGATTTTACTCGGCTGGCTATTTAGGTGAGAGTTTGATATCTTTTGGGGGATCTCATATCTTTTTATCATATACTTCTGGGAATAGAAGAAAAGAGCTAGGGCTGGGCGATTTTGGCGTTCGATCATCACGATTGAACCTAGGGTTTGCTTTCTTTTTCTTCTTATAATTTTTCATGGATTTTAAGAAATCCATGAGTAGCTAAACACTCCATATTGGTTAAGGATGTAGTCGGATATCATAAACATGCTACTAAATTAATATATTGGTTTTGTTATCTCAATAAAATTATTATTGTCTTGTTCTACGATTTATTATCGCATATGATTGTATGATTGTTAGTTTAGGAGTGCTACTAAATGACCATGAATGATATCTATAGCTAGACTAGGGTTTTGAGATACGTAATTTTTGATAAACCTTGTCATAAGTAGCATATTTTGATTACCAGTTGTATTCAAAACCTTTGTGTGATTGCAAGTAGAAGCTTGACCTATGTTAAATAGTTTACTCGTAGTATTTATATTGCATGGATTAGTCTAATTCATAGAACCTAAAGCTCTTGGAGGATTAAACCTAATAGCACGTTGCATTAGGTAGTTCGCTGAGTAGTATTCATATATTTATCGTTATGGTATGTGATGATATAAGGAATTTACCGGAGTATACTCTGTTGGGTGCAATAATCAAAAATAAGGAAAAAATCAAATAAGCAAAAATTATTGATACTTAGCTCCTTTATAGTGGAAGTGATCGATTTGATGAAATGGACGAGCTCCCCAAATCTCCGCAACAACAAGGCAAAACTTTGGAAAAAGCAGTGAGTCACGTGTTCAACACGTTGCCCTTAAGACATTAGCGCCCGGCTACACTCAAGAGTGATGCTATAGCCCTCACAGGACGAATATCTCCAGGATAAAACACCCTACTACACCTACTACTAGCATATGTAGTAGATGCTCAACTTGAGCTTGGCAACTCCGAAAAAACCGTTAAGGAAAATCGCGAACGCTTAAGAAACGGCTATAAAATATTTTCCCTTAGGGATCCCTCTACAATAAGGAGCAACCCCTTTCCCATAGATTTAACAAAAGTAGTGAATTTGTTTATATAATTGACAAATACAACTTAAGAAGAAAAACTCCCCGATGTGGGACTAAAAGGTTTATATAGTCTCTTAAAACTACTAAAATTGGAAACTCCACAATGTGGGACTAATAACTTTCATTCACAAAAGAAAACAATAAATTATAAGTTTTATTAAAAACTTTAAAAATCCTTTTATTATTAATGGTTTTCTAACAATCCCCCACATGAATGAAAACTCAATAAAACACGAAAACACAGATAGATTTTGGTAAATTAACAACCCAATCTCACGACCCGAACTGACTGAACAGACAGACAGATCGTGTATGTTGAAGTCATACTAGCCATTCCAACGTCATCTCCCTCACACAACAGTGTGATGACCCCAGGATCATACTATGGATTTCTAAAATCATATAGTATAGAGAGCTTTCATCTTTAGTTCCTCACAAGTGAGACTAAAGGTTCCTTTCACCAAAGTGAAAAAGCATGAACTAGTGAACCCTTAGTGACCCTTAGATCCTAAGTTCCAGTAATACCAAAACCATCAAAACGAAAATCACATAAAAAGCGCAGGAAATACCATTTTAGGCAGAGGTGTCCATGACGTCTTGAACCTTTGCTTAGTAAGATATTACCCGAATTACTTGCTAGAGACAGTGAACTATGTCTTGAACTGCTAGCGTTTGATGTAATTCGCGATAACAACCACGGATGATATCTCCAAGGGTTCTGCCAAGCTCGTGCCGTTTTGTCCAATTTGGCCCTGGACATATCCTGTTTATCAGAATGCTCTAGAGAATCAAAGCTCATATTCTCATAGGAACCGGCCCCACTTCCTCATTCAGATAGGTGAGTTTTCATAAAGAGTGTTACCGCTACACCCCACTTCAATCTTAAATTAAAACTATAGAACTCATTAAGACTTCTTAAAAGTCATCCTTTACATGCAGTCACACTATCACGTCTACACCATAGGGAAGGGACAGAGAATGAAATTCTCTGATAGTGTTTACCTTTACCCACCACAAATTAGTTGTCTCATTCGAAACCTTGATCATGGGATCTCCAGTCAGCAAGGTTGAGTATCCTTCATGGCAAGTTTAATTTATGAGCTTAAGCCCCATCCCCCTCGATGCATTTCTAACTATCTCTTTGGATAAACCTTTCGTCAAAGGTTGCGTAATATTCTCCTTGGACTTTATCCAATCAATGGAAATAACGTCGATTGAGATTAGTTATTTTTATCTTTAGCTATTATAGCTTGGCTAACACAATGTATAGATATAGCTGGCACAGGCCTATGCCAGAGAGGAATGTCTTCTAAAAAGCATCTTAGGCACTCGGCCTCCTCTCGTGCTTTATATAACGCAATACTCTTAGATTCCATAATGAATTGAGCAATATATGTCTGTTTGGAAATCTTCCAAAAACAAACCCTCATGTTAGAGTGAAACCATATCCACTCATAGACTTAGACTCCTCTGAGTCAACTATCCAGTTTGCATCATAAAGTCCCTCAAGGACAGCAAGATACCTTTCATAAATCAAATAAAAGGTAATAGAGTATTTTAGGTACCATAATACTCTACTAAGTGCATCCCAATGCTCTTGCTCTGGACTACAAGTATATCTACTTAACTTACTCATAATATAGGCAATGTCTGGACTCTTATAGTTCATTAAATTCATCAGACATCCTATAACTCTTGAGTATTCAAATTAAGATACTCCATTTTCCTTATTTTTCTTGAGTCTACAAGAAGAATCGTATGAAGTACAAGCAGGCTTACAATCAGACTGATTGTATCTCTTAAGCACAAATTCAACATAATGAGAATGACTAAGACTATAAATGTTTGATTATCTTTTAATCCTCAACCCTTACATAAAAAAGCTTTAGTCTTTCAAGTCAACCTTCTCATTCAGTGCATGGTTTTAGTGGAATTAATCACATCTATGTTTGTATCAAGTATAAACATATCATCAACATACAAGCATACAATCACACAGGCATCCTTAACAAGTTACTTATAAATATACTTTTCAGATTCATTAACTTAAATCCACTACACATTATCTCATGATCAAATTTTTCATGTCACTGTTTACGTGCTTATTTGAAAACCATACAAATATTTGTTCAACTTACAAACTTTGTCTTCATAACCTTTCACTACAAAATCCTCAGGTTGGTCTATGTAAATTTCTTTATCTAATTCACGGTTTTAGGAAAGTCTGTCTTAACATCTATCCGATGTATCTCCAAGTTGTTTATGGCAACAATATCAATTAGCATCTCAACGAAGTAATTCTCGTCACAAGTGAATAAGAATCATGGAAATTTACACCTTCTTTTTAGTTTATAGCCTTTAGCTACCAACTTAGCCTAATATTTTTCCACAGTTCCATATATCTAACGTCTCAACTCATTTACATCCCATGGTCTTACTCCCTAGAGGTAAACTAGCAAGCTCCCAAGTCTGGTTCTCGACTGGACCGAGTCCATTTCACTAAATGAAGCTTCTTACCGAATGGGGTTTCAATAGATGTTATGGCTTCTTTACGAGTCTGGAGCTCAGTTAAGCTAAGCTTATTAAGAAGTCGAGTCCATAAGAAGTCTCAGTTCTAATCTTTTACTTCTCCTAGGATCAACTCTAATTCATCTTCCTTAAAGATAAGTTCTGACTATTTGAAAATAAATCTAGGGGATCAACATCACATCTCTAATGAGGTACATGATTAGGAATAAACATGTTCAAAGAACTCAGCATCCCTAGATTCCATAATAGTATTCACACCAAAGTCAGAAAAAGCAGAACTCACAACCAAAAACTATATGCAGTAGGGTACTCAGGATATCTTATCTAAACACCCCCACACTTTGACGTATGCGTAAGAAGGTTGTCTATCTTTCATAAACATATGGAGTTTTATCTAATCCTTTAAAGGTTACTCTATTCTGGATATAACAAAATCAGAGGACGACCTCCCCCCCCCCCCCCCCCCACAAGTTGGCGGTTAATCCTTTAATCAACATGGTATAAATCATCTCCTTAATGGTTCTGTTCTTACGATCAACTATACCATTAGACTACGGTGAATAAGGAGGTGTGATCTCATCAATAATGCCATTTAACAAGTAAAGTTCTCCTATATGAATTTCATACTTGCCATCATGTTCAGACCTAACCCTTTTAGTGGTAACATATATTTTGGTCAATTTCAAGTTTATACTCTTAAGGCTTCTAAGGCATCATCCTTACCCCTAAGTAAGTATACAAGATGGTACCTCGTACAATCATCTATGAAAGTTATAAAAACACCTTTTACCACCTTAGTTTGGGTTGATTTCATGTCAACTAGGTCTAACTGAATTAATTCTAAGGGCTTAGAATTACTCTGAGAAATTTTGCTAAAAGGTTTTATAGCATATTTTGATTCTACGAATATTTAACTTTTGTGTTCAATATCCAAACTAAATTTGGGTATGCATCCTACGCTTCCCAGTTTATGCATTGACTTATATAAGTTTACGCCTCCATGTCTACCATGCAAAACATTCAATCACGCAAAAGAAAACACAAGAATCAACTACTTCATCAATTTTTTCGTTAAGCTTATATTGACCTTAAGTCTTATAACGTTTCCTTAAAAATCATATGTCCTTAGGTACGACAAGTTTTCCATATTCAATTAATATCTTAAGTCTTTTACCATCTACAACAGAACAACATACAAGATTCTTGCATACGCCCGGAACATGAAAACTTCATTCATGTGAGAATATTACAGATATGAGCTTCTGCTCGACCTTTCCCTTTTATGCAACCTCTGTCGCAGGTGAGTTACTCATATAGAGTTTCTCGACATCTCCTATCCACTGATAGTAGGTGAACAGGTCTCTGTTTCAACAAACATGCTTGGTGGCTCCAAAGTCCACCTACTGGTCTCTCACATTAGTTATTATTCCGACATCATGCCACTGAACTCGTACTAGTTTTTTTCAACTAAATTAGCATTAACTATCTACTAATTAAGGTTTTTATGTTGCCTACAATTTACTGCCGTATGGCTAGGATTTTACACACATAAAAATCACCCTTAATTAAAGTAATGCTAGATTCAGTTTTATGAAACATACCTTTCTTAAGAAGACTACGCTTAGAGTTGCGTTTGATGTTCCAACCTTTGTCAACTTTGGAAAAATTATGTTCATCCACATGCGCCTGTTAGCCATGTCCCTTTCCAGTTTCATGTCACAATCTTCGTTTATACTCTGACTACGGAGATGGTAATTTCCCAATCACCTAATACACCACATCTCAGAAACCTTAGTTCCGAAACAGAAGATAAAATATGAGTTTTGAAGATAATATCTAGATTTACAAACTTCGTTTGAACCACCATATCAAAAAACTCATGGTTACCCCATAAAAACTACTTTAGTTAACAAAACATTTCTGCCCGTCAGAATTTTTTAGGAACGTTTCTCTGTTTTGTAAAATATCAAAAAAATACTTTTACAACTCCAGAAATTCTGAAATTTTACGTGGGTAACTATCAGGATGTCCACTACGTTGTGTAAAAAGGGTTCATCGAAATTCCTTCTAGGTTGAGAGATAAATTCGAAACTCTACAACAGACTAAAAATTCGTTTTCTGTTTTTTCACTCCATAATTAACATCCATAATTCACAAACCAATCAACCATTCTTGATTATTACAAATTCTAATGTCTTAAGATTGTTGAGTGCAATAATCAAAAATAAGGAAAAAATCAAATAAGCAAAAATTATTGATACTTAGCTCCTTTATAGTGGAAGTGATCGATTTGATGAAATGGACGAGCTCCCCAAATCTCCGCAACAGCAACAAGGCAAAACTTTGGAAAAACAGAGTGAGTCACGTGTTCAACACGTTGCCCTTAAGACATTAGCGCCCGGCTACACTCAAGAGTGATGCTATAGCCCTCACAGGACGAATATCTCCAGGATAAAACACCCTACTACACCTACTACTAGCATATGTAGTAGATGCTCAACTTGAGCTTGGCAACTCCGAAAAAACCGTTAAGTAAAATCGCGAACGCTTAAGAAACGGCTATAAAATATTTTCCCTTAGGGATCCCTCTACAATAAGGAGCAACCCCTTTCCCATAGATTTAACAAAAGTAGTGAATTTGTTTATATAATTGACAAATACAACTTAAGAAGAAAAACTCCCCGATGTGGGACTAAAAGGTTTACATAGTCTCTTAAAACTACTAAAAATTGGAAACTCCACAATGTGGGACTAATAACTTTCATTCACAAAAGAAAACAATAAATTATAAGTTTTATTAAAAACTTTAAAAATCCTCGATGGGGTACTTTAGGACTCTTGATAATGAATGATTGAGGGACAACACCAGTTATTAGTCGAAGTGCATGTATTATGATTAATGATGAACCCTTAACCAGTATTCTCAACTTATTGATTCTCTGAAAAGGCGAGGGTACCCAAATATACCTCAAGCTAAAACTTTTCCTACCTATAAGTCCTTTCTATGAAAGTGATTGTCTATGGACTGAGTCGAGACAATACAACTAATCGGTTCACACTTCGTGTGATCGTCTATGGATACGAGATAGAGACAATACAACAACGAAGTATGTTTACTTGATAAAAGTGTTCGGACTTAACCAAACACAATAGGATTGCTTATCAAGTAAATAGGAATTAACGTTTGTGTAATTTACTTTAATTATAATAAAAAAATTATAATGCGGAAATATAAAGTAAATGACACAGCAAGATTTTGTTAATGAGGAAACCGCAAATGCAGAAAAACCCCGGGACCTTGTCCAGAATTGAATACTCTCAGGATTAAGCCGCTACACAAAATTAAACCAACTTCGTATAGTTGAGACCAAGCAACTAAACCTATAGTTCACCTAGTTCCGTCTGTATTCCCACGACTCCGACCTATGAATAAGTCACGTACTTGGAACAAATCCTTTGGTTCGTATTCCAAACAGTAAAGGAACAACAAATATGTTTGGTATCAACTCTCTTCAACCAAGTGATATGAGTTCGACAAAGGCTCTTCTGTTTATCTCAATAAACCCCTTCGTCAGGTTCTTAGATCTATCTTATGTTCAACTACCGAAGTGATTGTTAAGATTTTGCAATCAATACTTTTAATCACAAATAATTGTATTGATGCCGATCTACACAACTAATCAATCCAATCTACCACAAGGATAAACCGATTATAGTTGGATCCTCTTATACCGAAACAAGTATTGTGCACACCAAAGATTATGAACCCCAAATCAGAAATCTTCAATATCTTCTTTATCTTTAAATCTTCTTAGATCTTCAATAAACACCTGCACATAACAAATTGAATCTCTTGTGATCAATCACGCACAGAACGGAGTCTATTAACAATGGATTATCACAAGATCATCTTTAGCACTAACAACAGTCTAAAGATCCCTGTCGAAACTTCGATCTAGTTTGAGTGAATCTTATATCAGAAGAGAAGATTCTCAAGAATAAACAAACTAGGTGCAATCAAAGTTCAACCACCGTTAGTCAATCAAATCAATCGAAAATACATGATAAACCGCAATCATCTAGTTTCCCACCAACGGTACTCGTAGAGCTTCTCAATCCCAAAGAATATTTTAAACTGAGCGGTCGTAAGAGATTTCGCCTAATTAGGTTACTCTCCTCTCCGAATAGGCGGCTTCACCAGTAACAACACAACCGACCAAGTTTGTTGTCACGAAGGATTAGTTTGCTAGAAATGCAAACTTCAAGTATTTATAGACAAGGAAGTTTGGACACCAAGGAATTTCCAAAACCGAAAATATTCTCAAAGATATTCAATATATTCCAAATTCGGTTTCCATAATTCCTGGAAATGCTCTGTCCAAAATAATGACCGAAAATCTCTTTGGAAAATCTCAACTAGTAAATGCACATTACTAATTCTCGTTTTCCTAAAATAAAATTAAAAACCTTAAATAAAAGATTCTTAACTTATTTATGTTTCGATCCTGGGATTTCCTTCCTGTAGCTATTAAAGAATAACTTTGAACAATAAAAGATAAACATTACTGCATGTGTTCAAAGTGTGTCGACATCCTTACTTTGTAAGTCCTCTTTCATACTTACAACCTTGAAACCGATTTGCCATACTTCCAAACAAGTTTAGAATTGGTTCTTCCGACTTTCAAGAACTATGTGATTGATCAAGAAACACTCAATCACAAATCATGGGTTTAACGGTTCTACCAAAACAAGTTTCGGTTCTACCTCCATGTGAGTACTGTGCATACTCACACTAGCTTCCCAAAATTCAGTTGACTAGGTACTAGGATCGGTTCCCCACATATATATGGTATCTAACTTATATGTGTTGCACATGTCCATAGGATCGGTTCCCTTTTGCCTAAAAACGTGTTTCACATGTCCATAGGATCGGTTCCCCTTTCTGCTACAAACTTGCTGCACCTCATACAAGGATCGATTCCCCTTTGTGATGTGTTGCACCTCTTCATAGGATCGATTCCCCTTTACCCAGATTCGGTCCTACACAATCACAAACTTGATCATACCATCTCAGGTGATTACTTAAGATCGGTTTCACTAATAAAAGTCATACAATACATAAGTCAGGCCTTTGTGAATAGTTTTACCAAGAACTCAAACAAGTCGTGAGCGGTTATACTAAATCACACATATTGGATGTTCACAAGATATGCAATGAATAACAATCCCAATAACGCCTGGCGATTTCCTTTTCGATTCATAAAAAAGTTTATGAACTTACTTCCTTAAAACACATGTAAAACATTGTTTCCTAGGATGAAATCCTCACCTCATACCCATACATAATCACAATAGCATTTAAACGATTATGTCGATGTCTTATCTACAAAGTTTAATGGTTAAGCAATAAACTTCATATTGTATTCCTTAATACTATGTCTATCTAGAGTGTTCATGTGATGAGTGCCAAATAGTGCATATTTCTACACCTTTTTATTGGCATTTAACTCATCTTTTGTGCTATAAAAGTGCTTTAAAATCATATATTATCCCAAATTTTGTATTTTCATTGTTTTCAAGAATAAATACTTGTGCTAATTAATTTTGTGTTTTTAGGTACTAAATAAAGCTTGGATGAATAGAGAAGCCAAAAGAGCAGAGAATTTGTGACGATGAAAGAGAGACAACAAAAGCTCCAGATGAGAGGCAGTGAAGAATGTCTTTTTTACCTCATCCACAAGTGAAGAATGTTGTTTGCAAGCCCCCAAAACTAGGCGTGGGCTTGAGATAATAGCTTTGAGAACAAATTTGGGACTAGAAGAAGATCTTCCAAGAGATAAAACCCAAGATTCAAGACCCAAACCCGTTCCACACTGAGCAGTCAGATTTTATACATCTACTAAGCATCCAACAACATAGTCGTACGGTACATCGACATTTGCTACTCCCGCCTCACACCCGAACACCTTATATCCATCCTCTTGTACGAACAGAAAGCCAAACACACCTTCACTCATTCTCTTCTTCTCTTCAAACTCTGCAGAACTTTCATTTCACCTCCATCAATCACTTCCATCCCCGGAAAATCTCTGATCCTAGACACCTTCCCAGCCGCCATCAATCAACCTCCTAGTCTCCATATATCTCCATCTTAGCTTCTTCTCCAAACATTAACCCTAGAAGCTAGGATTGAGAGAGATGAGTCTAGGGTTATCTTTAAAAGTAAACATCAAATCAAGGTTGCAGGCCTGAATTACAGAGGGGGTTTGTCGAGATAACGCGTTTTGAGTGAGTGGTTGCTTTCTAATTATAAAATTCTAGTGTTTGAGAAGAGAATTGGGTATAAATAGGGTTCTCTGTGAATTATGTAAAAATCTAAATTTAGTTGGATCAATTGCTAGTTTTATAATATAAATTGAGTTTTAATCATCTTCATCATGTTCTAAATTCATATGCTAGGGTTTAGATGAAGCCCTAGCTTCCTGCTATGTTATTCATGTTATTTGTGTTGCTCTTGAATGCTTAAACTGTTCTAGGATAGATTCAATCTTAGTGCTTCAATACTTTGCTCTTACAGTTTATGTCAAGCATCCATTGTAGTTAGAATAAAAACTGTGTTGATTGTACTGCAACTCATGCTTGATAGACTATTGTTAATCCCTTGACTAGTTGTGCTTTATTAGACAGTTAGTGCTCCATATTGATACTTTAGTTGTGATTGAATTATCCATTGGTGAAACACCTTAGGTAAGTGGTAGACTTGATACTTCTCCCTTATCTGTTACAAGGACAAGAGTAATATAATTAGTTGAATATATAGTGTGAGTTAGTGGTGGATTTGACAATCCTAGTACCTCCATTCTCAGGGTTAACATCGTTGTCATTGCATCTTTATTTTGCTGTTATAATCTTTACCAACATCTTCGTCGTATCGACACAACAAAAATCCCTTTGTGTTACTTATCATTGAATCAGTATAGGAAGACTTTAGACTCAACTCAACATCGCCCCAATCTCTGTGGGATCGACCTGTATTTGCTCTGTCTCCAATAGACGTTGTGCACTTGCAGTTTGACATAGTCTTAGGCTTCTTTTAAGTCCTACCAAGTTCTTGGCGCCGCTTTCGGGGACTCGGTAGCGGTGTAGCTGAAATTTCTATCCTTTCTTTACTGATTTTCAGCTCAATTTTGTATATAAGCGTCTGGAATTTCTTTTTCTCTGCCATTGCTAGTGTAACGTAGTTATAACCATCATCTGTGTATATTGCATATAATTTTATTTGTTACTTTCTATCGTTACTTTCTATCATTACATTCTGTAGCTGCCATTGTAGTTTAACCTGTTATACTTTAAACTATATGTATATACACTGCATCTGTTGATTTTCTTTCAAACTAGTTCATCTGCATAACTGCATTTTACTTCAGTGGGTTAGCTGAATCTTTGTCTTGTATTCATATCAAGTTTGGGTTTGTTTTCGACCATAGCTAGTCTGCTCTTTGCTGTAGTTTTTGCTCTCATTGCTATAATCCTCTCATATCCCGGTAGTGTGATCCATATGCTACACATCATACATCCTTTTCTGTAAGACAGTCAGTTTACTTGTATTTTGTTACTTGCATTTTCATCTCAGGCCATTCTATAAATTTTTTTATTTTTTATTTTGTTTCAGTCGTTTTCAACCTTTGCGGTTTATAGGTGAACACAAGCTGTAGTTGCTCATTAGTTACTTTTCATAAATTGCTACATTAGTGAACTTCCAGTTCACTTAATTTGTGTTAAGAATTGAAAATTCTCTTAGCATAACTATTGATTTGTGCAGTCTTATAATTCAGACCTGTTGATCATAGACAACCAAAGTGGGATCATCTGAAACCAGTGTCAAACTGCAGCTTCTTTACAGTCAATTACATTCAGTTTCTATTATTCTTTATCTATGTTGTTATAGTACAATTCTGGGAGCTGAGATTTTCTGTTGAGCCAGCAGGTTCCTGCGAATATTGCTCTTCGAAACAAGGAAGGGAAGGACAAGGAGCAGAAAAAAACTATGGAATTGCCTAAACCCGGTTGTGAGCCGGCGGTTTTTTTTCAACTCCTTTTTACTCTAGATGTTTATGTGATTGACATACCATCCTGCTTACTGAGTTAGTTAATACCTGACCATCTTAAAACCTCTTTAACTACTGGTATTGTTATGCATATTCCTGTGACATTCGAGTAACATTCTGGCATGCTAAAATTGATAAATTCTGGGGACTAGCTTTTGAGCCTGTGAGAGTTGATTGTGTTTTGGTTAGCTGAGTTTGTTGTTAACTGTGCTAAAATTGTGAATCTCTGAATCTGTCTGCCTACTAAGCATCATCTGTGGCCTAGTTTTGGCACTTGTTGTTATTTCTTGTCTCTGCAATTTGACTAGTATGTATGCTAGCCTATGATTGTCACCTTCTGTGACCAAACAAACAAACTCGTTGGGATTAACCAAGAGGACATTATTGAAATACCCATTTCTGAGGAAGACAACCCTACTCAATTTGAGACAATGGGTGATGAACTAAACCAACCTCGTAGTCTCAAGGACTACATGTATCCCACGAGGACAAGCCAGCCCTCGTGAATTGTTCTACCCGTAACTTCCGATCAGTTTGAGCTGAAGGCGAGCACAATACATATGCTCCTTGTGTTTCGAGGGGTTGATGCTGAAAACCCTTCCATCATGTTAGAGATTTTGAGGAGATTTGTGGGACTCTGAAATTCAATCAAATGACAGAAGAGAACCTGAAATTGCGTCTGTTTCCCTTCTCTTTGAAAGAGAAAGCTAAATCTTGGTTGTATGCTTTGCGACCCCGGTCCATTAGAACATGGGAAGAGCTAACGAAAGAATTCTTCAAAAATTTCTTCCCAAATCACAAAACAGCCACCATTCGTCGGAGTATAAATAGTTTCGTGCAATTAGATGGTGAAACATTGTCCAAATACCTAGAACGGTTTAATGATTTTCTACTTCAATGTACCCATCATGGTTTCGAGCAGTGGAGATTGTCAACAATTCTTTATGAAGGGTTGGATTTCGCCACTCGAACTCTGGTCGAGTCTATGTGCAATGGTGAATTTACTAATAAAAGTGCCGACGAGTCGTGGGCCTTTCTGCATGAAGTTGCCGAGAAAAATCAAAAATGGGAGACCATTAGAAAACCTAGGAAAACCGCCAATAGAACTGGTGTTCATAAGATAAAGTCTGATTTTGAAATTCATGCGAAAATGGCATCTGTGATTAAAAGACTGGACAATTTAGATATTCAAAAAGGTGATAAGCCTAATACACCTGTCTCATGTAATCAGGTAGAAATATCCATGTGTTTTTTCTGTAAGAGCTCGGAACATTTAGCTGAAAACTGTCCTGAACTGCATGAAATTAAGGAGTCTAGACTTGAGCATACCAATTCTTTGTACCAAAAACACGAGAACAACCCGTATTCTCAGACCTATAACCTAGGGTGGAGGAATCACCCTAATTTCTCGTGGTCTAAAGGGCCCGTACAAGGGGGTACAACGAGTAATAACCAAGGATATGCATATCCTAGAAACCCCCAAATATAAACACACACACAATACCCTGTAGAGAAAAGGCCTAGCTTTGATGATGGTGTGAACCAAATGAATTAAAATCTTTTGCAATATCAGAAGTTAAATGACCAAAAGTTTGCGAGTTTAGAACTCAAATTGGGTAAAATCTGTGATGCACTAAATGAGAGAGAAAAAGGTAAACTCCCTAGTCAACCTCAACAAATTCAGAAAAGCGCATTTCAGGCAAGCACCTCAACTTGTAATGAGATTCCACGTGATCATGTGAATGTTGTTACTACTCTTCGTAGTGGTAAAGTTGTTGACAACAACGTAGGTGTACCACAGTCAATCGAGTCTAAATCAGACTCACCGGTGCATACAACTCCACAGAAAACACTCGTTGTGGAAAAGGAATCTGAGCATGATAGTGACTCTAAGAATTCCACTGATGTTAATGTCCCTGCACCATCTAATGTGCATGTTGCTCCATTTCCTCAAAGATTGGTGCAGCAAAAAGGGGGTACCCACTACAATGAGATGTTGGAAATGTTTAAACGTGTAAACATAAACATTCCATTTCTCGAAGCAATCAGGAAGATACCTACCTATGCTAAATTTTTGAAAGACCTATGCACACAAAAACGTAAACATCATGTGCACAAGCGTGCTTTTCTCACTGAGCATGTAAGTTCAATTATTCAAAGCAAAACTCCACCTAAGTTTAAAGACCCAGGTAGTCTAACTATCACATGCACTATATGTGACCATACGGTCGATAGGGCTTTGCTTGACTTAGGTGCTAGTGTGAACTTACTGTCATATTCTGTATATGTGCAGTTAGGTCTTGGGGAGCTGAAACCCACTCCTGTTACGCTACAATTAGCGGACAGATCTGTCAAAATCCCTCGTGGTATTGTTGAAGATGTATTAATCAAGGTTGATAAATTTTATTTCCCTGTGGACTTCATTGTTCTATACACTCAACCTGTGCAAAACCCAGACTGTCACATTCCTATCATTTTAGGATGTCCTTTTCTGGCAACATCCAATGCTATAATAAATTGTCGTAATGGAGTGTTGAACTTGTCATTTGGGAACATGACTGTGAAATTAAATGTTTTCCGGATTATCCAACAACATATGGATTTTGATAATAATGAATGGCATTAGGTTAATATGATTGAGAGTTTGATCCAAGACTCATTGCCTGACATCTTATCTGTGGACCCTTTGCAAGCATGTTTAGATAACTTTGGCCTAGATATTTTTGATTCTGAGTACATTAGTGAGGTTCACTCTTTGCTTGAATCTGTGCCACCCATGGATATTGCTAAATGGCAGAATGCAGTGGAACCACTTCCACTCTCTGATTCCAAATCTGCCCCATCTCTTGATAAACCACCTAAGCTTGATTTGAAACCATTGCCTGATACTTTGAAATATGCTTTCTTAGGTTCTTCTGAGACTTTGCCTGTTATTATTGCATCATGTTTAGACACAAAATAGGAAAGCCAACTTTTAGAAGTTATTAAAGAACATAAAGAGGCCTTAGGTTGGACCATCTCAGACCTTAAAGGTATAAGTCCCACAATTTGCATGCATCACATAAATCTTGAGGAAAATACGAAACCATCTAGTGAAATGCAAAGGAGACTTAACCCCAACATGAGAGACGTTGTTAAAGGTGAGATTTTGAAATTGCTTTATGCGGGTATCATATACCCAATTCCAGATAGCCAGTGGGTCAGTCCTATTCAAGTTGTACCCAAAAAGTCTGGCATTACCGTAGTTCAAAATGAATTAAATGAGCTAGTACCCACTCGTGTGACTATAGGGTGGCGAGTTTGTATTGACTATATGAAGTTGAACACAGTAACAAAGAAAGACCACTTTCCTCTTCCCTTCATTGACCAAATGTTAGAAAGGTTGTCGAGACATAATCACTATTGTTTCTTAGATGGCTATTCGGGTTATAACCAGATTCATATATCACCCAAAGACCACATTTACCTGTCCTTATGGTACATTTGCTTATCGTCGTATGCCTTTTGGGTTGTGTAATGCACCCGCTACTTTTCAACGTTGCATGATGAGCATCTTTTCTGACATGGTAGATAAATTTCTTGAAATTTTCATGGATGATTTTTCTGTCTTTGGGTCTTCTTTTGATGAATGTTTGCATCATCTTACTCTTGTGCTGATTCGATGTAAAGAAAATAATTTGGTTTTGAATTGGGAAAAATGTCACTTCATGGTTAACTCAGGCATCGTTCTAGGGCATATCATTTTTGAAAAAGGCATAGAAGTAGATAAAGCTAAAGTTGATCTCATTCAACACTTGCCTCAACCTCGCTCTTTGAGGGAGATAAGATCATTCTTGGACCATGCCGGTTTTTATCGGCGATTCATCAAAGATTTTAGTAAAATTTCAAGACCCTTGTGTAGTCTTCTGGCAAAGGATGTTGCATTTGTCTTTGATGATGCTTGTAAGGAAGCATGGGAGCAATTGAAATCTCTTCTCACATCTGCACCTATAGTCAAACCACCTGATTGGACTTTACCATTTGAAATTATGTGTGATGCGTATGACTATGTTGTAGAACAGTGCAGGTTCAATTACAAAAAAGATTACTGCACCTGTCAAGAGCTTGACTGTTCCTAAATGGCAGCCACCTTACAATGATTTTATTAAATTAAACACTGATGCATCTTATTGTGATCGTACTAAAACAGGTGGATATGGACTAATATTTCGAAATTGTGCAGGTACACATGTAGCTTCGAAATGTCGCAGTTTCAGTGGAGAATTGGATGCTCATTATCTGGAAAGTTTAGCTGTTCTGGAGGGTGTGAAATGGGGGCTGTAGTTAGGACTTAAGAAGATCACCATCGAGTCTGACTACAAGAGTCTCATTGAAGCTATAAAAGGGGAAGAGTCTGATATCCCATGGAAAATGCGAGGCATTATTGAAGACACTAGTAATCTGTTAAAACAATTTGATAGTTATTCCTGTGAGCACATAAATAGATTAGCTAATAAATATGCAGACAATCTTGCAAAACATGCCCGTAAAAAGGATATCTGTAATAGTTGGGAAGGGGAATTTCCTTCTTTCCTGTCAAACTCTATTCTGTATGACATTACATGATCAAATAAAGATTTTCCTTTGTAGCAAAAAAAAAGTATGACTATGTTGTAGGAGTTGTTTTAGGTCAGCGAATAGACAAACTCCCATATGTGATCTACTATGCTAGTAAAACACTTAATGATGCTCAACTAAATTATTCAACAACTGAGAAAGAATTATTAGCTGTTGTGTTTGCATTGGATAAGTTTATATCATACTTTATAGGTTCTAAAGTCATCATATATTCTGACCATGCTGCATTGAAATATCTTTTGTCCAAAAAAGATGCTAAAGCTCATCTAATTCGATGGATACTCTTGTTACAAGAGTTCAATCTAGAAATTAGAGATAAGAAAGGGTCTGAAAGTGTTGTTGTTGATCACTTGTGTAGGTTGAATGTTGAATCTGTTGATGAATCCTTGCTTATTAGAGAATCATTCCCTGACGAACAATTGATGCTTGTATCTGAAATGCCTTGGTTTGCTGATATTGTTAACTACCTTGTTACTGGAAGAATTCCCTTGCATTGGTCTAAACAAGACTGTTCTAAATTCTTGGCTGAAGTGAAATATTTCTTTTGGGATGACCCATATTTGTTTAAATACTGCCTTGACCAACTCATTAGGAGATGTGTCCCCAATTCTGAACAAAGAGATGTCATCTCTTTCTGTCATGACCATGCATGTGGAGGCCATTTTAGCGCCAAGAAAACTATTGCAAAGATCTTGCAGAGTAGTTTTTATTGGCCATCATTGTTCAAAGATAATCATGCATTTTGTGTTGCTTGTGACCGATGTCAGAAATTAGGAAGTATCTTAAGAAGAAACATGATGCCCTTACAAATTATTTTGATTGTTGAATTATTTGATGTATGAGGTATTGATTTCATGGGTCCTTTTCCTAACTTTGAAGGTATGTTATACATTCTTGTTGCTATTGATTATGTTTCTAAGTGGGTGGAAGCCATTGCATCCAAAACAAATGATCATAAAGTAGTTCTTTCTTTACTTAAAGAAAACATTTTCTCTCGTTTTGGAACACCTAGAGCAATAATCAGTGATGGTGGTACTCATTTTTGTAATAGACCTTTTGAATCACTTATGCGCAAGTATGGAATCACTCACAAGGTAGCAACACCATACCATCCACAAACCAGTGGCCAAGTAGAAGTTTCTAATAGGGAAATTAAGCATATTCTTGAAAAGACTGTTAATCCTACTAGGAAATATTGGTCTTTACGTTTAAATGATGCTTTATGGGCCTATAGAACTGCATACAAAACTCTTATTGGCATGTCCCCTTATAGACTTGTGTATCGTAAAGATTGTCATCTACTTGTAGAGTTAGAACACCGAGCATATTGGGCTATAAAGAAATTGAACTTTGATCTTGATAAGGCTGGCACCCAAAGGAAACTTCAACTCAGTGAGTTAGAAGAATTAAGAAATGATGCATATGATAGTGCCAAAATGTACAAAAATAGAATGAAAGTGTTTCATGACAAGCACATTTTGCGTAAATCTTTCACACCTGGTCAAAAGTTTTATTGTACAACACTCGTTTGCATCTTTTTCCAGGAAAGTTATGTTTTAGATGGTCGGGTCCATTCTTGGTACATACTGTTTTTCCTCATGGAGCTGTTGAAATTGAAAACCCAACAAACAAGAACATCTTCAAGGTCAATGGTCAGAGATTGAAACTATTTCTGGAGCCTCTTCCACCATAAGTTGAGACCATGGACTTGGAAGACCATGTTTATGTGGACTAAACTAGTTCACATGTGTACATACATATGGATTAAAAGTCCATTATCTTTCCCTTCTCTTTTTCTTTGTGCATAATTTTTATGTGTGCTAACCAAACTTTTTGTCTTATCACTCTTGTTGTTTGCTTTTAAAAGCATTCATCCACTTCTGGTTTAGCACCATCCTTTTTGCATCTGGTAATCTCTTTCCTTTAAATCTATTATGCGTTGTTCTCCTGGTATGTTTTTATAATTCTGCTTATATATTGAAACATTGAGGACAATGTTAGATTTAGGTTTGCGGGAGTATTTTGCATATAGAGTTTTTAGTCTTTTTCATTTCATAAAAAAAAAAAAAAAAATTAAAATCTTTGTTAATACTTGCATAAAACCTCCAACTTGTAGAGATTTTAGAGTCACTAGCATGCTCCTAGCTATGTTTACATAGAGAGTCTGATCGAAATAACTGAACTTGGAAGTACTGGAGAACACAATCGAGTTTCTTAGTTGTTAGAGCGTTAAAGTTGGATTTAACCATTCCGGTGGGCAAACTAGGTGTTGCAAAGATATTTGGTAGTAGAGTTGTGATCACCCTTAGTGGAGACTACCTATTTTTACATCAAGCGAGGCACCGCCCTTCAATTTTTGTGACTATCTAAAAAGTCCTTTTAGAGTGTGTGTCACCGTACGTAATTCCGGGTAGGAATGGTGAGCTACCCAACTTCGCACCACTTTTAGCACTATTTTTGATCTCTTGAGTGCTAATTCTGTCAATCATGAGGATGACGTCTAAAAATGAAAACTCCTTTTTGTAGTTTGATTTGCATTTAGCACCATTCTCTCTCTCGACAACATCAACAGATCCATAGAAACACATCATCATCAACGAGCATAGCAACATCAGAATATTTGAAGAAAGTTGAAATAGTCCAAGGTTAACATGCAACGGTTCAAGGAAAAGAAAAAGTCTTATTCAAAAGTGAAGATACAGTTCAAAAAGCAGAATTCTATACACTAGTGAAGACTTATCTTACAAAGAGCAAAGAAAACATAAAAAAGATGTGAATTAGTGAAGTTTATAAAATCAAGACAATACAAGTTGTGAAGAATTTAGTGATAAAATCCTTCATCCATGGCTTTAGTGGTTTCATTATTATTTTGTTATTTTTAGTTTGTCATATCTTTTCAAAAAAAAAAAAAAATGAAAAATAAGTACTATAGTTTGTTATTAGTTTGTTTAATAAGCACCATGGTAAAGAAGAAGAATTCAAGAGGAAAATTCAAGCAACAAGGAAAATGAAGAGAAAAATCAGAGATTGTCAAGGATCTACAAAGTTCAGAAGTTCAACATCAACAGTTGAAGACTGAAGACGAAGACGTTTCTATGGATGATGTGAGAGTGGTGTTGATTGCCAATCGGATGTGAAGGTAAATGAGTACTCCCATCCTACTATAATGATTGATTTCCTTTCTAAGAGATCATCAGAAAAATATTCTTTTTCCCACAACTTTGTGGAGTCTCCAGAAATTATTTCGGAAGGTTTTCCTTCACACCATTCAATATGTGCAGGATTTCTCTCTTTATTCCTTCCTGCACACATGAGAGACTAAAAAAGCAGTCTTTTTGAGTGCAATTATCATAAAACCCTATTAGTGAGGCAGAAGTCGAGGCTCGTGATTACTCTCGAACTCGAATTCTTTCATATGGTATGGTTATTTCTCGCTCAACTCTTAAGGATGAGAATGCGTTCTTTGGTATTTCTAACTTCTTATTATTAGCATGCATAAACTCTATGTCCTCATAGCTCCTTGGATGCTTGGGACTCCATTACGCTCTGAAGTTGAAGAAGGTTTTCTGGGTACACCTCTGGTAAACCCTCACGAGACTACAACTTTTCCACTAGGGACACCTAGGGGTTTAAAGGCTTAGTGCATACGCTAAATGCATTCGATAGACCAACGACAGTGGTATGATTAGGATTTCTTAATTTCTGTTTCACTTGAGGACAAGTAAAATTCAGATTTGGGGGTATTTGATGAGTGCCAAAGAGTGCATATTTCTAAACCTTTTTATTGGCATTTAACTCATCTTTTGTGCTTTAAAATCATATATTATCCCAAATTTTGTATTTTCATTGTTTTCAAGAATACATACTTGTACTAATTAATTATGTGTTTTTAGGTACTAAATAAAGCTTGGATGAATAGAGAAGCCAAAAGAGCAGAGAATTTGTGACGATGAAAGAGAGACAACAAAAGCTTCAGCTGAGAGGTAGTGAAGAATGTCTTTTGCACCTCATCCGCAAATGAAGAATGTTGTTTGCAAGCCCCCAAAACTAGGCGTGGGCTTGAGATAATAGCTTTGAGAACATATTTGGGCCTAGAAGAAGATCTTCCAAGAGATAAAACCCAAGATTGAAGACCCAAACCCGTTCCACCCTGAGCCGTCAGATTTTATACATCTACTAAGCATCCAACAACATAGCCGTGCGGTACATCGACATTTGCTACTCCCGCCTCACACCCGCACACCTTATATCTATCCCCTTGTACGAACAGAAAGCCATTCACTCGTTCTCTTCTTCTCTCCAAACCCTGCAGAACTTCCATTTCACCTCCATCAATCACTTCCATCCCTGAAAAATCTCTGATCCCAGCCACCATCAATCAACCTCCTAGTCTCCATCTATCTCCATCTTAGCTTCTTCTCCAAACAGTAACCCTAGAAGCTAGGATTGACAGAGATGAGTCTAGGGTTATCTTCAAAAGCAAACATCAAATCAAGGTTGCAGGCCTGAATTGCATAGGGGGTTTGTCTAGAAAACGTGTTTTGAGTGAGTGGTTGCTTTATAATTATCAAATTATAGTGTTTGAGAAGACAATTGGGTATAAATAGCTAGGGTTCTCTATGAATTATGTAAAAATCCGAATGTAGTTGGATCAATTGCTAGTTTTTATAATATAAAGTAAGTTTTAATCATCTTCATCATGTTCTAAATTCATATGCTAGGGTTTAGATGAAGCCCTAGCTTCCTGCTATGTTATTCATGTTATTTGTGTTGCTCTTGAATGCTTAAACTGTTATAGGATAGATTCAATCTTAGTGCTTCAATACTTTGCTCTCACAGTGTATGTCAGGCATCCATTGTAGTTAGAATAAAAACTATGTTGATTGTGCTGCAACTCATGCTTGATAGACTATTGTTAATCCCTTGACTAGTTGTGCTTTATTAGACAGTTAGTGCTCCATATTGATACTTTAGTTGTGATTGAATTATCCATTGGTGAAACACCTTAGGTAAGTGGTAGACTTGATACTTCTCCCTTATCTGTTACAAGGACAAGAGTAATATAATTAGTTGAATATATAGTGTGAGTTAGTGGTGGATTTGACAATCCTAGTACCTCCATTCTCAGGGTTAACATCGTTGTCATTGCATCTTTATTTTGCTGTTATAATCTTTACCAACATCTTCGTCGTATCGGAACAACAAAATTCCTTTGTGTTACTTATCATTGAATCAATATAGGAAGACTTTAGACTCAACTCAACATCTCCCTAGTCTCTGTGGCATCGACCTGTATTTGCTCTGTCTCCAATAGACGCTGTGCACTTGCAGTTTGACATAGTCGTAGGCTTCTTTCAAGTCCTACCATCATGCTTCGCAGTTTTGTTTTCAATATGGACGACTTGAAAGATACGTTAGGGAATGAAACAGTTCAAGTCAAATATCACTAACCTCAAGTGGAAGGATGATGTTGTCGTTGTAGCTTCTTATTTCTTCACTTCTTCAAGTCTTCGCAATACTTGTAATGTCTCATATCCTAATACTTTCAAACTAACCTATACGAACTTGACTCTAGTACATAATCAAGCGACTCTTAAAATGAGTTTTGATTCACTAAAATATGACAACCAAACTTGACATACCAATGCTTGGTGGGTTCAACCGAGCTATGCTCTAACATTCTCTTTATTCATTCTTTGCTATTATTATTAGTTTAATTATTTTAGACCTAAATCAAAAAATCCCCCTAGGTTACTTAAGTTTTCAATTACGAATAACAATCCATATCTCCTTGTGGAACGGATCTGTTCTTGAAAATATATTATTATTTATAATTGTGAAGTGAAAGAACTTAAATTATTTTTGCGTCGGCTGACTGATAGGTGTTGTAAAACACCTAATTTTATATCTAGTATTTATGCTTTCTTTTCTATTGTCGTGTAAATTATGTATCTTATGTGTGATTTTGAGTTTTATAGGTGTTTTGGAGCCATTAAAGCAAAAAGAAGTGGAACTCGCTGGAATCTTGGATTTCTTCTCGTCATGTTGAAGAGAGCGAAAAGACGAAGCTAGTTGCGAAAGAATGAGGCTATTCCCGACATCCAATGAGAGAGTTATGAGCAAAATGAATGATTAAGCTTGTCAGTTCCGTAGGACTGACAGTGCAAGAAGATCACTGGTTAGCCCTTAACCATCAAACGGGTGCCTATATCATTTCCGCTATCTATTACATCTACCGTAAAATCGAGAGAGATATTTCTCTCAATCAATTGCCTAAACTTCAGAGATGGTTCGAGAGATTCATGGGTTCGAGTTCAGGTGAATTGAAGCTGGTGAAGCTGCTACAACTGGTTGGAAGTGAGTGAGAAGATAGAAATGGAGGTTTAGGGTTTGTAGTGGTGAATCAGTGGGAGATTGAGATGAGATTCGATATCTCAGAAGATGGGTTTTTACTACAACTGGTGGTTATGTTCAACCAAGGAATTGAAGGGGTTCGAATTGCTATGGATCTGCTAATTTGGGAGATGGGTTTCTATTCTGTCAATTGAAGAAACTAGGGCTTCTCTCGATCTGGAGTTAGGGTTTATCGAGATGGATAAGAAGAAATCACAAATCTAGGGTTGTTGTTGAAATTGAGAAGTGGGTTTTGATGTTTGTGCTCAAGGAAGTAGGAGATCGAGATTACAATGGAGATACAATGGGTCTGGTGCTGTGGTTCGAGATGGGTTGAATTACTGGACGGATTTGATCTGAAATTCAAATTGAGGGAGATTTGATGGAGTTGTCTGCTGTTGATATTCATGGAATGGCAAGATGGGTATCCTTGAGAAGTTGCAGCTGAAGTGCATTCTGGTGATGAATTTAGAGATGGGTTATAGATGAATTTAATGTGAAGATGGATAGATGGATTTGTGAAGGATTGCAGAATCAAGTTGGCCTGAGTATACTGGTGGTGGTGCTGAGCAACAGATATGGCTGCCAATGAGACTGCAGTTAAGAATTTCAAAGGGAATGTGAAGCTCAAGGTGATTACAGGTGGAAAAAGAATTGCGCTTGAGATTAAGAAGTCTGCTACAATTGGTTTGCGAATGGGTGTTGCGAGATAAAGAACATGGAGTTTTGGGTTCAGGTTTGAATGGATGATTTAGGTGAACTGTTGCTGCTTGAATCAGTGACGCAGGAATTGAGTTACGGCTGGTTTTGATGCAAGAGTGAACAGGGAAGAGATGAGTTTGACTGAGTGGCTGTGGCAGTAGCGCAACAGTTGTGCTGCTATAATGAAGGGAAGTTGGTACTGGTGATTGCAACAGAAGATGGCTTAAACTGAGATGGGTGCACTGTTGTTGGTTGTGTCATGGCTGGTGGTGCACAAGAAGGAAGAGTTGATGCCGCAACGAGTAACCGAACCTGCAAATGAACTGAGGCACTGGATGTTGAGGTTGCCGTGGATTGAAGCTGCAATGGGTGAATGAGCTGAAGTACATTGCGATAATGGAATGTGTATGAATGAAAGAGCAGGTTAAGGTGGTATGATGCTGTTGAGTTCTGGCAGTGAGAAGCTGAAGCTGACCTGCAATGCAGAGAAGAGTTGCTGCCGGTCATAGCCATAAGTTCAGGGTGTTCGCATTGCCTGAGCCGAGAAGTGAGCAAGAATTGTGCCTGAGAAGAATGGCAAGATGGGTATTGTGGATTTCTGAGGCAGATGGAGAATTTTAGGTTGATATGATGTTGTGAAGATGGGTCTGTGGAGGATTTAGATGAATGTTAGGTGCATCTGTTACTGAGCTGAAATTATAGGTGATTGAACTCTGAACTGGTGTTAGCTGAAATGGGTTGTCTATTACAGGCTAAGTTGGTGCTGGCATGATATGGTGCTGCATTGTGATCTGGAATGACAGAAATTACAGAGAAGGCAGCGGTGCAACTACAGCTGCAGTAAGGCACTGGATGAGTTAGAATGGGTATGAGCTGGATTGGCAGGGAAGTATGCTTTGAGCTTCATGGGTTGCAAGCATGATTTCCAATGTCTGTGTGCAAGGGAGGCAGTGTAATAGGAGCTGGAAATGAAGTTGTGAAGTGCAATGATGATGCAACACAGCTCTGCCTGTGCAATGTATTGAGCCAAGATGACTCAGCTCAGTCAGGCTAGTCAGTGACTGACTCACACTCTGACTCGGTGCTGACTGGGTTGACCCTGATTCCATCTGACTCGGTGCTTGACCCGAGTTGACTCGGTTGACCTGACCGATTTGACCCGTTTGACCGGTGGCCGGGTGGACTTTGCCGGCCACCTGAGATATATTTTCCGGCCGATTTCCGGCCATAATCCCAGTTTTCCGGCGACCCTTTTTGGACCCAAAATTTCCAGAGACTTATTCTCACACATGGGCTTGGTGGACCACTTGGAGATGGGTTTTGAGAAGACTTAATATTGGAAGGAGTATCCTTTATGGAAATTGAGAAACATATAAAAAGAGAAGACTTTTGTCATATCTTTTATCTTTTATTCTTTGCCTCTATTTTGTGTTCTAGGGTTTAGAAACATGAAAGTTTTTCTCTTTCTTCTTGTTATGAACTCCATGAATATGAGCTAGAGTTTTCTTTTGGTTATGAATTAGTTGGATTTCCAAACATGAATTTTTGTGCAATAAATTAGTTTTCTCTCATATTATCGTTTATGATTCACCATTAATATTGTTACATGATTTGAATGCTTGTTTAGTTGAGTCGCGAATCGATTGAGTTTGCTTTCATCTTTATTGTTAGATTAGGGTTATTATACGCAAAAGTGATAATTCCTGATTGCAAGTAGCATAAATAAGATTATAGTTTGTAGTGATATATTCTTATGATCTTATGTGAACCATAACCTTTGTTAAATCGGATTAGTGCTTTTACACGTTCGATTGCTTTGATTGGCCTGATTTCATAGTACTTAACGCATCTAGGGAATTAAACTTGATTAGTGCTTTTACACGTTAGGTTGTTCCTTTAGGTAGAATTCATATTCGCATCTTTTAATGTGTTTGTTGATGACAAGAGGAGATTAGCGGGATATTCTTGCGATCAAGGTATTCTAGGGCCTTTGATAAAAGTTGAGATTAAAATATCAATTCTAATTATTGTGTAGAAAACATGTTTGTGATTGAAGACGAAATCCATGACCAATACTTTCTCATCCTTGATTTGCGTGTTTACTTTTTATTGTTTTGCTTTTATTTTATTTTCGTTTATAAAAATCAGAAAACCCCCAGTGTTATTTATAGGAAACCGAAACAATTTGACAACCTAGACCTCTCTGTGGGAACGATCCTTTCTTGCCCTTGCTTCATTATATATTTTGAGTAGTAAGAAAGTGTAATTATATTTGTGTCGGCTGATAACCGATCACTGACAATCGACCAAATAGCTATCTCACACATACTATTAGCTTCAAAGAAATTTTCAAGTGATCGAATGATCTATACGAAACATTCCGAGTCTACATCAAATGACTGTCTCACACAAATCATGTAAGATGTTACCAGGCGATTTTCACATGATTATCTTTTGACTTTCGTCGAGGATATAAGATGAAATTGGTTAAAGCGACAGCTTACCAACACATATTTCGAGAAATATGTAAGCGAGTGAAACTCAGCTCGAAATATCAAATGTGCATCATTGAAGTCTATATAATTATACGACGTCTCAAATAAGAGATAAAGTAGATAGACTTTTGAGTGATAGATGAATTCAAGTCTCCACATACCTTTTGTCGATGAAGTTCCACAAGCTCCCCTTAGTAGTTATTCGTCTTCAATAGATGAACATCGTGAAGTCTAAGCTCAACTACACTTTCTATCCTAATCCGAGACTTAGTTATAAGTAGACTAGACATCAAGACATATAGTTTTGGCAACTAAACTTAACAAACAAGCTTGGCATAGCAACGCTTGCGAGTTCGACCGAGCAGTGCTCTAACAATAAGTTAATTTACGGAGAAAGAAAGACAAATACGGAGTAATTATTTAGGACTATGGAGCAACTTTAATTAAATATAGGGATGTAATAGAGAATATAAATAATAAATATAATAAAGATATTTAATTTTCTAGATTTAGTCTTGGGATGTGTACGTTTGATATCTGAGGGTTAGGAAGTGCATCCTTATAAGAGCTGTCACGAGGGTGACCCCCTCACAGCAGGACTCTTTTCTGGACTTTAAGCCAGCCCAAGTCAATATGTAGTTCTGCCCACGAACACTCACGTTAGCAGCACTGAGGAATAAGCTGCACAATGGGAAGAAGATACAATCATATACAGACCAAAACAAATTGAATTTACTAAAGTCATGAAATCATAGTGTTGATTTTTCCGACTCTATCCAAACTTGGTTGGTGTGGAGGCTTCAAGTCCTTGGAAATCCACCACGATTATTTGGTTGATTTAACTAAAAAGAGGGAGCTTGGTTGTTCTCCCACATCATCTACTTCGAACTTTGTTGGTGCGGGCTTCAAATTACTGGAATTCTACCACGTTTACTTGGTTGATTTGAACAAGATGTTTCCTGAACTTACTCAATTTCTGGTCAGGTGAGTTTATCCCACCAGTAATTAAAAAAACTTTTTGGGTTGTATGTTCGTCACAATTTTTCCACATCACTTGATGAAACTCTTTAGGTACCCTCTTCACGTTCCTCCAAAACTGCGAATGGACTAATTTGCTCGTACAATTATTATTTTCCTAACTTTAGAGCAGAAATAGAGTGCCTGGTATGGAGCCATCCCAGTGCAGGAGTATGCACTTGCACCCCCAACCCAGTTGGCTCCAAAGCTTATTTTGGGTTTCTTTATCCCCATGAAAATATTTTACACCCCAACCCCAAAATCTTGTCTCCGCCTTTAAGGGTTAGTCTTATCTTACCCGGAAATGACAGTCTTAACTATCAAGTTTGTGATGTATTATTGCATTCAAAAAAATGTAATACTTACCGTCAATGTAGTACGCCTTGGCCGAGTCAGCCGAGTTACTCGCGAGTAACCCGGGTATCGGTCTTTGGCCGATACGATCCTCAAAAACTCGGTCGAGCAGGGTATTCTCTATATACTCGCCGAGTTATTCGTGACTCGGGCCGAGTTATTCGTGACTCGGACCGAGTTATTCGGCAGACTTCCATTCTTCTTCTGCATATCTTTTTCACCACAAATATCTTGAACACGGTGAAGGAGGACTTAATCATAGGGAAAAATACTTATGATGGTAGATAAACCTAATTTAGGAAAGGAAGTTACTACCGTAATTAATTTACGCATTTATAACTATTAAATTATGATTTTTACATAGAATAATTGACAGCAATTTAGGATTGAGAATTAAGGAAAGAAAGCAACTAAGACTAGAATTTAGGAATGAGAAATAAGGAAGGTATATCAATTATGTGAATATTATGAGATAAATTAGGAAGCATAAATAAAATGCATATTAATTAGGAAGGAAAGTAAAGAAGTCATATCAATTGACCCAGCGAGTAACTCGGCTGACTCGGCGAGTAACTCGGCTGGGATCGGGCCGATCCCCGAGTCGTACTACATTGCTTACCGTTAACATTTACATTTATTTTTATTTATTTTTTTGTTGATAAAAAGCCTTTATTTCCAATAATGATCTCAAATAAAGGTTTTATAGAAACTAAATATACATCTAGAAATAAAAAATAACAAGAACAACATACTTAAATAGTATATATTTGAATCCGACAGAGAGAAGAGAAGGAAAATTGAAAGAGCTACCGAAAACAAGTATGATAGATCTAATTAAATCGGAAAAGAGATATGGTCTAGAATCTGACTGTTTGATCGATTTTCTTCTTGATTAACATTAAAACATGTAATGATAGAAAAATAAATTACTTTCTTAATTATAAATATAGCAAGGAAGAAAGGATCGATCCCATCTAGGTTGTCTATGGTTTCCTATATAAAGCACCGGTAGTTTTGTGATTTTATAAACTAAAAATAAAATAAAAGCAAATAAAGAAATAAGCAAACAAATAAGATTTTCTTTTCATTCACTAACATGCTTTTCACAATAACTAGAATTGATATTTAATCTCAACTTTATCAAAGACCCTAGAATATGATCGCAAGAATATCATTCTCATGTCATCAACAAACACATTAAAAGATGTAAATTCTATGGAACAACCTAACAAAAGCACTAATCATCTTAATTCGGCAATTTGAAATAATTCAATTTAACAAAGGTTACGATTCACCCACTACAAACCATAATCATATTATGCTAATCCATTCACTTTTGCGTATAATAAACCCTAAACTAGCAATAGATGTGATTAGAAGTTCTACCAATTTGCAAACAAAACAATCAATCAATCATGAAACAATATTTCAAAACCATTAAATCAAAGAATCAAAAATAACTATTCCATAACCAATAATAAACTTACTCATATTCAAAGTTCAGGAAAAAGAAGAAACTTCATGGTTCTAAACCCTAGAATAAAGTAGAGAAGAGATAAAAAATGTGGTAGATAAAAAAATCACCTAAACCTCCTCTTGAAGAAACTAGAAAACCCCCGGTAAAAATAGAAATTGCACCTCCTTAAGAATTGTGTCCCGTGCATCGAGCATTTAAATCTGGTGCGTCCAAGTCTTGGCCAATTAAAAAATACTCGTGCGGCCCCATGGAAACCCGACCCACTATAAATGTCTCGAACCCGATTACCAACTCCACGACTTTCTCAAACTCGGTCCCATATCCAACTGAAATCTCAAAACGTCGGACAACCACCAACCATTAACCATCGGTCTTCGTTATCTCTGACCAAAGCTCAAGCCAATCAATCCACCACCACACCTCATGAACCAAAACTCATTCATAGCCACCACTCATTTCCATCGAGCCATCATCATTCGCTGCCAATACTCAAATTCTTCATCATCTCTGCAAGCTCAATGGCTAACCAACGGAAACAACCATCTCTATCCCACAGAGTTTAACCTCGACTTCTCTGTTCCTACATAACATCGTCGAAGAGGTTTCAATGATCATGGCACCTCATTGCTTCCGCCATCAATGGCAGAACCCAAACTCAACTCCATTCCGGCTCAATCGATATCGGCAGGCGATCACTGCCAACTTCCTCCAAACTCGAGCTTTCATCACCCAAGTGCTTCAACTGCATCTCACTCCATTCTCAGACTCGGCCTTATCGTACTCCATTCGTTGAGTCCTTCCGTCCGTAGTTCCATCGAGCCAGTTCGCAGCCCACCGTTCGTTAATCGCTCGCCAAAGACTAAAATTCAATCTAAACCCAAAGAAACCATCACGTTTACCATCTTCTTCACCGATACTCGATCACCAGCCTTGCATACATCCACAGCAGCGAAGCCGGTTCTCCTGAACTTCTTTTCTCGGTCCACAAAGAAAGCCCCATTGCCATTTCTCCACTAGCTCACCATCATTACAAAAACTTCAATCACCACTGCCGATAATGAATGGCGGCATAGAAATAGCTTCATATCGGCAACTCGAGATACCCATGCGAGATGTCTAAAAAATACGCGGAGTTTGAATTTGAGGACAGTAATTGACTTGATCGCCTTTATCAGCTCCTTTGAACTTGATCGCCCCTTAGTAAATGCGATTGCCCTTTATTCCTTTGAAAATGGCTATCCCTTAACAAATTGGATGCCCCTTTATAAATTCTGTGCTCGACAACTTCGCGCACTTTGACTCATTTTGAATTGCTCGTAACTTCTTCATACGATGTCGGAATGACTCCGTTCTTTCATTAACTTAGCATTTCGTCCTCTACACAATGAAAAGTCTTGCATTTGAACGAGTTCCAATTGGTCTTTTGCTCCAAATGACTCCATTGCACCTAATAAACTCAAAAGCACACATAAGACACATAATTTACAAGAAAACTAGATATTAAATACGGTGTATTCTACACCCTCAGATTCCCCCACACTTAGACTTTGAACAACATACTTAAATAGTATATATTTGAATCACCATGACTTGTTTCAAGCAATGTATCATAATCACCGTCACTATCATAGTCAAGAGAGAAGAGAAGGAAAATTGAAAGAGCTACAAAAACTAAATACAAAAAAAATAAGAAACCAAAAACAATTGAAAACAAGTATGATAGATCTAATTAAATCGGAAAAGAGATATGGTCTAGAATCTGACTGTTTGATCGATTTTCTTCTTGATTAAGAATTGCTTCATTAAAACATGAGTAATATGCTCATCATCTTAATCGGCAATTTGAAATTGTGATACCCCGAAATTATCGTCGTACTTGAAAAAACTACGATTCAAAAACCATTAACATAAAATAGAATCACAAAAAAGGTGAAGGTGATGATCACTATTGACGGTGAAAGCTCGAAGCATTTAAGGTGCGATCAATAAAAATACATATAAATGTGCTTTTGGTGGATGCGCGGGCCACAAGGCCCACAACTAAGTAGAACCAATGGTCATTTAGACTGGTTCCTATGCATATGGCATACGAAGAGGTTTGCCACTTTCGCACCCATTATGGGTATGATAAAGTGGCAAACGTAACTGGCTAAATGACAGATATACTACTTAGCCATACATGATTGAGGCTCTACCGAGCGATTAAGACTCCATCTCTCGGTGGTATCTAGATCGCTCGTTAGTCATTAACAGTTTATTTTCCGTTTTGATGATACTGGAAATTGAATTTTCAAATATACATTTGTCTGAACCCTCAGTGTCTAGGCCCACTATTTTGCAAGAATTGTTGTTAACAATTAAAGTTTTGAAATGCTTAACAAGAGAAAAAAAAAGTTTGTTGTTATGTGAAAATACTGATTCTTCAATGAATTCTTACAAGTTCAAAAAGGTTTTATTCAATTGACAATTACTTTTTCACTACTTTCATTGCATATATAGGATGGTCTATGTATGTGGACCAATCTCAAGAAAATTCTATCATAATATATGAAAACGTGGGGGTACCAAAATACACCACCAACTTTTTCTTAGGCAACCTGTATGGACTAAACTCAATTACAATTCCGAGAGTTACAACTTAATGAATCTCAATCAGGAATTATAAGAAGAACTTATAACTCTTTCTCTCACAATCAAAATGTAAACAGAGACAAGTCTGTGAACCTGATTATTGCGTGAGAGTACTTGGAAGATTCCAAAGATCAATATCCAAGATCAATCAACCAAGTCGTATCCAACAATTGCAATGGACTTATGTACTTGGATTGATTTACGTACAATCTGTGATATTCAATTATAAAGATAAACAATATAATGCGGAAAAAGAAATAACACACACACCACAAATTTTGTTAACGAGAAAACCGTAATTGCATAAAACCTCGGGACCTTATCCAGATTTGAACACCAAACTGTATTAAGCCGCTACAGATACTAGCCTACCATCAAAACTTTGGACTGGAATGTAGTCGCGCTCCTTACGCCTCTTGAATCTCGCAAGACTCCGCGCAATTGATTCCCTTAGCTGACGTCCTTTACAGCCTAAGAGTTGCTTCAACTCAATTGAAGAATTTAAACCAATTTGCCTCCCATGGATAAGCCTATATGTAATTTCCGTTCTGATCAAAGATCAAGGTGAGGTAAGAAATCGATTGCAATAGACAAAGTCTGGCAAATCTTAAAATCCGGTCTTATGACTCCCGAAGAGCAGACTAAATTATTATTCACCTCACAAGTAGATACTTGTGCAATCACAAAGACTGAGACAAAGAAACTTTGTGATTTATGTCTATCTTGCTTGTTGGAGCTAAATGCTCAACAATCAAAGCAAGATCATGATACACGAACTATCAAGATAAAGATAGTTGGACCTGGCTTCACGAATCCCTAGGTGAAGTCTTTTTCGTCGCTAAACCCAAAAATGTTTAAAGTGAGGACGACTCTAGTTTACAACTAGGACACACTAGAATAGTGTCAGGGATTCAAAGATCCCAGTTGTTTGAGGTTCTCCTTATATAAACTTTCAAGGTCAAGGTTTCTTTGGATTTAAGCTAAGGTAGCTTTGGAATTAAGCAATCAATAATCACTGTTGGATGAAAAACTTTACTTGAGATTAACATAATAAAATATACACTCTGGTTAGGATGAACCGTAACCGAACCGTGTACAATGACTTTTTCATGAAAGGTTAGCCGAAACTAGCCATTCAAACAATAAGCTTAATCATTTTCATATAACACTTTACGACTTTAATCTTGAGTCACACATGTGATCAAACATGTCTAGATAGTGTTTTTAGAGAGTTTTTCAAATGCCGATTATCTCATAGAAATAATTCTGATGCATCTCAAAATATTCGACAAGGTAAGTACGTGTACTGTATTTCTGTTCATGACTATTTTTGTCATGGTATGTGTACCGGGTTTGTATACCCTTAAGAGAAAATAGGTTGATCAATCCTCAGATCTTTTCCGGTTTGCATACTGGGTATGCGTACATTTCCCGTTTAGAAACCAACAGATCTTTTCCGGTTTGCATACTATCTAGGTATGCGCACCTTCCTGGTTCACGAGTCAACAGACTTTTTATGGTATGGATACCAGGTATGCGTACCAAAAAGTCACTGCCAAACTATAGCTACGCCGTAGGTGTACTTGGTACATGTACTGCGGTTCCGGACTTATAAGTATGTGAACTTGTACGCATAATTTCATGTATCCAGATTTACAGTAGTTCTATATCTCTCTAATAATCAATTTGAAACATTCCCGAATAACATCAATGACACATATCACTGTTCCAGGCTATTTTCAAATAATTAAATCTTGAATCATAATTTAGGTCATAAATAATAAATTGTTCTTAACCAGAGGTTAGTTAAACTTTGTCTATTGCTATCGATTTCCATCACGTATAGCGATTTAGGTATTTTTATTTATCTTCATGCTTCAAAAAAGAAAATCATTGAGCTTAAACATATCGTTAGAGCATTGCTCGGTCGAACTGACAAGTGTTGCTATCTCAAGCTTGTTGTCAAATTTAGTTGATCAAACTATATCTTGATTTCTAGTCTACATTTAGTCAAGTCTCGGATTAGGATAGAAGTGTATAGTTGAGTACCAGACATCACTGCGTTCTACCATTTGAAAGCGAAGATCAACCGAAGCTTTTGGAGAACTTAAGAACATTTATTCATAGTTGATGAATGTTGTTGAAAGATTTTCCGCTTGGATTCCGTCTGCTGCATAATTTGCTAGACCATCTGCTGCTTGATTCCATTCTATATAGTTTTGATGTATATGCACTAAGGGATTTGTCGCATTCCTTGTTTTATTTCGTCAATCATTCCAGAGATATACAAAGGAGCTTCAGCTGACGATTTTATGAAGCGCATGAGATTTTTTGAGTCAGTCTCAAATAGAACTTTTGGCCATTGTCTCTCCTGTTGCTGTCTTGGTTGCAATTGATGTTTTCCACGTTTCAGCCATTAGCACTGTAATTGTTCCTAAAGATTGTGCATAAGACATCACAGTTTGCGCGTTCAAATTCCTACAAATGAAACATGCTCCTTCCATTCCTGGGTGACCCCCAGTAGCACCATAAATGTTGATTTTTATCTAAAATGATTCTGATCTGGACCATCCTGCTGATATAGTTGTTGTTGTTCTAATGTTGGTTGATGCAATTTTGGAGGGTGATTCTCCAGGTAGAACTAGGGTGATATCTTTATAGCCCATTCAAATTCTTGTTGTTGTGTCAAAGATCTTGATTATATGTCTTCTGGAGGAGTCTACCATTGTTTGAAAATGAATTTGTTTCTAGTCGTCCAAAGATTCCATAAGGAAACAGTATGCCGTGATTGAAGATTTAGGGGCAGATTCTTGCAGAATTTGTGAAATGGTTGTTTGAGGAGTTAATGTGGTTGGGGAGATGCGAGCGGTGGGATGGTTTGATGAAAGGAGATTGAAGAGGTTGTTCCAGGTAGTTACTGAAACTGGACAACAGATAAGCAAGTGCTCAGCTGATTCGGATTCGGCATTGTACCGGGGGCATATGTAGGAGTTTGTGAGGTTGATACAATGTAAGATAGAAAAGGTTAGAAGACTTTCGTTGATAGATTTACACAAGAAGAGTTGAATTTTTAGTGGACATGGTAAGGTCCACAAAAACTTGGTGACTGGGAGGGGGTTAATTTGTGAGTGGTTATCATGTTGGATAACACAATTGTATCCAGATGCGGTTGTGTAATTTTCATATTTCGAATGCGGCCAGATGATTCTGTCCGGAGGCTTATCTAGAGAAAGGTGGATATTTATGATGTGCTGGACAATATTAGGTGGAACGTTATTTAGTTGCTCGTGATTCCAATTATGAGTAAGCGGGTCAATGAGATCCGCCACAGTTTGGATATGGTAGCATTTGATAGGATACACGTTTTGAAATTGAGGTATCCATTTGGATTGGATAAGGAGTCTCTTTCCAATAAGGTAAAATATGAGTTGTTGGAAGGTAGGTATTGGGGAGGCCATTTGTTTCCATTACGGGTTGGAGGAAGAAGGTATGGGTGTTGTTGTTTGGAATATCGATTGATGTTTGAGATATTTTCATTGTGTAGGTGGGTACAAATAACATTTGGATTGGCATGAATGTTCCAAATTTGTTTAATGAGTAAGGCTTTATTGTGATGGAGCTAAATGAAATGAATCAGAACTATATGTCTATTTGGCACAATATATATTAAATTGTCTTAGGTATTAGCGATCATGACATTTTTCCAAAACCATGTTTGGAAAATGAAAAATCGGGGGTATAACAACCGCACCCAATATTTTGTTTAGGCAATCTGTATGGACTAACTCCAATATAATTCTGAGAGCAACTTATAAAGCGAGCTCGATAAAGAAATGTATCTAAGAGTTATATCTTTATTTCTTAATGTAATCAGCAAATCAAACAGAAAGAAATCCGTGAGCCTGATTAATATAAGAAACAACTTGGACGGTATCAAAAACCAATATCTAAGTGTCAATTTTAAATCAACAACCAAGAGGTCGGATTCACAAAGCGATTGAACTTACGCACAACCTGTGTTATTTCAATTATATAAACAAATATAATGTGGAAAAGAAATAACACAGACACCAGAGATTTTGTTAACGAGGAAACCGCAAATGCAGAAAAACCTCGGGACCTAGTCCAGATTGAACACCAAACTATATTAAGCCGCTACAGACACTAGCCTACTACAAGTTAACTTTGGACTGGAATGTAGTTGAGCCATAACCAATCTCACACTGATCAAGGTGAAAAAGCGGGGGTTTAGCAACCACACCCAATATTTCTCTTAGCAATTTGTATGGACAAACTCCAATATACTTTCTAGAGAATAAACAAGACAGTCAGACTCAATCTAGATAAAAAGTATACCAACGAGTTTATATCTCAATCTCTCGATTTGATCTTTACTCAAGCAAATAGAAATCTGTGAGTCTTTATCAAAGAGAGATAACTTGGATGGTACCAAAGACCAATATCCAAGTGTCAATCAATTTAAATCAACAACCAAAAGGTCGGGTATTCTAATTGATTGAAAAACGCACGACCTGTGAGATTTCAATTATATAAGCAAATATAATGCGGAATAGAAATAACACAGACACCAGAATTTTGTTAACGAGGAAACCGCAAATGCAGAAAAACCCCAGGACCTAGTCCAGATTGAACACACACCGTATTAAGCCGCTACAGACTCTAGCTTACTCCAAATTAACTTCGGTCTGGACTGTAGTTGAACCCCAATCAATCTCACACTGATCCAAGGTACAGTTATGCTCATACGCCTCTGATCCCAGCAGGATGCTACGTACCTGATTCCCTTAGCTGATCTCACCCACAACAAAGAGTTGCTACGACCCAAAGTCGAAGACTTTAATAAACAAATTTGTATCACACAGAAAAGTCTATAGTAATATATAAATCCGTCTCCCACGAATAAACCTATGAGTTTTGTTCCGTCTTTTGATAAATCAAGGTGAACAGGAACCAATCAATAACCCAGACTTATATTCCCGAAGAACAGCCTAGTATTATTGATCACCTCACAATAATCTTAATAGACCCAACGAAAAAAGATATTGCGGAATCACAAACGATGAGATGAAGTGTTTGTGATTTGTTTTCTATCTTGCCTATCGGAGATATAAATCTCAAGCCAATTATTTCAATTGTACTGCAAATGCGATAGAAACAAAAGATCAGATCACACAACTACAAGAAAAGTAGTATCGGCCGGCTTCACAATCCCAATGAAGTCTTTAAGTCGTTAACCTGGTTTTAGAAGAAGAAAACCAAAGGTTAAAGGAGAATCGACTCTAGCTTAGCAAACTAGTATCAGACATAAAGTATGGGGATTAGGTTTCCCAGTTGCTAGAGTTCTCCCTTATATAGTCTTTCAAATCAGGGTCTGCAATCAATGTTAGATTAGTAACAAAGCATTCAATATTCACCGTTAGATGAAAACTTGATTAGATTCAAGCTAATATTTCTAAACCGTTGGATCGAAATCTTAGCTTGTTACACACAAATGAAATGTTCAATTTTGGATTTATGAACCGTACCCAAACATTAACATTTGTTGGTTCAACAATAGTCAACCAAATGGTTAGCCATATGATCACTCTCATATCAACCATATTCTTCTTCACCATAACTAGTTCAAATGACTCAAATGAACTAGTTAGAGAGTTGTTTAATTGCTTAGATCTTATGTAACTACACAAGACACAATCGAAGCAAAACGGTTTGATTCACTCGAATCGGTTCATGAACTTTATAGCCACGGTTTGCAAAAACATTCCTTAGTTTATATAAACATTAGTTCAAGAACAACCGGTTTTAGATATAACCTACTCAAGTTCGCGGACTGGATTCGCGGACTTAAGCTCATGGAAGGAGTACACAAACTCTAGCAGAAATTCTCGGGTGAGAACTTCCGCCATTTCGCGGACTTTGCTTGCGCCACTTCCATTTCTCTTGATCAACAAAGTTTGCAAACTTTGGTTCAAGGAATAAGGACTTATACATATATGTGTTTCCACAACAATGCTTATATCCTACCAATAGTTATGTAATCTAAACTCTCATTTCAATCATTGAAACATTCTTAGAGAACGTTATATAGCCGTTATTCACAAACCATTTTTCGTCCGAGCAATTTCCAAAGTGATTGAAACTTATCATGACTTTCGTTACTAGGTAAAGATGAATTCGGTTAAAGCGAAAGCTTACCAACACATATTTAGAGAAATAGATAAGCGAGTTAAAATAGGCTCGAAATAGCAAATGTGTATAATGAAAGTCTATACGTCTAAACGACTTTTGTCTCAAGAGTAGGAGATAGAGTAAATAGACTTTTGAGTGACAGATAAGCTCAAGTCTCCACATACCTTTTAGTCGATGAAGTTCCACCGGTTCCTCGAGTAGTGCTTCGTCTTGTATGATGATTGCCATGGAGTTCTTGAGCTCAACTACACTTTCTATCCTAGTCCGAGACCTTTAGCTACATAGGCTAGAAATCAAGACTTATAGTTTTGATCACTAACATTGAAAAACATGCTTGAGATAGCAACGCATGCGAGTTCGACCGAGCAATGATCTAACAATCTCCCCCTTTGTCAATTTTAGTGGCAAAACTATTAATACATATGGAATACAACAAATAAATAAATTAACTTTTGTAGCTCCTATTCCACATGTCTAATCTTCAACATTACTCAAAATCTTCGTCACTTCCAAGTACTCCAATGATCCCAAAGGTTGTAAGTTTAGCATCATCGTTGTTGAAAATCCGTAGCTATAACAATAAGAAAACAAGAGTTCTCAATCATTGTTATACAGTGTCATAGTATCATTACACAACGTCAAAGTTCAATTGTATCACAACTTCAACAACAATACTATGGTGATATGTATCACTCCCCCTTAGTCAATACTCCATCTCACATGGAAACCACTCCCCTTACATAATGATCCGAAAAACCATATGTATTTGTAGTGTGAACTACATATTAATTCTCCCCCTTTTTGTCAATAAAATTGGCAAAGGTACAAGAACGGGATCCTAATGAAATTTCTGAAAGAGACATTTCATGACCAAAAGAAAGAAACACACATCATCTTATTTAGATGCAATCATAAAGCCGAAGCTAAATGCATTCATCAAGGAGTTTTAAAGATACAAGATAACCCCTATAATATTCCACAACCACACTCCCCACAAAGATATGGCAATTAAGTGCAAGTTCAAAAAGAACTCTCCCCCATTATATGTCATTCCCGAAAGAACAACAAGAGCGACCTTAATTTCGAAAAAAAAGAAGGATTTCTTTGGACATAACAAATCACATACAAGTATGAATTTGAATCCAAAATACTCAATTAAATTAACCACAAGAGAACCCATGATTAATTTAATCGAAATACACAATCAAACTAATCACAAAGAGTAATCAATTTAATTGGCCATACTCACATAAGAGAATCTATGGAGGAATAACTAAGTTAATCATGAAAATAACCAACCCAATCAAAAGTGCTCAAACATAATAAAACTTATGGAGTCATAACTAAATAACCAAACAAGATGATTAATTTAGTTCAATATGCTCATCATAAAGTACCTTATGGAACAACAACAAAGCTAATCATGAAAATAATCAACTTTGATTGTTTTAGTGCTCAACATAATACACATTACGGAGCCTCACAGTAATACACAAAAAATATGGATCAGGGAAGATGAATTACTGCGGAATACACAAGGATTCATTCTATTTTCCATCACAATTTGCACCATGACATACAATAGACATAGTCCTTGAAAAACAAAAGATTTTAACCTATCTTCCATCAATAATTCACAATATAGTCTTAACTTTTGTATTTGTCAAAAGTCCATTCATTCCTTTATCAATATAAGAATATCGACTTACGAAAGACTTTACTTTTGACAAGATATGGGACAATCATAGTTCACGGACGCAAACAAACATATCCCATAAATAATTAAAATATATAAAACCATAAAGATTAATACTGCGAAAATCATCTTCCAAACAAGTTTAGAATTTAAACCAATAAATCTAAAACAAGAAGATGAGAACGTTGGACATAGCTATGTGTAATCACAATAATGGCTATTCCAAACTCTAGTTATTCTTCTAACAAAAACAGAAAAATATAAGATTTACTAGATATGAAGGCCTTTAAAGAATTCTTTGTCGTCCCCGAACTCCTTGTCGTCAACATCCATCGGAACATAAGGTTCATTAAGATAGGAGTTAATATCAATAAACCTTCTTGGATGATGTTGTCGAACCAGGGCCTTCTGAATCTCATGAGTCTTATACAAAAAAAACCTTTATTTGTTGAATCTCCTTTCACATCTCCTTCAACACATCAAGAACATCAGAAAACTCTGAGAATTCGAAGGAACGGCTCTTGACTTCCTCACATTCATTTTTTTTCTTTTCAATGTCGGAGCTAGCGGAGATTTTTCTTTTTCCTTCACGATTGATGGCTTAACAATCATATTAACATCTTTTTCCTCAGAAGACATCATGCTTGGAGTATCCATAAACGTATGGGTTTGTGAGAGGAAATCATAATTTGCTCAACAAGTAGTCTTGAGATAAAAAGAGGTTACAAATAAGGAAAAAGGAATGTAGGGTTTTGAAACCTTTAACAGGTTCGTACATGACCACTCTCAACCCTATGAAGAGTAGAATTGTCGACAGTAACCTTTCTTTTTGTTTGACAGAGACACAAAATCAAAACTAAGAAAAAGAAGAAAATAAATCTTTTTCTAAAGCCTTTGAGGTACAAAATCATTGTCTCTTTGATCAGGCACATGAGACAAGATTTTCATCAATCAACACAATTAAATTGCGTTGCGGTGAACAACAATTTGTCCACCATTTTCCTCATGAGAGGAATCCTCAGACTTTTGTCTATCAAACCAACTTGACCATACTTTCTTCTCTAATGGTCTTGGTTTGTCCTTGGAAACTAACTTCTTAGATGAAGATAAAATCCTACATACCTCAGCGGTCTTCTGAGCAAGATTAAGCTTCCTTGTTAAATGATTTGCTCTTCGTTGAAGTTTGTTGACGTGCCTTAGTTGGTGTTTGTACTTGTAACACCTTGAAAGTTCATGACCACTTTGAGAACAATACGAACACGTCAATCTAGGATAAAAATTAGCCTTTAGAGATCTGCACGCAGCTAGGCACATAGTGGAACCTGAAACATTATAAACAGAGTTTCCAAAGTATGGATCAACTTTATCTTCCAGAATAGTTGGATTATCTTCTGAAAGAATATTAAGATTGATGTATGTATTGCTACAATTATCAAAATCAATACTTTCACCAAGAAGTGCAACACTTGATTTCTCGTCTTCATTAGAATCATAGTTGTCATACATTTCATCAAGAGTTGCAGCAAGACCTTTGTTCCCAGTGTATTTTGTACGATTTGGGCACTCGTTTGCAAAATGACCAAATCCTTTACACTTAAAGTACTGAGGCATATCCTCGTCATCAGTTTCATCAATATCCCTATTTTTAGGAGGAACACGATTATGAGGTTTGACTGATGCCTTAGGCTTATCTCTGGAGAACCGTTTACTTCTCTTCAGCAGAAGATCCCTAAACTGTCTTGTGATCATCGAGATTGATTTGGCAAGATCTCCATCTGATGAATCTGTCTCAGAGTGATCATCTTCAGATATATATACTTTTTTACTTTTATCAAGTAATTTAGTGTCCTTTAGTGCTTTGAACGCAACATCCTTAGTCTTGGATGAATGTTCATGATCTAAGATCTTAAGCTTCCCAACCAGCGTATTTCTGGAGAGATTATCAAGGTTATTTTCCTCAACGATGGCATGTTTCTTAGAATCGTATCTGGATGGCAGCGATTTGAGAATTTTCATCACAATGTCCTTTTCAGGAATAGTCTTACCCAATGAAAAAGATGCATTAACAATTTCAGACACTTTGTGATTAAACTCATCAAATGTTTCTTCATCTGCCATACGAAGGTTTTCCCAATCGGAATTAAGGTTTTGAAGCCTAGCTTCCTTTTCACTGGTATTACCTTCAAAAACGGTTTCTAAGATATCCCAAGCTTCTTGCGACTTAGTGCAGTTTGTCACATGGTGCTGAAGATTTGGTGTAATGGCATGTATGATGGCATTCAAACCGTCGGAATTTTGCTTTGCAGCAAGTACCTCAACAGGGGTGTATTCACCAATATTCTTGGGAACGTTTACATCACCAACTGCCACGACGGGAGGATCATAGCCATTAACAACATATACCCATGATTAAAAATCACGTGCTTGAAGAAAAGCTCGCATAACAATTTTCCACCATAAGTAATTAGAGACATCGAAGACTGGTGGTACGTTAATAGAAATAACACCTTTGTCCATAGAGTCAAATCGCTACAAACACAGACTTATAAGGTCTTAAACATGTTTGCCTGCTCTGATACCAATTGAAAAAGCGGGGGTCTAGCAACCACATCCAATATTTCGCTTAGCAATCTGTATGGACAAACTCCAATATACTTTCTAGAGAATCAACTAGACAGTCAGACTCAATCTAGATAAAAAGTATATCAACGAGTTTATATCTCAATCTCTCGATTTGATCTTTACTCTAGTAAATAAAAATCTGCGAGTCTTTATCAAAGAGAGATAACTTGGATGGTACCAAAGACCAATATCCAAGTGTCAATCAATTTAAATCAACAACCAAAAGGTCGGATATTCTAATTGATTGAACAACGCATAACCTGTGAGATTTCAATTATATAAACAAATATAATGCGGAATGGAAATAACACAGACACCAGAATTTTGTTAACGAGGAAACCGCAAATGCAGAAAAACCCTGGTACCTAGTCCAGATTGAACACACATTGTATTAAGCCGCTACAGACTCTAGCATACTCCAAATTAACTTCGTTCTGGACTGTAGTTGAACCCCAATCAATCTTACACTGATCCAAGGTACAGTTATGCTCCTACGCCTCTGATCCCAGTAGGATGCTACGTATTTGATTCCTTTAGCTGATCTCACCCACAACTAAGAGTTGCTACGAACCAAAGTCGAAGACTTTAATAAACAAATCTGTATCACACAGAAAAGTCTATAATAATAGATAAATCCGTCTCCCACGAATAAACCTATGAGTTTTGTTCCGTCTTTTGATAAATCAAGGTGAACAGGAACCAATCAATAATCCAGACATATATTACCGAAGAACAACCTAGTATTATTGATCACCTCACAATAATCTTAATCGACGCAGCGAAAAAAGATATTGCGGAATCACAAACAATGAGACGAAGTGTTTGTGATTTCTTTTATATCTTGCCTATCGGAGATATAAATCTCAAGCCAATTATTTCAATTGTAATCGTATGCTAGAAACAGCAAGATCAGATCACACAACTAACAGAAAAGTAGTATCGGTCTGGCTTCACAATCACAATGAAGTCTTTAAGTCGTTAACCTAGTTTTAGAAGAAGAAAGCCAAAGGTTAATGGAGAATCGACTCTAGCTTAGCAAACTAGTATCACACGTAAAGTGTGGGGATTAGGTTTCCCAGTTGCTAGAGTTCTCCCTTATATAGTCTTTCAAATCAGGGTTTGCAATCAATGTTATCTTAGTAACAAAGCATTCAATATTCACCGTTAGATGAAAACCTGATTAGATTCAAGCTAATATTTCTCAACCGTTGGATCGAAAACTTAGCTTGTTGCACACAAATGAAATGTTCAATTTTGGGTTTATGAACCTTACCCAAACATTAACATTTGTTGGTTCAACAATAGTCAACCAAATGGTTAGCCATATGATCACTCTCATATCAACCATATTCTTCTTCACCATTACTAGTTCAAATGACTCATATAAACTAGTTAGAGAGTTGTTCAATTGCTTAGATATTATGTAACTACACAAGACACAATCTAAGCAAAAACGGTTTGATTCACTCGAATCGGTTCATGAACTTTATAGCCACGGTTTGCAAAAACATTCCTTAGTTTATATAAACATTAGTTCAAGAACAACCGGTTTTAGATATAACCTACTCAAGTTCGCGGACTTAAGTTCATGGAAGGAGTACACAAACTCCAGCAGAAATTCTCGGGTGAGAACTTCCGCCAGTTCGCGGACTGAGTTCGCGAACTTGGCTTGCGGCACTTCCATTTCTCTTGATCAACAAAGTTCGCAAACTTTGGTTCAAGGAATAAGGACTTATACATATATATGTTTCCACAATAATGCTTATATCCTACCAATGGTTATGTAATCTAAACTCTCATTTCAATCATTGAAACATTCTCAGAGAACGTTATATAGCCGTTATTCACATACCATTTTTCGTCAGAGAAATTTCCAAAGTGATTGAAACTTATCATGAATTTCGTCACTAGGTAAAGATGAATTCGGTTAAAGCGAAAGCTTACCAACACATATTTCGAGAAATAGATAGGCGAGTTAAACTCGGCTCGAAATAGCAAATGTGTATAATGAAAGTCTATACGTCTAAATGACTTTTGTCTCAAGATTAGGAGATAGAGTAAATAGACTTTTGAGTGACATATAAGTTCAAGTCTCCACATACCTTTTAGTCGATGAAGTTCCACCGGTTCCTCGAGTAGTCCTTCGTCTTGTATGATGATTGACATGGAGTTCTTGAGCTCAAATACACTTTCTATCCTAGTCCGAGACCATTAGCTACATAGGCTAGAAATCAAGACTTATAGTTTTGATCACTAACATTGACAAACATGCTTGAGATATCAACGCATGCGAGTTCGACCGAGCAATGCTCTAACACAAGGTACAGTCGCGTTCCTTACGCCTCTTTAACCATGCCTGATTCTGCGCACTTGATTTCCTTAGCTTATCTCACCCACAAGTAAGAGTTGTTATGACCCAAAGTCGAAGACTTGATAAACAAATCTGTCTCACACAGAAAAGTCTATTGAATAGATAAATCTGTCTCCCACAGAAATACCTACGAGTTTTGTTCCGTATTTTGATAAATCAAGGTGAACAGGAACCAATTGATATGCCGGACTTATTTTCCCGAAGAACAGTTGTTGATGGTGGATTTTCATTTAAGGCTAAATTTGTAAAGGCCAAAATTATGGGCTAACATCTTGCAAAAGATAAAGCCATTAATAAATGATGAATACTTCTTCACTTTACTAATTCACCTAGAATAGAGCATGTGGCAACAATCCCAGTATTCTGTGAATTAAATACACAAAAGTGAAAAATACTAGAACCCCCTACTATATGGGTTCAATATATAGAAACCCCACTAAATGGATCATACATTGTCAACTCCATACTTTCAGAGAATGATATTGCTAGGCCCAAAATATCAAATTTTCTTCAGATCTGGCCCATAATTAATTATTACGAATTTTAATAATGACAACACTACCCTTTAGTATTTATATCATTAGATATTTTCTTTTTCAATTCATTTTCTTTTTCACTTTCTCTCTCTAATTTTCCTTCCGCTCTCTCTCGGATGAAGAAACAGGCGAGAAGACACAATTTTGATTGAAATTTTCAGTGAAAAATGATTTCAAAACCTAGATCCTGATTATCTAAACGTTAATTCGACATCAACATCACTTGTTATTCGGAGATTCAATGAAAATCGATGGAAAACGATTGATAATCATCATCAGCAGCAAATGAATTTGAAGATTCGCCTACGAATTGAACAGATAAGCTTCGTTTTATCTTTAACGTTTCAATTCAATAAGTAGATTTAGTTCTTTGATTTTTCAGATTTATATTTCTGCAAAATCATTTTGTGATTTTGAAAACTGTTTAAAAGCTTGATTTCAGCATAAATCTCTTATTGAAATCATAATTAGAGTTAGATCTGTTATAATCTCACCTTAATCTTACTGTTGAGAGTAAAATTTTGAAAAAACATTCAAGAAAAATTTCTAGATTTTTTAATTTCTTGAACAAAATTTCTTGAACAAAATTCGATAGATTTTTTAATTTTTTATCTCGATCGAAAATCGGTTTTCAGATTTGAAATCAGTGAATCATTATCTCATTTACCCATCTATTAGATATGAATTCTATATACTTTGATTTTTGAACTGATTTTTGCTCCTCTAATGTTATCTGTTCTTAAAAAATGATTTCTAGTTCAATCTATATTTTCTTTGGTTGTTTAAATTTAAACAACATGATGTAGTACGATTTTAAGATTTAGATTATATATCTAATCAAAATTTTATGTCAATATCTTCTACAGAGCGTCAATTACTGACAACGGTGTTGTCAAATCCATAGAAACTAAAGCTGGAGAATAAAGAGATATGGAAGGAAAAGTTGGATCAGAAGTGATTGTACAGGTAAAATGGATTAGGTTAGTAAATTATGGCTTGTGCTTCAATTTTCAGTTCATAGCTTGTGATGTTGAAAGTTGGAGCAGGTGATGATGCTGGTAGTGGTACTAAAGCTAGAGAGTTGTTCATTGTGCTTCAATTTTCTCATTTTGATGATTATTCGCACATGTGTAACGTTCGTCTACACATCCAAATTGCATGTGTAACTTGCGTCTACACATCCAAAACGCATGTGTAACTCTCAGTTACACTATTCAGATGCATATGTAACTCCCAGTTACACTAGTCATACAGATGTGTAACTCTTATTTATACTATTATTGTTTGTCTATTTTGGTTATAAATGATGTTACAGCAACATAGGATGTAACTAGTTGAAACATATTGGATTTGTTTTACATTTAAAGCTTTTGGTGACTACATATTGAATATGGCCTTGAGTACTTGTGTTTGTGTAGTTGTTGAAGCAATTGATGGTGATGGTTATGTTAATTTCAGAGGGGATGTTTATCTCATTTAAGTGTCAATTTATATTATTTATTGAGTAGCTCTATGTGATATCCCTGTTTCTAGAGCTGATGAAGATAATTTATATGCTCTGAGTACACAAGCATATGGATGTGTAACTGGAGATTACACAAGACATATGGATGTGTAACTGGAGATTACACAAGACATTACATGTGTACCTACTAAGCACCATGAAACCCAACTGTTTCATTTAGCGTGTTCATCCTGAGTGGCATTTTTTTTTATCTTTGTGTTAGTGAAATTCTTTGTATGAAGGATATCCTTTGGTTAATAAGTGGCGGTGGTGGTATAGGTGCGGGTTTTGGAGCCGGTGGTGGTGTTGGAATTAGAGCTAAGGTTTTTGGAGCCGATGGTGGTGTTGGAGTTCAAGATACTGTAGCAAAACTATGGGAGGTAAAAAAATAACTCCAAGAACTTTGATTCTCTTCTCAATTCCCAACATTCTGTGAGCATTTGTAACTCTTAGTTACATTGAGAATATGCATGTGTAACTCTTAGTTACACTAGGAAAATGCATGTGTAACTAACAATTACACTAGGAAGATGTTGATGATTTTGCTAGATTCAGTGTGAAACCTAATGAGATTGTGGTAAAAAAAAGGAAGGAGAAGTAGAGTTAGAACCAGAACTATGAGTAGTGGTTGTTTCTGGTGCTAAATTCCTTCCATCTCTGTCTTCTTTCATTGCATTTAGATTCGGATATTTATTTTGGTTTTCACTTTGAAAATTTTAGGGATCTTGTATTGTCTGGTACTAACTGCTGTGTTGCAATTTTCAGCGTGATGCATTGTTTTATAAGAAGCATGGGATTCATATTTCTGGGAATAGTGTGTCGTTGCCACCTCAGAGGTAAAATCTCAACCCTGTTGTTTCTCTGCTTGTGTTAATCCCCTCCCATGTATATCTTTGTAGTTCATCGCATGTATATTTGCTTGTAAAAAGTTATGATAATACTGATTATTAGACTGATTAGATACATGTGTAACTCTTAATTACACAAGTGAGATGCATGTGTAACTATTGGTTACACATGCTAATTAGATGTGTAGCTACCAGTTACACATGCCAATTAGATGTGTAGTTTCTAGTTACACTTGCTAATTGATGGGATATATAGGTTATGAATGTGTAACTCTCATCGTACCCGTCAGACGCATGTGTAACTCCCAGTTACACTATTGAGACCCATGTGTAACTCTTAATTACTCTTTTAGTTGTTATATAATATTATTTCATTCTTTTTGTTCACCCAATCTAATTTCATGGATGTTTATTTTGTTACAGATATGGAAGCATTTTGTAATGAGGAAGACAAGAAGGGAAGGAACAATAGAGGATTTCGTGGCTCATTTCTAAGATTTTGTTTTACATATTTAGTGTTCTAACTCGTTTATTGTATTCAATAACGACCAATTAATAGATAAAAATAGAAAAATTATTGTAAATGAATATTAAAGCAATGCATATCTTTTTTGTATATTTTTTTTCTTCTGATAATTGTTGGTTATACATGCCATATGAATGTGTAACTTGTGGATACACATGTTATATGCATGTGTAACTTTTAATTACACATGCCATGTGTAACTTCGGGATACACATGCCATATGCATGTGTAACTTCTCGTTACACACTTTTGAATGCATGTGTAACTTCCGGATACACTTGCAATATGCATGTGGCCGGAGGCGGTGGTGGTGGTCGGTGGTGGTCATCGGCGGCGGGGTGGTTGTCGGCGGTGGTCGGAGGCGGTTGGTGGTGGTCGGAGGCGGTGGTGGTCAGAGGTGGTTGGTGGCGGTGGTGGTCGGAGGCGGTGGTCGGTGGTGGTCAGAGGTGGTAGGAGGTGATTGGTGGTGGTCGGAGGTGGTTGGTGGCGGTGGTTGACGGAGGTGGTTGGCGGTGGCTGTGGTGGTCGGAGGTGGTGGGAATATCATCACATTATATTTTAATAATTTTGGGCCTAAATTTAAATTTTATTTAATTATGGGCTTGACAATATGCATAAGGGTATCAATGTCTTTTAATAACTCGGGGCCTAGAATTAAACTTCTTTAACTAGGGGCCTCATATTATGGTTTATCCATGGGTTGGGCCTTAGCCTAATTTTCCCTACACAAAATTCATCCAGGTTGGAGCATGTAGCAACAATCCCATATACCCTGTGAATTTACAGCATTATTAATTAATGCATGACCAGCCTTGTATTTCCTGTACTCATTACCGGTGCGGCATGACGACTGAGTGCTGTTCTCAGCAGAGCAACACGAATCTCCAAGCATTAATAATAAAACATGTATGAAATACCCATACAGGCTACAACTCTCGGTGTGTTATACTATCCCGATTGAGCATATTTGAACCTGAACTGACCATATCAGTCTCAGAAACGATCACGACCATCCAACTTCACCAGCATGATTAGATGGCTTAGATTGAATCCATGACCCCAAGCAGGTATTGGAATATGCACCACCGACCCAACGCGTGCCATGCATGGTCGGCCTCCCCAAGGGGTGGCATAGCTTGCCAAACCGTCCAAGCCAAAGCAGTATGGACGAAAAACCCTAAATTAGGGTTTGCGGCATATTACATGTATAGCAAAACAGTCTCAACCATCCATCTTCGCAGGCATAGATGGAGGGTGTAGATGTAGATTCAAAGGGCCCAGAGCATGTCAACACAAACACCGTGGGCCCGCCTACATACCTGACTGATCGGTCAAGACCAACTATAGTTGGTCGTCTTGATTCGTGCGCCCCAAACCGGGTATGACACACGGCCGGTAAAACCTGATTAGGGTTTGTGTCGCGATCACGAGCGTCCCTTTTCTCCTGCTCGGATGAAGGGTCCAAGAATAGACTAAGCAGGTCCGGTAAGTATCAACATGATCACTGCGGGCTCACCTATCTCCACACCCGATCGGCCAAGACCAAACTTGGATGTACACCTTGATTCGCGCGCCCAAGCTAGGCGTGGTCACACTTCCCAACCACAAACTGATCTCGACCGTTCAAGTTTACCGGACAAATTGAGTGGCTTAGATCACGTTTCTAAGGGACGATGAAGTACAGGTATATACACCATTCCACCGTATGCACGCCCGGCTGATCGGCCAAGACCGACCAAGCTTGGTCGTCTTAGAACGCGCGCCCAAAATTGACATGATGCGCGGCTTTTGCGGCACCAGATTCTGTTGTAAATTTATATCGACCACTCAACTTCGCCGGACAAATTGAGTGTCCCAGATCAGACTTTCACGAGACAATGAGGTATGGGCGCCTACACCGTCATGTCGACTACACACATGCACGATCGGCCCTGCCAAAATTGTATCCCAAGCTTGGATTCGACCAAGCTGAAGAGTGATGCTTGCGCACCTCTTCAAAAACCCTAATTCCACCAACGGTCGCAGATGAGTGTCTCAAAGATCATCTCGTCCGTCCAACTTCACCGTCTTGGTTATACAACCCTGGTCAGGAGTTAATTGGTCAGTGAGGCGTCATGGTGATCACCACCCGTCATTTTACCACACCATGATTCAGTACCTGCATAGAATACACACGGTACTTCACAAGTATCGACTTTCTAAATAACTTAGTTATTTAATCTAGCATTACATGCTGCTTTCTGTGGGTCCCACGATCCACACACTCGAGACATCAATCATGTCACAAACTGGGGGATACATACTGGGGTATTGGTATGGAGGTTTACAGCGTGCAGCGTGCAACGCGCCATCACAAGAACGTGTCAGGAAGTCATGGACGGTTAGAGATGACATGAGAAGTGGGCAAGACTAGTCGTGTAACACTAACACACAACTCCACTACTCCATCACTCCACTTCCTCCACTTCCAACGAGAGACGTGAATAAGGCTCAAATGACTTGTATAAATAGGTTCTCCTCCCTATTTCCAACAACAAGAACAAGTCCAGACAACAGAGGCAAGTGTTGATACCATCGTATTCAAACACCGGAACTGATAGATTACATCCTGCAAGCCGCCTCGACTTTCTGATACAAGTCATAAATAGCCAACACCTTCACAATCTCAACACCTTCTTCGCTTTCCTCCCTAAGATCAACCCCATCTCCTTCACTTTGTGACCGAAACAAGTCTGGAACGTCCATTTCTTGGTTTAGGCCGGATTTGCACAGATTGATTTCTCGAATCTACAAGCACTCCCGTGTAGTGCATTTGTTTAAGGTTTAAACTCATTTCTCATCCACACACCCCAAATTACCAAAACCGGCAGAGATAGTTTTCCCCATAAACAATTGGCGACCACAGCGGGAGGTTAATCTCTCGGTTGTAAAGTCAATTTCTTTAAAATCCGATTCAATTTTATCAATTTCAAAAAGGGTAGATCTTAGGACCAATTCAATCATCAATCCATTTCAAGATGGTAGAACTCGTGTCCTGGATCAGCAATCAATTCTGATGGAGCTAGTGTGGATAACACTCCCGGTGTCGATGTACCTGTCAGTGGAGCTACCGTGGTCAATACATCTTATGGAGCAGTCACTTCTACCACCAGTGCCAGCGTAGCAGGAGATGTTCCAGTAAGTGTAACACCTCTTATCACCAGAGCCAGAGCAGCCGCAAATCCCGGCATCTCATCAAGTGTAACACCTCTGGTAGTCACCATAGCAACAACTTCCACTTCTTCATTAGGACGAGGAGCCGGAGGGACGAGAGGAGGACCATCCCCATTACCATTGCAGACTTGATGGAGAAGCAGGAAGTTCTTGCTAAGACTCAAACGGATATGGCCGCAACTCAGAAAGAGGTACTCACTTTTCTTAAGACATTAACTGATTGATTGCCACAAGATCCACGACAACCCCTGGAGCAAAAAAGGAACGCATTCAACGCACCAGAGAAGGTACTTCAGCGGCGCGGACCTCCATGGACCTGATCAAAGAAGCGACATCAGATATAAGCGGTCCTGTCATGGAGACTCCTACACTGGGGACTGATCCTCACAACGATCCTCCTCAAGTCAATAGTTTCACTATGAACCAGAGGCCGGTGGATCGGGAAGCAGTTTCTCTAGTGGAAATTTTATGAGAACTTTCACACCTCTCGAAGAATCAGCGCGCGGAGACGTTTTGCTGCAATCAACCAGAGGAAGGTCACGACCGTGCCCTACATGTCACCGGACGCATCAAGGATTCATAGTTCAAGACGACCCTTATCTACACAGGAGCGTCTTCGAATGTTATTACTCTCAAGACTCTCAGGACATCCAAGGTTCTCCCAGGCAAGGTCGTACGGAAGCCTACCACAATGACGGACTTCGAGGGAAACCAAACCATCACATACGGGAGAAGCTCCGCGGAAAGAATCAGACAAGTTCGTTGCGTCCCACTCCCCACATGGGCTTCAATTCAGCCACGACCCACGTTCACACGAAGAGGGAATGAACTTTTGTGGCGAGTCGTGATCAGAAAGGGAAAACGGTATACCAACACTGCCATTATCAATTAGCAGGGGAGACTGTTACCCAGGCTCTCCACCCAATGGAATGCTACAACAGCAACGAACCACAAGAACAAGTGTTAGATGCTCCACAACAGCTGCAAGATGGCACCAACTCCACAACTGATGAGATTGAAATCGTTGAGGAATCTCCTAGGCCTATCTCCATCAGCTCAACCTTGTGTACGGATAAACGCACGAATCTCGTGGAACTTCTCAAAGAGTACCAGGACATATTCGCTTGGAGATATGAAGAAATGTCGGATTTAGATAAAAATTGGTCACACATCATCTACATGTCATACCTGGATCCAAGTCGGTTAAACAGTTGTAGTTCAGACATGAGGAAAATGGATAGATCGGAGTCTTTGCATAGACTTGAGAGACTTGAACAGTCTTTGCTCCAAAAACGATCCTCCTCTACCTAACATCGACATGTTAGTAGATACAACCAGCGGACACGGCATGTTCTCCTCCATGGATGGATGTAGCGGCTACAACCAGATAAGGATGTACGAGCATGATGCAAGTAAGATAGCTTTTCGAACTCCTCTCAGAAATTTTTATTATACCATACTGCCATTTGGTTTAAAGAATGCCAGTACAACGTATCAACGCTCTATGACGGCAATCTTGCACTGGAGACGATACCTCAAGGGAGCAGCCTCAAGAAGATAACGATGTCCACGCGTCATATCGAACAAGATCTGGGCGAGTCACTTTATCAGACAGTGTTACATGTCTATCATGTTATGTTGGAGAATCCGCGCTTTTGGTCATCCTCTGGAGCTGTTGAACGCTCATCTACAACAACATATTCCCTGATAGAAAGAACCAGGCCTGCCGGTAATGAAGAGCCTCATAATATTTTTAGGGGCATATATCTCACCAACAGGCGATACAACCTTCATCCTTCTCGTAGCGGTTCCTCTGAAGCAAAGAAAGAGGAAAACTACCGAGATACAACATCCTGCGCGTCCGTCAACTCCAACTCCAGTACCACATGCACGACTCCCACAATGATGAAACAATGTCCAAGATATTCCATATCTGGCTCGAAAACAACCACTACGAACAAACCATGTAAACCACGCTTGGGGACTGAGGCTCGGCATGAAGTTCCTTCACCGTCATGATAGGTGTAGAATACACCGTATTTACTATCTAGTAGTTACGCTTTCTTTGCTATTTTTCTTGTGAATTATGTACTTTACGCGTGTTTTTGAGTCATTAGGTACTCTGGAGTCGCACGGAGGAAAAGAAGAAGAAATTGCCCAATTTGAGCAAAAAGGGCGAAATTGTCATCTCACAGGCAAGTGATATTTGAAGCTCAACCAAGGTTAAGGGACGACTCTTTTACAAGGAAGTTACATCAGGTGGCCTTTATCAGAAGCGTGGGTGCTTATAGTTATTTGAGTACCCCTTAGCTACTTTGCTTGAGTGGAGTTAACCAGCTCATTTCCTACACAAGACCTAGAATTCAGGTGAGAAATTAATTTCTCATTATTTTCATTTTCCTCTTCAACCCGAAACTGAGAGAGATCGAGAGTATTGATTTGTTCTTTGGGAAGAAGATAGAAGATGGAAAATGGGTTAGGGTTTGATAACAGGGGAGACTTTGAGATGTGCGAGATGCTGAGAGAAGATCGACTCTGGTGGTTGAATTGTTGGAACTGGAACAGATTCAAGATGGGTTATTGATGCTCGGCTGTTGCTGGGAAGAAGATGGAGAAATTCAGGGAGAAATTCAGTGAGAACGAGAAACTGTTGCTGCTACAGAATGAGGAAGCTTGGGTCTGTCAATTGAGAGGACTCAGAGTTGGTCGATTGATGATGGGTCTTGGCTGAATGAATTTGATGCTGTAAATGATTGAATCGAGTACCAGGAAAGGGAGGAGCTGCTGCTGTTGAAATCTGATTTAAGAAGATGGAGAGATAGGAGATGTTTTCTTGTCACAGAGATGAGCAGAAAGGGGATCTGAGATTTGTATGAAATTGAGAAATGGGTATGGCTTCTGGGTTGAATGGAGGAGCTAATCTTGATGCTGTTGAAGAATGGGTATGAGGTTGATAAAGAAGAATGAGAAGTTTCAGGGGCTCTGAACTGAATTGGCGGAGTGCATTGCAGCTAGACAGGCTTGAGTTCATTGCAGGGTTTCGATCTGAAGCTACAGCAGGACTGGTTGAATGAATCGAGTTTGGTTTGCTAAGTGAGAGAGTTGGGTTACAATTGTGGTGTTGCTGTGGAATGGCCTGTGGCAGTGCCCTGGCTCTAGTTGCAGGCTAATGGGACTGGTTGGTGTTGCATTGGTGGCACTGCAGTGATTGCACTATGGAGCAATGAAAGATTGCCTGAGATAGTGTGTATGCAATAGATGGATGTTATTTTGCTGCTCAGATGGAATTGAAGCTGGGTGGAATGGTTATTGCTAGTTAAGGTGAATTCAGGCTGGTTAAGATGCAATGCTAGTGGTAGTCTTTGTGCAATGGAGTTGAGCATCCGGGTTTAGTGTTGGGTCTGTGTTGGAGCTCAAGGCAGGCAATGAAATTGAGCAGGTTATGGAGCTGCTGGAGCTGTTTGTGTTGTTGTTTAAGCTCAAGTCGAGTCAAGTCCTACAAAGCAGAGGGAAGAAATAGCATTGCAGGGCTGGCAATGATTTGTTGTGGGAACTCATGGCAGAGATGGTTGTGTTTTATTCTGGTGCTTGCATTACAGGTGAACTGCAGGAAATGGGAGTGGCCTGAGTTGCATTGGAGGTTCAGCTGGATTGTAATGAGGTTGTGAGAGCTGAGCAGCAGATGTTTCGCAGGGAGAAGGACTGGGTTGTTCACAGGTTAAGAGCTGGAACTGGTGCTGTTGGGATTATGCTGTGTAATGGAAGATTGCAGCTGCAGTGGTTGAAATGAAGTGGCAGGCTGGTGGTATTGGCTGGTGCATCAGTGGCAGGGCTTGCAAGACAATGATGGTGCTGGTTGTATGCTACAGGTGATGGCCTGAGGGGATGAAGATGCAGTGAGGAAGGGCCATCATGGATGGCAATGCAGCTGTGATGCACAAGGATGGTGCTGCAACAAGTTTGGCCTGTGCAAAGTGGCCTGGCTAGGACCAGTCAGCCGACTCAGCAACTGACTCGGTTCTGACTCAGTGACTTAGACTTTGACCCGGTCAACAGTTAACGACCGTTAGTCAACCGTTATATATAACAGAATCTAAACGGAATATTCCATGGACGGTGAACTTTTTCAGGTGGCCGGCGGCGACAATTTCGGCCGGATTCCGGCCACAATCCCAGTTTTCCGGCGAGCCAAAAATTCCAGAATTTTCTATGGACTTCTCTCATGGGTGTGAAGACTTGGGCTAGGAATTGGATGGAGAATTGGACTCAAATTTGGAAAGAGAAGGTGGAAGAGTTGAGAAAAGCTTGGAATTGGAAATTGAATTGCAAAAGGAAAAGGATTCTACTCCTTAGAAGATTTGGAGAATATTGAAGCCTATAAATAGAGAAGTTTTCTACAACTTCTACACACATCTCTACACACACAACACTTTTCTTTTCTTATTCTTTGTGTGAACTCTTTTAACATGAGTAGCTAATTTTATTGATTGAGGATGAATTCCTAGTTCTTAACATGATTTGAGTTTTGTTTTCAATTCTATCTTGAGATTTTTCACATGATTATCGATTGTTTTTACTAATAGGAGTGATCTTAAAGACATTCATGATTGATTGATAGATTGTTTGGAGTGCACGCTAAATTGATTTGTTAATTGATCTATATCTAGTATAAGTTAGGGAATACGTAATCGTTCTCGACACTTTACACAAGTAGAAAACACGAGACCTTGCGGAGGGATTCCGTGGAGCAATTGTGTGTAGAAACAACGCTAGAAAGTGAACCAAGCGAACCGAGTTTAACTACTAGTACTAAACCTAAATTCATAAATCTTAATGCATTCTTGGAATTACATCTTGTAAGCGGACCTCAAGGTGGTTCTTTTGAATAGAATCTGATAACTAAGCGGACCTGTTACTCAGTGAAACTAGGGATTTTGGGGCTAGCTAAGCGGACCTGCTATCCTACGGTTGGTGATAATCTGTGACTAATAACAAGTAGAAAAGAACATAACTTGATCCATTATTTCGTAACGAAGAAGGATTCCTTGATCTTGTCTCTCTTATTGCTTTCAACTTTATCTTTTAATTGTTTTGTTTATTTTCTTTTGCTTTTTACACCCCCCTTTCGTGACAACTTTTACAACTAGAATCTCTTGCTCCTCGTGGGATCGACCTTGACTACCCTATATTACTTGTTAATTAGGTAGTAAAGTATTAATTAATTTGTTGTGGTTACGACACGCATCAAATTTTGGCGCCGTTGCCGGGGAGCAGCGGATGATTTTAGTTGTTTTTATTTTTCTTTTTGGTTTATTCTTGCTTTGTTGGATTCTATTCCGTATCTAACTTGGTTTTTGAATCTTATTTCAGGTATCGGTTTTCCATGTACGGTGGACAAGAGCAAGCATATTACAACAATCAATACGGTTTTCAACCTCAACATTATGGCAACTTCCAACCATCCTTAGGATACAATCAAAACCAATCTTTTGGCTATGATCAAATTCCTACGAAACATTATGGATATTCTCATACATATCAACAACCTTATGACGGGTATGTAAGTGGACAATCACAAGGATGGGAGGATAGTTTTGTTTATGATCGAAATTCTCTAGTTTTGCGAGATAAGATGTTGGCCATGATTGGGGATCTTCAACAAAAGATGCAAGAATCACATCGAGAAATTCAAAGGAATTCGGAGAAAATATACGAACAAATTAACAAACCTTTGGAGACTTTTGATGACGCTAGTGTAGATTACTCAAGCCTTGATCTTAATAATGATCAAGCACCTATTCAAAAGGACGAGCTTGAGGAAGATGCATTTATTGCTTGGCAAAAATTTCTTAGGGAAAGATGGGAGTCCGCGGAAGTGTATGAGTGTTCCGACAATGAGGAAGTTATTCCAACTCCGGATCATAATAACGATCCTTCACCTATTCAAAAGGAGGAGATTGGGTGTGACTTACCTATTGTTGTAAACGGTGTAACACCCGCACAAGAAGATTTTACAATCTATACCGATGAGAATCATTTTAGTGAATGGCCCGATTCCGATGATGAGAATGTTGAAGAGATGATATTAGAGGATGAAACCACATTCATTGATTTTGTGGAAGACCCAATTGAACTTGCTAATGATTATGATGATACCGAGACTTTGGTTAAGGTAGAAAACGACGAAGAATGGTTGCAAGGTTTAATAGAGGACCACGATATACAAGAGGTAAGTAATTCACTCGAATTTTTTAAGGATGCAGAGGATTCTATAATACAAGAGATTGTGCAAGGTTTGTCTAACCCTTTGCCTATTGATTCTTCTCCTTTACCTCTTATTGGTTTGAATGTATGTGCTTCGAAAGTATTTTTGGATGATTTTGTTTCTAAATATCCACCATTGGAAACACTTGATTCTAACACTATGCAGGTTTGCCAAGAGGAATACATGGAAGTTCCCAAATTCTATGCTCTTTATACACTTCCGAGTGTGGACGAGAATAAGTGTGGAGGAAATTTCTATCGAGCGATAATTTCACTATTGTTTTCTTGTGCTAATATTTGTATGGAGTTATTGTTTTCAAAACAGGTATTATGGGTGGATCCTCAAATTTTCCGATTGTTAGTATATGGAGAATGAATCTTACAAGAGCTAAGTCGGGCCGTCGACTTTAAAACAAGCGCTTAATGGGAGGCAACCCATAGGTTTTGTATTTCGTATTCTTTTTATTTTTGTTATTTCTTTTTCTTGTTCCATATCATGTTAAAATTTCCCACCTTGACTTTACTAGGAGGATTCAATTACATTGAGGACAATGTAAGGTTTAAGTGTGGGGGAGTGGTTAAGCATGTTTTTAAAACAAAAAATTACAAAAAAATTTAAAAATTAAAAAATTTTGAAAAAAAAAAAAAAGTTTTACATAAAAATTCCAACTTTTAAAGATTTTAGAGTCACTAGCATACTTCTAGGTATGTTTACATAGAGATTTTGACCGACATAATTGAACTTGGAAATGTTAGGGAACTACATTCGGATTTCTTGCTTGTTTGAGTGTTAAATAATGGATTTAATCATGCCGGTGATGCGAATTTGGTGCAGGGAGAAGTGCGTTATTAGAGTTGCTGATCAATCATTAGTGGAGACTACCCGTATTCATATCATGTGAGGCACCGACCAGAAATTTTCCATCTACTAAAGAGCGTTTTTTGAGTGTGTGTCACCGTACGTTAACTCCGGGTAGAATGGTGAGCTACCCAACCTCACACCAATAAAAGCACTACTCTTTGATCTCTTGAGTGCTAATTTTGTCAATCATGAGGGTGACGTCCATGGATGAAAGCTTCCTTCTTGTAGTTCGATTTGCAGTTAGCACCATTCTCTCTCTCGACAACAACGGATCCATAGAAACACATTCATCATCAACAAGGAGCGACATCAAAATCTACAAGGAAAGTTGGAAAAGTTTAAGGTTTACAAGCAACGGAATGAGAAAAGAGCAAATTTCAAATACAAGTAAAGCAACATACAAAGAGCGGATTTTTACATATAAGTTGAGGACTTACACTACAATGAGGTAATTTTATATTCAAGTATGAAGACTTATTCATAAAAGCGAAGAAAATTAAAAGGTGAGAATTTTTGAAAGTTTATGATTTCAAGACGATACAAGTTGTGAAGAATCAAGTGGTAAAATACTTCTCCCACGGCCATGGTTTATTTTTTGTATTTTATTTCTCTTGTTTCAAAAAAAAAAAAAAAAAAAAAAAAAAAAAAAAAAAAAAAAGAAAAGAAAAAAGAAAAACACAAGAGAAATATTTGTTCTTATTTTTATTGAATGAGCCGTGGGGAAGGAAAATATATAAGGAAGTTTCAAGCGACAAGGATATTTAAGGTAAAAAGAGTTAAAAATTGTTAAGGATTTATGAAATTCAAGGGTTTATCATCAATAGTTGAAACCGAAGACCATGAAGATAAAGACGAGGAGCGGAAGACGTTTCTATTGGATACCGTGAGAGTGGTGTTATCATAATTGGCGATCGGATGTGAAGGTGAGTAAGTAATCTCATCCTCGATAATATGGTTGATTTCCTTTCTTAGAGATCGTTAGAAAAATGGTTTTTCAAAATATTAAAAGATGTGGGTTTTTAAAAATATTTCGGAAGTTGTCCTTCCCACCATTCAACGTGTCGCAGGATTTCTCTCTTCATTCCTACCTGCACACATGTGAGAACCATAAAAAAGCTGTCTTTTTGAGTGCAATTATCATAAAATCTTTTTGGTGAGGCAGAAGTCGAGGCGAAATGCTTATTGATCGTTTCTCAAACACGCATTCTCTCATTATGGTGTGGTTATTTCTCACTCAACATTTAAGAACGAGAATATGTTCTTTAGTATTTCTAACTTCTTATTACTAGCATGCAGAAATTCTATGTCCTCATAACTCTTTGGATGCTTGTGACGCTTGAACGCTTTGAAGTTGTGAGTTTTTAGTTTGATTTGCTCGAGGACTAGCAAAGTCTAAGTGTGGGGGAATCTGATAGGTGTAGAATACACCGTATTTACTATCTAGTAGTTACGCTTTCTTTGCTATTTTTCTTGTGAATTATGTACTTTACGCGTGTTTTTGAGTCATTAGGTACTCTGGAGTCGCACGGAGGAAAAGAAGAAGAAATTGCCCAATTTGAGCAAAAAGGGCGAAATTGTCATCTCACAGGCAAGTGATATTTGAAGCTCAACCAAGGTTAAGGGACGACTCTTTTACAAGGAAGTTACATCAGGTGGCCTTTATCAGAAGCGTGGGTGCTTATAGTTATTTGAGTACCCCTTAGCTACTTTGCTTGAGTGGAGTTAACCAAACTCATTTCCTACACAAGACCTAGAATTCGGTGAGAAATTAATTTCTCATTATTTTCATTTTCCTCTTCAACCTGAAACCGAGAGAGATCGAGAGTATTGATTTGTTCTTTGGGAAGAAGATAGAAGATGGAAAATGGGTTAGGGTTTGATAACATGGAGACTTTGAGATGTGCGAGATCTTTGAGAAGATCGACTCGGTGATTGAATTGTTGGAACTGGAACAGATTCAAGATGGGTTATTGATGCTCGGCTGTTGCTGGGAAGAAGATGGAGAAATTCAGGGAGAAATTCAGTGAGAACGAGAAACCGTTGTCATACGAATGAGGAAGCTTGGGTCTGTCAATTGAGAGGACTCAGAGTTGGTCGATTGATGATGGGTCTTGGCTGAATGAATTTGATGCTGTAAATGATTGAATCGAGTACCAGGAAAGGGAGGAGCTGCTGCTGTTGAAATCTTATTTAAGAAGATGGAGAGATAGGAGATGTTTTCTTGTCACAGAGATGAGCAGAAAGGGGATCTGAGATTTGTATGAAATTGAGAAATGGGTATGGCTTCTGGGTTGAATGGAGGAGCTAATCTTGATGTTTGTTGAAGAATGGGTATGAGGTTGATAAAGAAGAATGAGAAGTTTCAGGGGCTCTGAACTGAATTGGCGGAGTGCATTGCAGCTAGACAGGCTTGAGTTCATTGCAGGGTTTCGATCTGAAGCTACAGCAGGACTGGTTGAATGAATCGAGTTTGGTTTGCTAAGTGAGAGAGTTGGGTTACAATTGTGGTGTTGCTGTGGAATGGCCTGTGGCAGTGCCCTGGCTCTAGTTGCAGGCTAATGGGACTGGTTGGTGTTGCATTGGTGGCACTGCAGTGATTGCACTATGGAGCAATGAAAGATTGCCTGAGATAGTGTGTATGCAATAGATGGATGTTATTTTGCCGCTCGGATGGAATTGAAGTCGGGTGGAATGGTTATTGCTAGTTAAGGTGAATTCAGGCTGGTTAAGATGCAATGCTAGTGGTAGTGCTGTGCAATGGAGTTGAGCATCTGGGTTTAGTGTTGGGTCTGTGTTGGAGCTCAAGGCAGGCAATGAAATTGAGCAGGTTATGGAGCTGCTGGAGCTGTTTGTGTTGTTGTTTAAGCTCAAGTTGAGCTGAAGTCCTACAGCAGAGGGAAGAAATAGCATTGCAGGGCTGGCAATGATTTGTTGTGGGAACTCATGGCAGAGATGGTTGTGTTTTATTCTGGTGCTTGCATTACAGGTGAACTGCAGGAAATGGGAGTGGCCTGAGTTGCATTGGAGGTTCAGCTGGATTGTAATGAGGTTGTGAGAGCTGAGCAGCAGATGTTTCGCAGGGAGAAGGACTGGGTTGTTCACAGGTTAAGAGCTGGAACTGGTGCTGTTGGGATTATGCTGTGTAATGGAAGATTGCAGCTGCAGTGGTTGAAATGAAGTGGCAGGCTGGTGGTATTGGCTGGTGCATCAGTGGCAGGGCTTGCAAGACAATGATGGTGCTGGTTGTATGCTACAGGTGATGGCCTGAGGGGATGAAGATGCAGTGAGGAAGGGCCATCATGGATGGCAATGCAGCTGTGATGCACAAGGATGGTGCTGCAACAAGTTTGGCCTGTGCAAAGTGGCCTGGCTAGGACCAGTCAGCCGACTCAGCAACTGACTCGGTTCTGACTCAGTGACTTAGACTTTGACCCGGTCAACAGTTAACGACCGTTAGTCAACCGTTATATATAACAGAATCTAAACGGAATATTCCATGGACGGTGAACTTTTTCAGGTGGCCGGCGGCGACAATTTCGGCCGGATTCCGGCCACAATCCCAGTTTTCCGACGAGCCAAAAAATTCCAGAATTTTCTATGGACTTCTCTCATGGGTGTGAAGACTTGGGCTAGGAATTGGATGGAGAATTGGACTCAAATTTGGAAAGAGAAGGTGGAAGAGTTGAGAAAAGCTTGGAATTGGAAATTGAATTGCAAAAGGAAAAGGATTCTACTCCTTAGAAGATTTGGAGAATATTGAAGCCTATAAATAGAGAAGTTTTCTACAACTTCTACACACATCTCTACACACACAACACTTTTCTTTTCTTATTCTTTGTGTGAACTCTTTTAACATGAGTAGCTAATTTTATTGATTGAGGATGAATTCCTAGTTCTTAACATGATTTGAGTTTTGTTTTCAATTCTATCTTGAGATTTTTCACATGATTATCGATTGTTTTTACTAATAGGAGTGATCTTAAAGACATTCATGATTGATTGATAGATTGTTTGGAGTGCACGCTAAATTGATTTGTTAATTGATCTATATCTAGTATAAGTTAGGGAATACGTAATCGTTCTCGACACTTTACACAAGTAGAAAACACGAGACCTTGCGGAGGGATTCCGTGGAGCAATTGTGTGTAGAAACAACGCTAGAAAGTGAACCAAGCGAACCGAGTTTAACTACTAGTACTAAACCTAAATTCATAAATCTTAATGCATTCTTGGGAATTACATCTTGTAAGCGGACCTCAAGGTGGTTCTTTTGAATAGAATCGATAACTAAGCGGACTGTTACTCGGTGAAACTAGGGATTTTGGGGCTAGCTAAGCGGACCTGCTATCCTACGGTTGGTGATAATCATGACTAATAACAAGTAGAAAAGAACTTAACTTGATCCATTATTTCGTAACGAAGAAGGATTCCTTGATCTTGTCTCTCTTATTGCTTTCAACTTTATCTTTTAATTGTTTTGTTTATTTTCTTTTGCTTTTTACACCCCCCTTTCGTGACAACTTTTACAACTAGAATCTCTTGCTCCTCGTGGGATCGACCTTGACTACCCTATATTACTTGTTAATTAGGTAGTAAAGTATTAATTAATTTGTTGTGGTTACGACACGCATCACGTCAGTCAAGGAATTCTTCAACATGAGAGAGATGGTCAGTCAAGAAGCATGGAATTCGCAAGGGTAAATCGAACTGAAGATGGAAACACTTCAACGCTCCCTCTAGCAGAAGCTGCTTCAATGGTCTATTCAAGAGCCGCCTCAACGCTCTCTCCGGGACCCACGTTCGCTTCAGAATCCTTCTTCAACACTCTCTCCAGGATCCACTTCAACGTTCGCACCAGAAACCACTTTAACATCCTCTCGAGTGGTTTCAACACTCAAGCTGCATCAATAATCTGCGCTCTGGTCAAGTTATCTTTGATGTACTCATTGCTCAACATACGTCTCATCCATCCTTCATGAGGGCCCAGCGGAGCATGAAAAACCTTGAAGTCGATAGGAAAAGGTTTATCTTGTGGAACGGATATTTTCACATAGTTGAAAGGGCGTGGTGAACAACTCATCATCAATGTTCGGCATATCTTTGAAGCTGTCAACACCTCCTGACTTGGCACCAGCATTACCCCCAGAAGACATCTCAACAGGAGTTCTTTTCTTCATTCTACAATAAAATACATGAGTCAGTACTTGTATAAAAACACGTGAGATGTGTAGTCACACACGACAGGACACACATTCACGTTGGAGTACACAAGGCTGGTATTGGGTCCAAACACCGGTATTGCTCAAGTCTCAAGTCCGGTATTGCTCAAGTCTCAAGTCCGGTGTTGATCAAGTCACAAGTCCGGTATTGCTCAAGTTTCAAGTCCGGTGTTGATCAAGTCACAAGTCCGGTATTGATCAAGTCACAAGTCCGGTATTGCTCAAGTTTCAAGTCCGGTATTGATCAAGTCACAAGTCCTAGATTGCTCAAGTTTCAAGTCCGGGTATTGATCAAAGTCACAAGGTCTGGTATTCGAATAAAACAGCGCACGCAAAGGGCCGGTTTTCGGTCGAAACACGGGTCGACGTTCATCGGCACGCGGCGGGTCCCACTTGATCCCAGCCCAGATTGGTCGAAGCAGACACAGCCGTCCCCAATCAAAGCTCTCTCTCCAGAATAAGGCATTTCAGCTCCAACACTTCAACGCTCTCCCGGACCTGCTCCAGAAGCTGCTTCAACGCTTTCTACAGGACCCACATTTACATTTGAGCACACAAGGTTCATTTTTTTAAAAAAAAACAAGCTTGCTCATATCGGGTCCCACATTCGAGCAAAGCAAACAGCAAGGCCGGTGTTTGGTCAAAGCATCAAGTCCGGTGTTTAGTCAAGTTAGCTGGGTCGGTGTTTGGTCGAAGTAGCAAGATGACACTCGAGCAAGTACATCAACCGTACGGTCAAAGTAGGCACAGGGCATGGCCGACGTTTGAAACATGTACACGGTGGTCCCGAATTTGATTGAAGCATGCACATCTGCCCATGTTCGAATCAAGCATGCTTACATCGGGTCCCACGTTCGATCAAGCAGACGCAGCGGACCCACGATTAACCAAAACAGGCACATCAAGCCCACGTTCGATCAAGCAGGTGCAGTAGCCCCACGAACGAAACAGGCGTAACAATCCATCGAAGCAGGCAAGACCGACATCATGCTAGGGGAACACTCGCCTGGACGCCTCTTGAACGTGACATGCTCCAAGGACAGGATGACCCGTCTCTCCTGGTAACATCTAACTTTGTCTCATAAGCTTTGTCTTTAACTGTCACCATCTTATGCCTACCCCACAATAGCGTAACCATTATGTGCTAGGCAGGGGACTTAATGTTGATGGTGGATTTTCATTTAAGGCTAAATTTGTAAAGGCCAAAATTATGGGCTAACATCTTGCAAAAGATAAACCAATTAATAAATGATGAATACTTCTTCACTTTACTAATTCACCTAGAATAGAGCATATGGCAACAATCCCAGTATTTTGTGAATTAAATACACACAATTCATCCAGGTTGGAGCATGTAGCAACAATCCCATATACCCTGTGAATTTACAGCATTATTAATTAATGCATGACCAGCCTTGCATTTCCTGTACTCATTACCGGTGCGGCATGACGACCGAGTGTTGTTCTCGTGAGAGCAACACGAATCTCCAAGCATTAATAATAAAACATGTACGAAATACCCATACAAAGCTACAACTCTCGGTGTGTTATACTATCCCGATTGAGCATATTTGAACCCGAACCGACCATATCGGTCTCGAAACGATCACGACCATCCAACTTCACCAGCATGATTGGATGGCTTAGATTGAATCCATGACCCCAAGCAGGTATTGGAATATGCACCACCGACCCAACGCGGGCCCTGCATGGTCGGCCTCCCCAAGGGGTGGCATAGCTTGCCAAAACATCCAAGCCAAAGCAGTATGGACGAAAACCCTAAATTAGGGTTTGCGGCACATTACATGTATCGCAAAACAGTCTCAACCATCCATCTTCGCAGGCATATATGGAGGGTGTAGATGTAGATTCAAAGGGCCCAGAGCATGTCAACACAAACACCGTGGGCCCGCCTACATACCTGACTGATCGGTCAAGACCAACTATAGTTGGTCGTCTTGATTCGTGCGCCCCAAACTGGGTATGACACACGGCCGGTAAAACCTGATTAGGGTTTGTGTCGCGATCACGAGCGTCCCTTTTCTCCTGCTCGGATGAAGGGTCCAGGAATAAACTAAGCAGGTCCGGTAAGTATCAACGTGATCACTGCGGGCCCACCTATCTCCACACCCGATCGGCCAAGACCAAACTTGGCTGTACACCTTGATTCGTGCGCCCAATCTAGGCGTGGTCACACTTCCCAACCACAAACTGATATCGACCGTTCAAGTTTACCGGACAAATTGAGTGGCTTAGATCACGTTTCTAAGGGACGATGAAGTACAGGTATATACACCATTCCACCGTATGCACGCCCGGCTGATCGGCCAAGACCGACCAAGCTTGGTCGTCTTAGAACGCGCGCCCAAAATTGACATGATGCGCGGCTTTTGCGGCACCAGATTCTGTTGTAAATTTATATCGACCACTCAACTTCGCCGGACAAATTGAGTGTCCCAGATCAGACTTTCACGAGACAATGAGGTATGGGCGCCTACACCGTCATGTCGACTACACACATGCACGATCGGCCCTGCCAAAATTGTATCCCAAGCTTGGATTCGACCAAGCTGAAGAGTGATGCTTGCGCACCTCTTCAAAAACCCTAATTCCACCAACGGTCGCAGATGAGTGTCTCAAAGATCATCTCGTCCGTCCAACTTCACCGGCTTGGTTATACAAACCTGGTCAGGAGTTAATTGGTCAGTGAGGCGTCATGGTGATCACCACCCGTCATTTTACCACACCATGATGCAGTACCTGCATAGAATACACACGGTACTTCACAAGTATCGACTTTCTAAATAACTTAGTTATTTAATCTAGCATTACATGCTCCTTTCTGTGGGTCCCACGATCCACACACTCGAGATATCAATCATGTCACAAACTGGGGGATACATACTGGGTTATTGGTATGGCGGTTTACAGCGTGCAACGCGCCATCACAAGAACGTGTCAGGAAGTCATGGACGGTTAGAGATGACATGAGAAGTGGGCAAGACTGGTCGTGTAACACTAACACACAACTCCACTACTCCATCACTCCACTTCCTCCACTTCCCACGAGAGATGTGAATAAGGCTCAAATGACTTGTATAAATAGGTTCTCCTCCCTATTTCCAACAACAAGAAAAAGTCCAGACAACAGAGGCAAGTGTTGATACCATCGTATTCAAACACCGAATCGATAGCTTACATCCCGCGAGCCGATTCGACTTTCGATACAAGTCATACATAGCCAACACCTTCACAATCTCAACACCTTCTTCGCTTCCCTCCCTAAGATCAACCCCATCTCCTTCACTTTGTGACCGAAACAAGTCTGGAACGGCCATTTCTTGGTTTAGGCCGGATTTGCACAGATTGATTTCTCGAATCTACAAGCACTCCCGTGTAGTGCATTTGTTTAAGGTTTAAACTCATTTCTCATCCACACACCCCAAATTACCAAAACCGGCAGAGATAGTTTTCACCCATAAACAACAGCTTAGAAATATCAATCACCTCACAATAATCTTAACCGTATGGTAGCGGAACAAGATATTGTGGAATCACAAACGATGAGACGAAGATGTTTGTGATTACTTTTTATCTTACCTATCAGAGATTCATCTCGAGCAAATCTTAAGGAAGATAGTACTCAATACGATAGAACAAAGTAAGATCAGAACACGCAACTACAGAGAAAATAGTTGGGTCTGGCTTCACAATCCCAATGAAGTCTTTAAGTCGTTAACCTATAATGGTTTTTGGAAAAACCTAGGTTAAAGGAGAATCGACTCTAGTCGCAACTAGTATCACACATGAGGTGTGGGGATTAGGTTTCCCAGTTGCTAGAGTTCTCCCTTATATAGTCTTCAAATCATGGTTTGCAATCAATGTTACCTTGGTAACAAAGCATTCAATATTCACCGTTAGATGAAAAGCTGATTAGACTCAAGCAAATATCTGTCATCCATTAGATTGAACTTAGCTTGTTACACACAAATGAAAAGTGACTTCATTTAGATATGGGTAACCGTACCTAAACGTGTACACTTAGTTGGCTCAACAATAATTAACCGAAGTTAGCCATATGAACACTTTCATATCAACCTTGTTCATCTTAACACAACTAGTTCAAATTACTCAAATGAAACTAGTTATAGAGTTGTTCAATAGTTTATATTCTCATAGAAGTATACAAGACACTATTGAAGCAAAATCGGATTTGATTCACTCGAATCAATTCACGACCATTATAGCCATGGTTTGCAAAAGATTGCATTCCTTATTGTATATATATATATATAAATATATTTGTTAATGAACAACCGATTTTAGAACTTAACCCACTCAAGTATGCAAACGGGTATGCATACTTAGAGTTCCGGACTTGGCCTGTTTTTCCCAGAATGCAAACATGTACGCATACTGTCGTTCACGACCAACATCAGTTTAATTAGTATGCAAAGGTGTACGCATACTAAATTCACGGACTTGAATTGTTACGCCAGTACGCATACGGGTATGCATACTAAGTTCCCAGACTTCAACTGTTAAACCAGTACGCATACGGGTATGCATACTCTGGTTCCCAGACTTGGAGTAACTTGCAACAGTTAGCATACAAGTACGCATACTGTGCTATATCCAATTAATGGTTAATCGTTCTAAACTCCCATTTCAATCATTGAAACATTCTTAGAAGACGACAATAACTGTCTCACACAAACTATTAGCTTCAAAGCAATTTTCAAGTGATCAAATTATCAATACGAAACTTCTGAGTCTACACCAAATGACTGTCTCACACAAATCATATAAGATGTTACCAGGCGATTTTCACATGGTCATCTTTTGACTTTCGTCAAGAATATAAGATGAACTTGGTTAAAGCGAAAGCTTACCAACAAATATTTCGATAAATATGTAAGCGAGTTAAACTCAGCTCGAAATATCAAATGTGTATAATTTAAGTTTATATAGCTATACGACTTTTGTCTCAAATAGGAGATAGAGTAGAAATAGACTTTTGAGTGATCAATGAGTTCAAGTCTCTACATACCTTTTGTTGATGAAGTTCCACAATCTACCCTTAGTAGTTCTTTGTCTTCAATCGATGAACGCCGTGAAGTCTAAAGCTCAACTACACATTCTATCCTAATCCGAGACTTAGCTATAAGTAGAATAGAAATCAAGACTTATAGTTTTGGCAACTAAACTTGACAAAAAAGCTTGAGATAGCAACGCTTGCGAGTTCGACCGAGCAGTGCTCTAACAATCTCCTCCTTTGTCAATTTTAGTGACAAAACTATCAATATATATGGATTACAAAATAAATAAACTTTGTAGCTTCTCATCCAAATGCTTGATTTCCTTGGTTCTTCAACATTACTCGAAATCTTCGTCACTTCCAAGTACTCCAGTGATTCTGAACGTGTTCAACTCCGCGTCATAGTTGTTGAAGATTCGTAGCTATAACAATATATAAAAACAAAATGTTTTCGTATTGTTATACAGTGTCATTATTATTACACAACATCAAAGCTCAATTGTATCATAACTTTGACAATAATACTATGGTGATATGTATCACTCCCCCTTAGTAAATACTTCATCTCACAATGAAAACCACTCCCCCTTACATAATAATCCATAAACCATATGTATTTGTAGTGTGAACTACACAATAAATCTCCCCCTTTTTGTCAATATAGATTGGCAAAGGTACGAAAACTAGCGGGATCATAATGAAATTCTCATAGAGATACTTCATGACTAAAAGAGAACATATCAACTTAGTTTCGATGATTTCACATAGTCGAAACTTAGTGTATTCATCAAGGAGTTTATAAAGATACAAGATAACTCCTACAATATTCCACAGCCGGACTCCCCACCAAGATTTGACAATTAAGCACAAGTTCAATTAAGAACTCTCCCCCATAAAATGTCATTCCCGAAAGAACAACAAGAGCGACCTTACTTTTACAAGAAAAGAAGGGTTTCTTTGGATATTTACAAATTACATGAAACATAAATTTGTATCCAGAAAACTCAATTAAATTAACCACAAGAGAACCCATGATTAATTTAATCAGAAATGCTCAACATAAGAGAACTTATGGAGCCGCACAGTACTTTCACATAGAAATAGATCAAGGAAAGATAAATATTGTGGAATATACAAGATTCATTCTATTTCCATCAATATTTGCATAATGATACCATAGACTTAATCTTTGTCATAAAAAGTTCATTCTATTTTCCATCAATATTTGCATAATGACATATAATAGACTTAACTTTTGACATATATGGGACAATTATAGTTCATGGACGTAAACACACATATCCCATAAAATTATTTGGAATATATAAAACCAATAAATATTAATACTGCATATCATCTTCCAAATAAACTTTAGAATTTAAATAAATTAATCTAAAAACATTGCAAGATGAAAATCATTGGAAATAGCTATGTGTACTCACAATAATTTCTATTTTAAACTCTAGTTATCCTTCTTAAAACACAAGAATAAATTCTCATAAGAAGTTTCCTAGAAAAAATAAAAAAACTCCTAAAAACAAAAACCGATCACAAGCTAAATCAAAGTTCACGTTCGGAAGCTTCACGGGTTTCAAGACCTTTGAGCTTGTGATTGACAGCATCAACTGCTTCTTCAGAGAAGACATCTTCATTGAGAAGATCTTTCACATGTGTCTTCATGAGAACAAGTTCAGAGTTAACCTTTTTCAACTCAGTTTGTAACACATCAAGACCTTTCATAGTACAACGAGCTGCAGTTTTGCATTCTTTAAATATTTGAGAAAATCATGAACCACTTCAGCAGAGACCATCTCAACCTTTTCAACATCTTGATGAGTATATGCATAATAGCATGATACATTAGAACTGAGTTCGTCAGCATCTACAATGGTTTTTTTCTTCTTCCCATCGAAACCGAAGTAAATTGCATTATCAACAAAGTATTCTTGCAAATCCCAAGAGCAAGGAGGAGAAGACATTCTTGATAAGAGAAAACCTAGAGTGAGATAACTCAACTCAATAGGAAGGGTATATAAACGGTTTTAGGGAAATTTTAGGGTTTCTATAGTTGGTTCGGGAAGAGTAACACGGGTACCCGCACGTACGCAACCTTGACCAAGAAACGAAAAACACAAAAACAGCTGAAAACGCAAACCAAGAAAACTGTTTGCAAAGCAAAATGTTGCTAAGTGACTATTTTCACAAACCTTAGCTCAATAAATTTTATATTCTCTTAAGAGAAAAATTTAGAATGTAAGAGTAGCATTTTAACCCTATCAAAATTTCATGGGAACAAAAAATAACACTAATAATATAAAAGAAACAAAAATCAAGAACAAAATACTTATGAAAAAATGTTATATTAAGTCAATTCAACCTCCGTTCAAGAGATAATCCAGCTAAGAACGACAAGAAAATAGCTTGACTAATCAGATAACATTTTGACAAAAAGTATTCCTGATCATATGTCACTCAACCAGGATTTTTTTTGTGATTAATTAGCACAAGTATGAGCTTTGCGCTCATCAAGTGAATATTGTTCACAGTTAAACCTCTTTTTCCTTATTTTTGGAGTAAAACCTTTTTGATGTGAAACGTGCTCATAAAACTTACTATCATCAAAATAAGACGCCTGATATGGATTCTTACCTGAAGGGTTTTGATCAGAGGGATTTGACAGCCTGTTTATGAGCTCTTTGTATCCTTCAATTATCAAATTTAGGTTGTCTTTTACACCTCCATTTTTGCTTCCTTCTTCTGATACCTTATTCATATCAAGAACAACATCATCTCCCTTTTTAACCGAATAAGATCCTTGAAACCTTCTTAGACGTGTAGGATCAGAATATTGCGACATCAATACCTCGCGAGATCAATAAACGACAGCGTTGCGAAGGCGTCGCAGACGAGTAATATAAATGATGCAATGGACGATGATAGCCAGAACACGAGAAAGGTGTGAAGATCTAGCGAGATCTAGGAGAACTGCGAGATTATGTATTTGTACACTTGCGATATTTCGCAAGTCATTCCCGAAAATAAAGGAAAGCTTAGCTGTCATCCACTATGTACTACCCTATATAAAGAGTTGAACAAGTCTTTTGAAGAGAGATCTTTTTCCGAGTGTTAGGCAAGTCATTAAGAGAGAGAAAGTTTGTAGTGATTGTAATTTATTTAGCTCTTTTCCATTTTATCTTGTAAACATTCAAGGAATTAATCAATAAAAATCATAGTTGTTTATCTTCAAATGTCTTAGTTGTGTGGATTCTTGTGAGGGGTGTAGTGTAGGATTTCCTGCAACTACATATTAAAAAAAAAAAAAAAAGAGGTAAGATTGTACCTTTCAATTCTTCGTTCTTCTTGCGAAGATTATCACGATCCAGCGAAACGTTTTGAAGTTTTTGATTCCCAGGTTGGAGATTATTACACTTTGCAGTCATAGCTTGGAGATCATTCTTCAAAATATTGATTTCTTGCTCCAAAGATGTTTGCGAGATTCTATCGGAGCCAAGGTATTTGCTCAAAACCTCGCAGACATTGGATTTGATAGGATCGACAGAAGTCTTCTTGGCATCGTTCACAATATCTGATAGAACTTTGAAGGCCACGTCTATTCCTTAAAAATTTTCCTTGTAAGAGGGATTTGCTCAGATAAGGAAGTAACGACGATAGAAGAAGGAAGAGATGAGTCATTCTTTGTTAAAGGATTATCATGAGAAGAGGAAGTCTCATGAAGATCAGTGACTGGGGAAACGGTAGAGGCATTGACAATAGGAGAAGAAATGGGCTCATTCACAACGGGATTGTTATGAGGGATTTGATCTATGAACAATTCGGGCATAGGAGAAAGATCATCAACAATATCTTCGCAGATAGAAACAGTTGGTTTATCATGCGAATATTTCGCAGGAGGAGTTGTGAGTTTGAATATAGGAAAGGAAACAGCGGGTACAACAGGTTTAGAATGGCGAGGTTTCTTGGGGGACCTATCAACATTTTTATCATCCTGCGAACTACATATTGGCTCTAGAAACAGGGAGCGATTGAAGATAAGAGATTGGATATTGTCACTAAAATTGTTTAAATCAAAAAATCCAGAATTAAAGAGAGTAATGGAGAATTGGAATGTAATATGATTACAAAAACAATGGTTAATGAATTTCATGAAAGTATCAGAGGGAGAATACACAAAAGAGATTTTGAAGGAAAGAAAATTATAACAGCAGAGAAGACATCACCCTTGAAAGAATGGGAAAAACAGAAGATTATGTTCACAGCAACGGAGATATCAAGAGAGAATTTAAATCACACATCTCCACTAGTAATTACGGTAAGCGCAAGCAAAGAAGAAGGAAAATTAACAAAAGCAATGGAAGAATGGGCAATAAATAGAACTTTGGTGGACACAGGGAGTTCAGTGAATATAATGTTTTATCATGCTTATAAAGAATTGGGATACAAAGTTGAAGAAATGACTTCCGCAACATATCATATCTATGGTTTCGGTAAATCCATAACAAAACCTAAAGGGGAAATAAAAATACGAATTTTATTGGGAGAAATTGAAACACATGTGACGTTATGTGCAGTGGATATGGAATCACCATATAACATGCTGTTGGGAAGACCATGGATACATGCAATAAAAGTTGTAGCATCAACATTTCATCAATGTGTCAAATTTCCTATACCTAGTGGAATTGGCGAAATCAGAGGAGATACCGATAAAGGAAGGATATATCATCAAATCGAAGTAAAACATTATGAAGAACAGGTGAAGAGGCGAAAAGATCGCAAGAAGATGGCAAAAGCAGCGAAAAAGGAAGAAGAATTTAGAACTTACATGATAAGAGCAGAAGAAGGAAAAGGAATATATGGCGAAGAGAATGAACTCGCAAAAGAAGTAAAAGGACCAACACCCATGGGAGAACCGACGGCTAGCTACACTGCGGCAGAGCCAACAAAGGAAGTGAATATCGGAACTGAAGAAGAACCCAAGATGTTAAAAATTGGGACTAAAATGGATGCAGATGAGGAAAGAAAGACTATTGATTTGTTGCGAGATTATACAGACATTTTCGCGTGGGATATGGATGAGATGCCTGGAATAGATCCATCTATAGCGTTCCATAAATTAGAGATTGATAAAAATGCAAGACCATTCAAGCAAAGAATTAGAAAAATTGCAACAGCCTATCATCTTCAAATAGAAGAAGAGTTACAGAAGATGCTTGACGCCGGAATTATTAGACAAGCAAAATATCCCGAATGGATAGCGAATATGGTCGTAGTCCCAAAGAAGAAAAAATGGATAAGAATTTGCATAGATTTTACCGATCTAAACAAAGCTTGTCCAAAAGATAGTTTTCCTTTGCGGATATTCCGCAAATAGTTGAGTCAGCAGCAGAAATGAAAGGATATCCTCTCTTGATGGATACAAGGGATACAATCAAATTCCTCTCGCTGAAGAAGACCAAGAGCATACTTGCCTTTTCGCTCCAAGAGGATTATACTGTTACACAAAAATGTCGTTTGGTTTGCGAAATGCTGGAGCAACATACCAAAGGATGGTATAAAAAGTGTTCGAAAAATGGATACATAAAACACTAGAGGTATACGTGGATGACATGTTAATAAAAAGTAAAGAAGCAAAAGATCATGTACGGGATTTGAAGGAGATTTTTGAACAAATGAGACATTTCAACATCAAAGTAAATCCGGAAAAATGTACCTTTGGGGTGGCATCAGGAAAATTTTTAGGATACATTGTGTCAAAAGAAGGGATACAAGTCGATCCAGAGAAAGTACAAGCAATTCGCGATATGCCGACACTAGCAACAGTGAAAGATGTGCAAAAGTTAAATGGACTATTAGCTTCGCTAGGAAGATTCATCTTGCGATCATCTGATAAGTGCAAGCATTTTTTCAACATACTTAAAAAGGGATCAAAATTTAGATGGACAGATGAATGTGAAAAGGCGTTACAAGGAATAAAAGAACATTTAATGGATATATCAATTTTACAAAAAGCATAGCCAGGGGAAGAATTACTAATTTACCTTGCGACAACCTCGCATGCTCTAAGTGCGGATATCTGCGAATGGACGCAGGAGTGGAAAAGCCAATCTATTACATCAGCAAAACATTCAATGCCGCGGAGAAAAATTATTCAAAAATTGAAAAATTAATTTTGACATTAGTTTACGCAACATTTAAACTTCGCATCTACTTCGAAGCACACACAATTAAGGTAATGACAAAAGTACCAATTGAATCAGTAATGAAAAATTCAAAAAGGTCAGGAAGGGTTGAAATATGGAATGCTCAAGTAAGTCATTGCAAACTCAAGTATGAAATACTATCCTCACCCAAATCACAAGTTGTTGCAGACTTTTTAGCAGAATTCCCATTGGAAGAGGATGAAGCAGTGGAAGAAATGATGGATATAGAAGAAGAACATGGAAATCCACGGGATTTGTTAACTGAGCCAAACAGATGGGAAATATTGGTAGATGGATCGTCAAATGGAGAAGGTAACGGAATTAGGATCATTGTAATCTCGCCAGAAGGCAATAAAATGGCTTTTTCTTTCAGATTGGAATTTGCATCTACCAACAATGAAACAAAATATGAAGCTATAATACATGCTTTGCGATTCGCAATAGAAATGAAGTTGGAGAATGTGAGGGTCACCAGTGATTCCCAGTTAGCTATTCGCCAGATAAAAGAAGAATATACTACAAATGAACCATCCTTGAAAATATACAAAAAACTTGTTGATGAATTGTCAGCGAAAATACCCAAAATAAAATGGAGACACATATCAAGAAGAGACAATAGACTCGCGGATGCTTTTGCTTTTATATCAAGTATGATGACAGATCCAACCGCAAGATGCATAAAAATACAGACACTTCTATCACCGTCAATCAACAAAGAGGAAGAGGCAGAAGCAGAAGTAATGCTCATAGAAGATGGAGCACAAAGACCCTATTGCGAAGATTGGAGAACAGAACTTCATGCTTATCTAATGAAAGGAGAAACGCCAAGAAATAGATTAGAAATGCACAAATTAAAAAGCCGTGCAACAAATTATGAGTTAAGAGACGGGGTATTATACCGAAGATCCTTTAATGGACCCTCGCTTAGATGTTTAACACGAAAGGAAGGAGAAGCGGCGTTAAAAATGTTACACAGTGGGGATGCTGGCAATCACAGTAGCGGAAGATCTTTAGCACATAAGGCGAAAATGCAAGGCTATTATTGGCCATATATGCATGAAGATGCGAAACAAATATCAAGACGTTGCGAAGATTGTCAGAGGCACAGAAAGAAAATACATGCACCAGGAGCACCATTAACCTCTTCAACAAGTGTATGGCCTTTTGGAAAGTGGGGGTTAGATATTGTAGGACCTTTTTTACCAGTGCACAGGCGGCAGAAAGATATCCGATTGTCGCTACAGATTATTTCACAAAATGGGCAGAAGTAAAAGCAGTACAACACATTCGCGATAAAGATATTTTTACCTTCATATTCGAAAACATAATATGCAGATTTGGAATTCCAGCACAGTTGGTATCTGACAATGGGAAACAATTTGAGGGACAAAATATATAATTGCTGCTTAATGCATTTCAAATAAAATATGGGAAATCAACTCCTTTATACCCGCAGGCCAATGGACAGGCGGAAGCAACAAATAAAACAATCGCAGATATCTTGAAGAAGAAGTTAGAAGGACATAATAAGGCATGGTGTGAACAAGTGCATAATGCGGTATGGGCTTACAATACAACAAGGCGAGAAGCTACGGGAATGTCACCATTTTGTCTAACATATGGAGTTGAAGCTGTACTTCCGACAGAAGTTATTATTCCAACAACAAAGAGAGAAGCTTGGGAGAAAAATCTTAGTGCGGGTAACATTTTAGTTAAATTAGATGAATTAGAGGAAAAGAGAGAAAGAGCACTGCAGCATATGGAGAATTATCAGCGAAGATTAGCCAGAGAATATAACAAACGTGTCAAGACACGCGAATTTCAACCAGGTGATATGGTATTGAGAGAAACACCAATATATCAGCGAGAAAGTGGTGGCAAGTTGGCGAAAAAGTGGGATGGACCTTATATCATCAAGGAGATAGTTGGAACAGGGGCATATAGATTAATGGATCCTGAGGGCAGAGATGTGGGCCAAAGATTGGATAGACCGTGGAATAGATTATATCTCAAGAAATATTACCCATAGAAGATGGAAGGGGAAGAATAAGTTGCGAAATATTGAATGGATGAAATGAAATGAATTCATATGAAATATTCTTGCGACATAGTGATTGCGAAATTGCATAAGATAAAGAAAGAATGTGCGAATATCTCACAAATAAAATAACAAGAGATAATCAATGATTGAATGAATTGACAGAAATGAAAGAATGAGTGAATGGGACGAACCTTTATGGCGTACACCCTAGTTCGCGAATGAAATTTCGTAAGAGGCAAATGTAAGACCTAAAGTGCGTCATATAAGGGGGTATCTCTTGACATGGCTCAGGGAAAAGGTTACACCACCCCGGAACTCCGAGTCATGAAAATTTGGGGTCAATAAAGCCCATCCGTGAGAGATACCTTGGATTTCCAACTATTCTATATAAGTTTATACCACGGTTGGACGCCCGAGGGTCTCTTCCAAGGAGTCGAGTGTATGACCAAGGCACCGAGGTACACGGTTGAGCCAAGAGTTCTGGGGCATTTGAAGTGTCTCGGCCATTCTTGGCAAGTCTTGGCACATGCTTTCGGGCCCGAAGAAAACTCCACTTAGGGTGCAGTCTCGTAACCATAAGCCCTATAGGTATAAGGGATAAGAGGCTACGAAAACAACTGGTTGTTGTTAAGACCGGATGGGAGGAGCTAGTCTTGTATGTCCGATGTACGCCTCCTTGAAGGGTCAACCAGGAAGATGATAAGGGCGGCACCCTCCATTAGGGAGCTGATAAGTGTCTTAAGACGCAAATGTCATGAGGCTCTATTTTCGCAAGAAAATTTAGGCTTGTCATATTTGTGCGATGATCCTGAAGAGGCAATAATACTAACGCGAGGGTAAGACGAGATCAGTGGGTTTTTACATGAAAATGTAAAGACGTCCTGCGATTTCGTCGCAAAGACGGCAATGTCATGGGGCTTTACGGTCGCAAGAATATTTAGGCCTGTCATATTGTCGCAAGAAAAATATTCTGCAGAGGCAAAAATACTACAAAAATGATAAGACAAGATCAATGGGTCGATACATGAAAATGTAAAGACGTCCTGCGATTTTATCGCAATGAGGGGTGGCAAAATAAGACCTTTAACTAGGATGGCAAAATAAGACCACACAAAACCAATGATAAGGCAAGATCAATGGGTCATTACATGAAAACGTAAAGACGTCCTGCGATCTTGTCGCAATGATGAATTTCAACATAAATAAAGTTAATGGAAAACAAAATAGTAATTATTAAATATCAAGAATTATACTTGTTGCAAGAAAGAGTGATAATAAGCAGATGAACACATCTAAAAGATGATTGAAGTACGTAAAGAAGTAACAGTACAAGAAGAAAAATTACAAGAGAAAGTCAATTCTCAAATATCGAGTTTTTCACCGAAGGAGATATTGGATTTTCTTCAAACACTTTATCCATATTTTCGCCGCTATTATATTTCCACCAGATCCTCCTTCACCCAGATCATCGTTGACAGCTTTACTAGGAGGGATTGCCTCTTCATCTGCGAACTCTTCACCACTATTGTAGTCATAATCGCTATCAGGAGGGTTAGGAACTTCATCATCGCTTACTTCCAGAGGTTCGATAGATACAGGATCAAGAGATTTAGACAGTAAAACATCATTCACAAGAACTTCGGCTTTAAGATGAAATTGACGAAGGAGTGCTTTCGATAATTTCTACTCTCTATATCTTTACAATCGGACATATAATCGAATCTTCTTTACGCACGATCGCGAGAACGAGCAAGGGAAGCAGCGAGTATTCCGTTTTCTTTGCGAATTTTTGAATAGTCAGATTTTAGAGTGGCAATAGAGGAATGAAGATTTCTCTCAGAATCTGCAAAAGAAAAGAACATAGAAAATTATTCAGATTTTTGGAATTCGCAAGGAAAATATCACAAAATAACAAATAAATGGGTTAAGGTAGTCAAATAATATGACTACCTTCCTTTTGCGAGGTAAGATGTTGAATTAAAGCTGAACAACTATTCTCCAAGTGATCCATGGCATTGTCAAAATTATCTCCAATCAGACCTTTCAGTCGAGATCGCAAGCTTTTTTCGTTAGAGACAAGTAAGGCATTTTCTTTCGCAAGGGAAGAATTGGCCTCTTCTAACTTGGAACATTGATCCTTGAATTGGTTTGCCTTTACACTTAAGATTATTCTACCCTGGATAAGTTTATCCTTCTCGGCAGTAACTTCTTCGAGTTGATTTCTCAGCGAACAAAGAGATCGTTCTTGTTCTTTACATATTTTTTGACAAACATCGATCAGTTGCGAGTAAATCGCCACCTTGTTTAACAGAGTTCGCTTCTCTTGAGAAAGAATTCCATTCTCATCTGATAAAGTTTCCAACTCAAAATCAGCTTTAGTCAAAGAGTAAGAGAGGCGAGATAATTCATTACTTAATGAGCCTTGTTCCTGAACTAAGTCAGCATTTTCTTTAGAAAGATTATCTATTTGATCAACAGAATATGTATGAAGATTATCTAATTGGTTATATTACTCCATCCAAGCATCTCTATCCATTCGAGCTTCTTCAGCAGTAGATTCCAACTGATATATCTCCATTTTTCGCTTCTGGTTTAAAGCTTGAAGGGCGAACAAGGGCTTGAAGATTATAAAAAAAATAAAATAAATAAATAAATAAGAGAGGTAACATTGTACCTTTCAATTCTCCGTTCTTCTTGCAAAGATTATCAAGATCCAGCGAAACATTTTGAAGTTTTTGATTCTCAAGTTGGAGATTATTACACTATGCAGTCATAGCTTGGAGATCATTCTTCAAAATATTAATTTCTTGCTCCAAAGATGTTTGCGAGATTCTATCGGAGCCAAGGTATTTGCTCAAAACCTCGCAGACATTGGATTTGATAGGATCGACAGAAGTCTTCTTGGCATCGTTCACAATATCTGATAGAACTTTGAAGGCCACGTCTATTCCTTCAAAATTTTCCTTAGTAAGAGGGATTTGCTCAGATAAGGAAGTAACGACGATAGAAGAAGGAAGAGATGAGTCATTCTTTGTTAAAGGAATATCATGAGAAGAGGAAGTCTCATGAAGATCAGTGACTGGGGAAACGGTAGAGGCATTGACAATAGGAGAAGAAATGGGCTCATTCGTAACGGGATTGTTATGAGGGATTTGATCTATGAACAATTCGGGCATAGAAGAAAGATCATCAACAATATCTTCGCAGATAGAAACAGTTGGTTTATCATGCGAAGATTTTGCAGGAGGAGTTGTAAGTTTGAATATAGGAAAGGAAACAGCGGGTACAACAGGTTTAGAACGGCGAGGTTTCTTGGGGGACCTATCAACATTTTTGTCATCCTGCGAATTACAAGTTAAATAAGAAACAGAGGCAACAATATTGTTATTAAAAGAGTAAATGTTTCTTAAATACCTTGCTATTCGCAGACTTCCTTTTAGTGACAGTGTTTTTCGGTTGCGAGCCCATGGAGATAGTAGGGTTCACAAAGGTAAACTTGGTGTTAGATTTGTTCTTGCTAAAACAAAAACGGCAAGGGAATCATTAAAAGAAGAACAGTATCAAAACAAAACAACTACAATAAGAGAAATCAATCACAAAGTGATCAAATTCAGCAAAATTAACAAACCTTGATGGCTCCATAGAAACAGTAGCAGAAGAATAATAGCCGAAAAATGATGAAGAAGACGATGAAGAAAAACAGCAGAAAAAAGTTGCAGACGATGAAGAAGACGAAGTAAAAGAGAAGAAATACTTTCATAAGGAATTCCCCTTTAAATAGACAAGAAAAGAGTAACCGGATAACATTAAATGTGCCGGTAAAAAGGGAAAATTTCAGATACGTGTAAACAGTTATCCCTAAATCCACAGAATCTTGTCGGCAAAAATTGGTGTAAAACAAACGATTGCGGCATTTCAAAATACTGATTCTCATGACATTCTCTTCTTTGCAGAGAAGGCATGAGAAGAGGCAAGATGTAGGATCAGAATATCGCGACATCAATACCTCGCGAGATCAATAAACGACAGCGTTGCGAAGGCGTCGCAGACAAGTAATATAAATGACGCAATGGACGATGATAGCCAGAACACGAGAAAGGTGTGAAGATCTAGCGAGATCTAGGAGAACTGCGAGATTATGTATTTGTACACTTGCGATATTTCGCAAGTCATTCCCGAAAATAAAAGACAGCTTAGCTGTCATCCACTATGTACTACCCTATATAAAGAGTTGAACAAGTCTATTGAAGAGAGATCTTTTTCCGAGTGTTAGGCAAGTCATTAAGAGAGAGAAATTTTGTAGTGATTGTAATTTCTTTAGCTCTTTTCCATTTTATCTTGTAAACATTCAAGGAATTAATCAATAAAAATCATAGTTGTTTATCTTCAAATGTCTTAGTTGTGTGGATTCTTGTGAGGGGTGTAGTGTAAGATTTCCTGCAACTACAAGACGATTTACATTAAGTTTATTGTTACCATCATGAACATTCGAAGAACAAATTGAACTGACTTTCCTGGAAGGATTCACAAAGCAAGTGCTAAAGACGATTGGTTTAGACATACGAATGTCAGTTACACCTTCAAGAATTAAATCTAAAGTGTGTTGAAGTCGAACAATATAGTCGTCATTCAACCTAGATTTGCTCTTCTATTTAATATGCTCTTTTGAGTCACAAAAGAGACACATAGACTTAACAACATCGTTAGGTGATTTATTCCTTCCAAGAGATGTGGTAATTCCTTGATTAGAGGAAGAAACCGGCACATCTTTACTAATATGAAGGGATTGCTGTTTAGCTTCTGGAACTGAATTCACAGTTGAGTCAGAAGTGATTGGTATAATGGACTCTTTATAACATCCTTTACATTGAATAGAGAGTTTACTCAATAGATGTTCAATTTCCAAAGAATTCTCCTTGAGTTTGGCCTCATGAAGAGCCTTAATTTGGAGAACACGATCCCTTACTATACCAATGAGTGCATTGATTTTGTGTTTCAACCGATTGTTTTTATCAGCCTGGATTCTAACAAGTTTTAGAATCATTGCACTCTCTTTGGCTGCTCCCCTTTCTTCATCAGAGTCAGACTCGTTTAAAGGGTAATCGGGGTAACACTTCTCAGTGCAAGTCTGTTTCGTTGGAACACAATGTTCATCTGTATTCGAGATTGACAAATCTTTCTCTTTAATAGATTTCATGGAAGCAGAACTTTTATTTCTAATGATGTGTTTATCAGAGATAACACAATTGTCCATAGAGTCATATTGCTACAAACACAGACTTATGAGGTCTTAAACGTGTTTGCCTGCTCTGATACCAATTGAAAAAGAGGGGGTATAACAACCACACCCAATATTTCGTTTAGGCAATCTATATGGACTAACTCCAATATAATTCTGAAAGAGCCAACTAATAAAGCGAGCTCGATTAAGAAAATATATCCAAGAGTTATATCTCTGTATTTTAATGTAATCATCAAATCAAACAGATAGAAATCCGTGAGCTTGATTAATATAAGAAACAACTTGGATAGTATCAAAAACCAATATCCAAGTGTCAATCAATTCAATCAACAACCAAGAGGTCGGATTCACAAACAGATTGAACTTATGCACAAACTGTGATATTTCAATTATATAAACAAATATAATGCGGAAAAGAAATAACACAGACACCAGAGATTTTGTTAACGAGGAAACCGCAAATGCATAAAAACCCCGGGACCTAGTCCAGATTGAAAACCACACTGTATTGATCCTCTACAGACACTAGCCTACTACAAGTTAACTTCGGACTGGAATGTAGTTGAGCCCTAACCAATCTCACACTGATCAAGGTACAGACGCGTTCCTTACACCTCTAGAACCACGCCGGATTTTGCGCACTTGATTCCCTTAGATGATCTCACCTACAACTAAGAGTTACTACGACCCAAAGTCGAAGACTTGATAAACAAATTTTCTCACATAGAAGAAGTCTATTGAATAGAAAAATCTGTCTCCCACAGAAATACCTACGAGTTTTGTTCCGTTTTTTGATAAATCAAGGTGAACATGAACCAATTGATATACCGGACTTATATTTCCGAAGAACAACCTAGAAATATCAATCACCTCACAATAATCTTAACCGTATGGTAGCGGAACAAGATATTGTGGAAGCACAAACGATGAGACGAAGATGTTTGTGACTACATTTTATCTTACCTATCGAAGATTAAATCTCGAGCAAATCTTAGAGAAGATAATACTCAATGCGATAGAACAAAGTAAGATCAGAACACACAACTACAGAGAAAATAGTTGGGTCTGGCTTCACAATCCCAATGAAGTCTTTAAGTCGTTAACCTATAATGGTTTTTGGAAAAACCATTATAGGTTAACGGAGAATCGACTCTAGTCGCAACTAGTATCACACAGGAGGTGTGGGGATTAGGTTTCCCAGTTGCTAGAGTTCTCCCTTATATAGTCTTCAAATCAGGGTTTGCAATCAATGTTACCTTGGTAAAAAAGCATTCAATATTCACCTTTAGATGAAAACCTGGTTAGATTCAAGCTCATATCTTTCAACCGTTAGTTCGAATTTAGCTGGTTACACACAAATGAAAAGTAACTTCATTTAGATATGGGTAACCGTACCTAAACGTGTACACTTAGTTGGCTCAACAATAATTAACCGAAGTTATCCATATGAACACTTTCATATCAACCTTGTTCATCTTAACACAACTAGTTCAAATTACTCAAATGAAACTAGTTATAGATTTGTTCAATTTTTTATATTCTCATAGAAGTATACAAGACAAAATTTAAGCAAAATCGTATTTGATTCACTCGAATCAATTCATGAACATTATAGCCACGGTTTGCAAAAAAATGCATTCCTTATTATATAAATGCATTTTTCATGAACAACCGATTTTAGAACTTAACCCACTCAAGTATGCAAACGTGTACGCATACTTAGAGTTCCGGACTTGGCATGTGTTCTCCAGTATGCAAACGGGTACACATACTGTCGTTCACGACCAACATCAAATGAATTAGTATGCAAACGTGTACGCATAATAAATTCCCGGACTTGAACTGTTACGCCAGTACGCGTACGGGTATGCATACTAAGTTCCCCGACTTCAACTGTTAAACTAGTAAGCATACGGGTATGCATGCTCTGGTTCCCGGACTTGGAGTAACTTGCAACAGTTAGCATACAAGTACGCATATTGTGCTATATCCAATTAATGGTTAATCGTTCTAAACTCCCATTTCAATCCTTGAAACATTCTTAGAAGACGACAGTAGTTGTCTCACACAAACTATTAGCTTCAAAGCAATTTTCAAGTGATCAAATGATCAATACGAAAAATTTCGAGTCTACACCAAATGACTGTCTCACACAAATCATATAAGATGTTACCAGGCGATTTTCACATGATCATCTTTTGACTTTCGTCAAGAATATAAGATGAACTTGGTTAAAGCGAAAGCTTACCAACAAATATTTCTATAAATATGTAAGCGAGTTAAACTCAGCTCGAAATATCAAATGTGTATAATTTAAGTTTATATAGCTATACGACTTTTGTCTCAAATAGGAGATAGAGTAGAAATAGACTTTTGAGTGATCAATGAGTTCAAGTCTCTACATACCTTTTGTTGATGAAGTTCCACAAGCTCCCCTTAGTAGTTCTTCGTCTTCAATCGATGAATGGCATGAAGTCTAAATCTCAACTACACATTCTATCCTAATCCGATACTTAGCTATAAGTAAACTAAAAATCAAGACTTATAGTTTTGGCAACTAAACTCGACAAACAAGCTTGAGATAGCAACGCTTGCGAGTTCGACCGAGCAGTGCTCTAACAGAAAATGATGGCAAAAATGTGATAATTAGTGACGTCTAGAGACTGTAGCAAATAATCATGTATCAATTGACACAAGCAGAAACCATATATAGCTGAGGTCCTGTTTATTAGAATTAGTCATGAGACCATTTGTTACGGGCTAATGGCCGTGGCAAACAATTTTTTGCCACAAATTTTTGAATAATTGCCACGTGTTTTTGCGCAACTAAAGATAATTATTTTTGTAGCATTGGTACACAAATTATTCAGAATTCTCGCATATTTGGGGACTTGTTTAATCGCATGAATCTTCCTCAAAAATATCTAAGTTATCCTTATGTTGTTTCGCCCTTTTAGAGTTAGTTCCTGTGAGTAAAAGGCAAAGGAGGAACATAAGTAGAAACACGAGGTTTAGAGTTTTCCTTAGGTACCTGATCAGTTTGGGAAGAATTGGTAATTTCTTTCTCCAAAACCGACCCCTTAGGGTCTTCATTCTTCTCAACATCTTCTAGTTGCACGATTCATGTGCCACTTCTCAATGTCATAACGTTGACATTCTTGCTTGTATTAAGAGGTTGAAAAGGGACCTTCCTACTATTCTATGTCTCGAGATGATTTAGTGTACATGCCGTTGTGCTCATTTGTGTATGCAACTCTTTAATTGCACTATCGGTTGGTTGCTGATTTTTCTGCATCAGTGATGTCATATTCTTCATCATGGAAAGTATCTCTGATGATTTTTAAGTTTTGAGATGGTTGTGGTCGTTGTCTTTGTTGCTGGAAACCACTAGTATAATTAAAACCGACCCTGGAAGTGCAACTTGCTTATTTGCATAAATAAAGTTGGGATGATCTCTCCATCCTGGATTGTAAGTGTTGTAATAAGGATAATATCGTTGTCTCTACTGATTTGAAAAATAACATTGAACTAAACATTGCATTCTTCATATCCTTGGGAAGATGATGACACCACAATGATTGCAATTTATTGTATCATAGCTGCCATGTTACTTATTTGCTTACGAAGCTCACAAACTTCGCTTACTTCATTAACTTTTCATACTTGTGGTTCTGACACACGATTTAAGAATTATTGAGAATTGTCTCAATAAAACCTCTAACCTGTCTTGTTCACTAATGCACCACCATCAGCAACTTTGAGAAGATTCTAGTTACTTGCTGGAAGACCCTCATAGAAGTATCAGATTATCAATAAATTATCGAATTGATGATGTCGATAGTTAGACACCAATCTCTTGTAACTTTCCCACCACTCATTCGACGATTCACTTTCCATCTGCTTAGTGCCACAAATCTCCTTCCAAATTTGAGTTGCCTTCGATGTAGGAAAATGTGTCTCTAAGAAGGGTTTATTTAAACCATTCCAGGTTGTGACACTACCAGAAGGGAGATAATATAACCATTCCTTAGCAGTGTATACCTAGGAGAATGGAAGCCCTTAGCATGTTTCCATCTGTATTATGTTCCACTGATAGCATGGCCGTGACTGTATTTTAAAAATACATTATTCGTTAATTTAGATATTCATTATGCATTCCATAAAACTTTTGTAGCTCTTGGATCAACCCTGGCCAACTCTACTTAGGACAGTTAGAGTTACTGCCGCCGTTTAGATACACCATTGTTGCATATCTAGCTTGTGAGAAGCTAAGTCCTTGAGTGTACAATTTTCATCACCCATTGCTTCCTCTTATGTTGGAGTTTCTTCTTATAAGGATTTTGTTTTTCTTCCAATATCTTGTAGCACTATAAGTAGTATTCCCACATTGTTGATAACCAACATGTTTTGCTTTACGCGCCAGGAGATAAGTACCTGAAACAAGATTCTCTAAACTAAATTAAAAACTAAAAATGAGAATTCAAAAACAAAAGCAAAAACAAACAATAACGCGCTATGCCTCTCCGGCAACGCCGCCTAAATTTGGTCGGTTGTCTGCCGAGCAAAATTATTTCAAGTTCTTTCACTTCACAATTATAAATAAGAGTATATCATTAAGACCATATACGATCCACATGGACATGGAGATATGGGTTGTTATTCGTATTTGAAAATTTATGTAACAAGGGAGGATTTTGAGATTAATCTTAAACATTTACACTAGTTATACTAGCAAGGATGAGTAAAGATTTTAAATAGGTTGAGAATAATGGTTAAGGGTTCATCTTTAATCATAATACATGCACTTCTAACTAATAACTAGAGTTGTCACTTAATCAGTAGTGACAATGGTTGGAATTTTTCTTTCTGAGACTATTTAAAGAAAAAGAAATTGAAAATGTGGTTATTGGACTTAATTCTAGTTATCAATGATGACAGAGGTTGTCACCAAAGAGTGAGGCAAGTTGGAAGCAAAGGTTTTTTTTGTTCCAGAATGTTACAACTTTTTTAGAAGATGATGAGCTCTTGGTGTTTCCACATCATCATGTATGGAATCAAAAAATTCCTCGAAAGGTTATCTTCTTTGTTACAATGCAACTCCTACCATGCATGGATTCTTACAGAAATATTATTATGGTGAGTGGATGCTTACTTTGCAAGAAAGCTGCATGCAGAAACAAATCAACATCTACTTCTGCATTATGAAACTGTCAGGTCAGTATGGCATTCTATTTTGACTTCATATAATTTGCAGTGGGTGTTTCATGACTCTGTCTGAAGTAATATATGGCCATGGAGAAAGAAAAAGTGTAAGGATGATTCTGTTAGGAAAATAATTTGGCATATCATTCCATTTGCTATTTGGTGGCGGCTAATGCTATCCCGCGTGACCTTGTATATTGTCTTTATAAGCTAGCATGTTTAAAACCATTGGATAATAACACCTGATAAATTTTAGTCGTTGATGATAATTGAACAGCTGTCCATAATAAAAATTGTAAATAAGCCCTCTGTTACAATCCCCATGTATTACAATATTTTTTTATAAGCCCTCTTCGTCATTGTGAAAAAGGTTTTCCATCAAATTTATTCGTGAGAACTGGAGGCATTTGAAGATACGCATCAAAGAATAGTAGAAATGGATAGGTAATCCGATGCCTTTATAGATTTACTTTCTTACTGATAATCTCCCCGCAGAATTCCAATAATTCTCACAAAACAAAATTTTGTATAAGGGTCTGCATGATTCTAATATTGAGTTTAATCACAAAAACAAGTAGTACCCACTATTAGTTCTCCTCAAAAATTTCTACAACGAAGAATTTTTTTCACTTTGAATTTTTACATGTAACATACCCATGATTAAAGGAATCATTGTATACTGCCTGTTCTTTTCGTAATTTGATACCAAATCAGGAAAGGAACTGACCTAATTAATTTCAACTTTGTTACTGGAGAAAACACCAACAAGATCAAATCCAGTTTTTTTGCGAATTACATATATTTTTTAATCTATTCAGTAATTTTTTTCCGACCGAGTTGATCGACAAGAAGAATGAGAAACTCTTTCTCCTCTATTACCATCATTAACGGAGCACGCCTTCGCCTTCTTTTTTACTAAGTATTGATGTTGATCTTCAAATGTTTAATATGAGATGATTAAATTTTAATTAATCATAACTGAATATGGATTTGTAGTGTTCTTCAATTTTGATTTTTCTGAATGGTGGTGCTTTCGGCAAAGGGGTAGTGCAGGTGGCGCTGACGGTGACAATGGGTTCTCTTCCAAACTCGTATAGTGAACATGAAGAAGGGTTTAGATATAGTAATAGTTTAAGTTGGAGGACCTATTAGGAATTTTTAATCTTTAATAGCAGACACCAACTTTATAATGAAATCGTGTACGTCTGTTTCATATCCAACGGCTGATTAGTTGCTAGATTATAAACCGTCCCCGCACTGTTGTGCGGGATAGCACGACCCTTTGGTGGCGCTATTTGGATTGAGAGAAATGCAAGGCTTTTCAATGGTAAATACAAGGATCTAGATTCAATCATTGACAACATGAAGATTTTCATCTACCAGTGGTGTGTTGAAACTAATATCATTGATGGTTTTCATTTAAACACAATTCTTAATAAATGAGATGTTTTTTTTTAATAGGAAAAAAAACTTTATTAAAAAAATTTAGAAGCAACAATACTGTTTTGGTCACTTAAGATCAAGGTATTGATCCAAGTAGGCCAGTTTGAATAATAATCAACTAAACTATCTTGAGTTTTAGCAAATTTATCCAAAGAATCAACTAAGCTATTTGCATCTCTGTGAGCATAGCTACATTCCCATTGTTCAAAATCAGATAATAAGAAGAGAATATCTCCAATAATATTATTTGTTGTCCACTTGACTGAGGTAGGATGTCCTTGGATTGCTCTAACAACATTCACACAATCACATTCTAGATGAATCCTTTGAAACCATCTTTCCTTAGCCCATAGAACTGCTTCCATTGCTCCTAATGCCTCAGCTTGTTCTGCATCTACTGTTTTGAGAGGGATACATCGCACTCCATCGCAGTACCCTACGAATTCCTTAAAGTTAGACCAATACCAGATGGAACAGAGCTACTAATAAAGGAAGCATCAAAATTTATTTTCTCTACATTAGGCAGTGCTGGTTTCCATAAGTGTCTGACAGTGCCAGTAGCAGAATTATTAACAGTAACTAAGGAATTGTGCCAGTCATCAAGATGATTCACAATATTTTCGGAAATATGAGAGATATTAAACTGAGCATTCTCAAAATTCTTAGCACATCTAGCCTTCCAAATGTACCAAGTTATAAAACTGGTATATTCAAAGCTCTTAAGATCAACCTGTAAACTTGTATTACCTGCATTAAGAATGTTACAAAGACAGTCATGCAAATTATAGTTACAGATGGAATTATAAAGATTAAGATTAACTCTGCTCCATATACTGTTAGCTACAGGTGAAAAAGCGAGGGTCTAACAACCACACCCAATATTTCGCTAAGAAATCTGTATGGACTAACTCCAATATACTTTTAAGAGAATCAATTAGACAGTCGACTCAATCTTAATAAAAGTATATCAAAGAGTTATATCTCACTTTCTTGATTCAATACTTACTCAAGCAAATAGAAATCTGCGAGTCTAATTGAATACAAGAGAAATCACTTGAACGGTACCAAAGACCAATGTTCAAGGATCAATCAATTTCAATCAACAACCAAAGGTTGGATTTCCCAATTGATCGATTCAACGCACAACCGGTGATATTTCAATTATATAACAAAATATAATGCGGAAAAGAAATAACACAGACACCAGAAGTTTTGTTAATGAGGAAACCACAAATGCAGAAAAACCCCGGGACCTAGTCCAGATTGAACACACAATGTATTAATCCGCTACATACACTAGCCTACTACAAACTAACTTCGGTCTGTACTGTAGTTGAACCCCAATCAATCTCACACTGATCCAAGGTACAATTGCGCCCCTTACGTCTTTGATCCCATCAGGATACTACGCACTTGATTCCATTAGCTGATCTCACCCACAACTAAGAGTTGCTACGACCCAAAGTCGAAGACTTTAATAAACAAATCTGTATCACACAGAAAAGTCTACGGCAATAGATAAATCTGTCTCCCACAGAAATACCTACGAGTGTTTGTTCCGTCTTTTGATAAATCAAGGTGAACATGAACCAATTGATAACCCGGACTTATATTCCCGAAGAACAGCCTAGAATTATCAATCACCTCACAATAATCTTAATCGACTAGCGAAAGAAGATATTGCGGAATCAAAAATGATGAGACGAAGATTTTTGTGACTTATTTTAATCTTGCCATCGGAGAAATCAATCTCAAGCCAATCTTAAGATTGTACTTAGTACGATAGAAATAGCAAGATCAGATCACGCAACTACAAAGAAAATAGTTGGGTCTGGATTCACAATCCCAATGAAGTCTTCAAGTCGTTAACCTACAGGGTATCGGTAAAAACCTAAGGTTAAAGGAGAATCGACTCTAGTTAATACAACTAGTATCACACAGGAGGTGTGGGGATTATGTTTCCCAGTTGCTAGAGTTCTCCTTTATATAGTCTTTCAAATCAGGGTTTGCAATCTAAGTTACCTTGGTAACAAAGCATTCAATATTCACCGTTAGATGAAAACCTGATTAAATTCAAGCTAATATCTTTCAACCGTTAGATCGAAACTTCGCTTGTTACACACAAATAAAATGCACGTTTATTTAGGTTTGTGTAACCGTACCCAAACATGTACACTTAGTTGGTTCAACAGTAGTTAACCAAATGGTTAGCCATATGAGCACTTTCATATCAACCATATTCTTCTTTACCATAACTAGCAAATGACTGAAATGAACTAGTTAGAGAGTTGTTTAATTGCTTAGATCTTATAGAAGTATACAAGACACAATCGAAGCAAAAACGATTTGATTCACTCGAATCAATTCATGAACTTTATAGCCACGGTTTACAAATATGCATTCCTTAGTTTATATAAGTTTAAGTTCACGAATAATCGTTTTTAGAAAATAACCAACTTAAGTACGCATACTAGTACGCGGACTTAAGTACCCGGAATAAGTTTGTTTTCAGTTCACAAACTCCAATAGAAATTCACGGGATGTGAACTTCTGACAGTGCGCGTACTGGTACGCGGACTTTAGTTCCGGTTTTCCTGAGCAGAAAAGTACGCATACTTTGGTTCAAGGAATAAGGACTTACACACGTATGAGTTATCACGCAATGTTTATATCCAACCATGGTTATATATTCTAAACTCTCATTCCAATCATTGAAACATTCTTAGAGGACGTTATATAGTTGTTGTTCACAAGCTATTTTTCGTCAAAGCAATTTTCAAGTAATTGAAACTTAATATGACTTTCGTCATTAGTAAAGATGAACTTCGCCAAAGAGAAATCTTACCAACACATATTTCGAGAAATAGATAAGAGAGATAAACTCAGCTCGAAATAGCAAATGTGTATAATCAAAGTCTATATAGCAATACAACTTTTGTCTCAAGATAAGAGATAGAGTAGATAGACTTTTGAGTGATAGATAAGTTCAAGTCTCCACAAACATTTTAGTCGATGAAGTTCCACCAGTTCCTTGAGTAGTTCTTCGTCTTTATATGATGATCGCCATGGAGTCTAGAGCTCAACTACACTTTCTGCCCTAGTCCGAGACTTAGTTATAAGTAGACTAATAATCAAGACTTATAGTTTTGGCAACTAAACTTGACAACAAGGTTGAGATAGCAACGCTTGCGAGTTCGACCGAGCAGTGCTCTAACAACAGGACAATCAATGAAAAGATGTTGAAAGGACTATATACCATTATCACATAAAGGACAGCAGGTACTCTTGTGTTTAATGATTCTAGCTAGCTTGTCCTTAGTAGAAAGACACTTGTGCAGACACTTCCACATAAAGTGATGTATCTTAGGGGGAAGTTTTAGTTTCCAGAAGGTAAACCAGTTAATTGTCATATCATTCTTAGAAGGACATGTCACTAAAGATTCATTCAGTATAACCTTATAAGCAGTTTTAACTGAGAAGCACCCATTATGAGCAGGGGACTATCTGAGCTTATCCTGACCAGTGAGAGGAATTCTAATTTTCATAATATCATTGATTGTATCTTCATCAAACAGTGCTTTAATGGTATCACACTTCCAAGCATGGGAAGCACTATTTATAAGGTGACTGACTTTTTTCATGTTTGAAGAATAGAAAGTATTATCTGGAGGTTTGTTTCTATTAGAAATCCAATTATCCTTCCAGATATCTATTTGACTTCCATCTCCTATTTCCCAGACATAATATTTTTTAATAATATCAAGCCCATAACAAATACCTTTCCAAATTCAAGAGCCCTGAGAAGAAACAACATCATTAAGAGGATTAGTATTTTTAAAGTATTTGCAACTTAAAATTTGAACCCACAGCTCATCTTGTTGAGTTAGCATTCTCCATTCTAACTTAGTGAGAAGAGAAAGATTAAGAATGTCTGTCCTTCTAATGTTAAGACCTCCCAGATTTTTGGGAAGTGCTACATATAGCCATCTTTTAGGATAAATTTCTCCTCCTTTTTCATCTTTACCCCATTGAAAGTTCATTTGTACTGAATCCATCTTATATGTAATGGTTTTAGGCATAGGAAAAACTGCAAGGTGGTGGTTAACCAAATTACATAAAACAGATTGAATAAGCATTGTTCTACCAGGTGGAGCTACAAACTTACCTTTCCAAATAGCTAAGTTGCTTTTGTAACTATCAGTTAGGTGAAAAAGGGATTGAGTTTTGTCTCTTTAAAGAAGCAGAGGCACTCCTAGGTACTTTTCTTGTAAGGCCATTCTTTTTATTTGAATAATACCAGAGATTGTGTTCTTAATGTTACCTGGAACTTTAGGACTAAAGGCCACTGCAGATTTGTCAAAATTGACAGCTTGACCAGAAAATTTATTGAATTGGTCAATAATTGTAGCTAAATGATTGGCTTCTTGGATTCTAGCTTTAATAAACACTAAGCAGTCATCTGCAAAAAATAAATGGGTGATAGGAGGAGCTTCCTTAGTGACTTGAAAGCCATTAATAAAATTTGAAACTTCAGCAGATCTTAGAGCTCTACTAAAGGCTTCCATACAAAGTATAAAAATATAGGGAGATACAGGATCTCCCTGTATCAATCCTCTTTAGGGATAGTATAACTTACCTGTAGATCCATTCAAAAGAATATAAGTAGAAACTGTTGATATGCACTGCTCAATCATAGCATACCAAATGTTAAAGAATCCAAGAGCTTTTAAATTAGCAATTAAAAAAGACCATTCAACTCTGTCAAAAGCTTTTGACATATCAAGTTTAATAGAAATACCTCCATCCTTAGCTTTACTCTTCTTAAGGGAGTCAATCATCGCATGAGCAATATTCACTATATTATCTTGGATAAGTCTACCAGCAATAAAAGAAGTTTGATTGGGAGCAATAATTTTACCTAAATTTTTTTTCAATCTTGAAGCCAAAATTTTTGATATGATTTTATAAGATACATTGCATAAGCAAATTGGTTTGAAGTCAACAGCTTTTTGTGGACACTTAGTCTTAGGGATAAGAGTAGTGAAATTATGGTTAAGTTGTTTTAAAATATGTTGAGATTCAAAGAAAGATTTAACCATATTAACTACATCTTGATCCATAGTATCCCACATAATCTGATAAAAACCATCAGGAAAACCATCTGGACCAGGAGTGGTCCATGGTTTCATATCAAAAACAATATTCTTAACTTCATCATAAGAAGGACAAGCAGTGAGCATACAATTATCAGCTTCAGAGATACAAGGAGTAATATTGTTCAGATAGTTCACAAGATTATTGGGGCTAGTGGTTCTACTCATATTATAGAAATGACTTAACAATTAATCTGCAATGTCTTCTCTATCAGTTAGCCAATTGCCTGCTCTATTTAGTAAAGTATATATATGTGTCCTTTTCCTCTTAAAGTTTGCCTTCTGATGAAAGTAAGCAGTGTTCCTATCATCAAATTTTAAGTTATCATCCCTATTTGTTTGTTTCCAATAATCTTCTTCAGCATTATGCCAAAACTTAAGTTTCTCAGTTAGATCTCTAACTTGATCTGAATTTTGGTTGCTTCTATTTCTAGTAATGACAGAGAGCTGAGCTTGCAACTTAGATATTTGAGTGCTAATATTGCCAAAATGGTTGTAATTCCAATCCCTAAGAGCATATTTAGTATCAGACAAATTATTAGAGAACCTGAATGCATAAGAACCAGTATTATTGAAACCCCATTTATAATTAATCAGAGCAGAGCAAGTTGAATCATTGAACCATGCTTTATTTACTCTAAAAGGTTTTTTTGTTGAATTATCCATTCTAGAGGTGACAATCATAATAGGACAATGATCACTACCAAGAGTATTTAGATGATAGACATCAATATTATTGAAGTTTTGCATCCAATCAAAAGTAGCACAAGCTCTGTATAATCTCTCTAAAATAAGTTCTCCACCTTCTCTTCTATTTGTCCAAGTGAAGGGATTGCCTATGAAATTCATGCTATGAAGACCTCTAAAATGTAGTAAGTCATTGTAGTGATCTAATTCAGATTGCATAAGAATATTACCATCTTCCTTCTCATCAAAGTTTAAATTGAAGTTAAGATCTCCTAATAATAACCAGCTATTAGTATAAGTTTGTCTAATATCATCTAAATACTACCATTGAAGGTTATGTTTATATCATTAAGAGCTCCATACATAAAGGAAACCAGTGTAGCATTGTGCATAGAGTCTAATTTGATAAGACATTTTATGATATTATAACTGGTTTTTGTAATAGTGAGATCTACACCATCTTTCCACATTAAGCAAAGTCCTCTTGATAGACCAATTGGATTATGGAAAATGATATTAGGAAATTTGTATCTAGCTGTGAGAAATTGCATTCTTTTAAGTTGGTTTTTGGTTTCTGACAAGAAAATAACATCTGAATTGTTGGATCTAATGAGGGTCTGGAGATGATTTCTAGTGTCCTTATTCCTAAAGCCACATACATTCCATGAAAGGATTTTCATGTTGAGAAAAACTATGTAAAGATTTAAAAGAGAGCAAAAATCAGGACTTGTTATGCTATGAAGTAGTATGTTAAAACAAGAGTGGAAATAAAAGTTCAAAAATACCTTATTCTCCTCAGTAGTGCTTCCAGATTGCTTGTCCTTAAGTGTGATTCTAGCTTATGTCTGTTTCTCAGCTTCAACCTCATTATTATCTTGGTTGTCTCCATTCTCAATGAATATTTGTCTCTTCCCACGCCTTGCAGCAGAATCCTCTAGGTCAGATATGTATTGAAACTTCACAATTTTACCATCTACTGGTGGAACAAAATGAGCTGGCTTAGTAGTTTTTCTTGTCATCAACTTAGGAGTATTTGTTGTGGTTGAACGCAGACTGATGTTCTTTCTAATTATTCCAACACCTCCAAAGGGTAGCGGCTTTTCATGAGCTGCTTTCAGGTAAATAACAGCATCTTTACAAGCATCCTTGGAATGGTTGATGATAAAACATTCTCTGCAAATTTTGTTAGGTTGCTTGTGATAGAAGAATCTAACCCATTTAGTGGAACCAGCTGTTTTTATTGCTAAGACACCTCTTCTCAATGGTGTTGTGAGATCAATCCTAACATATATCTTAACAGGGACACCTTCAGTAGGAATGACATTAGCAAGTTCAATGGCAATAACTTCCCCTAGTATCTTACCCATATCCTCAACAGATTTCACATTCATATGCTCAGGTTGGAGGTACTTCAGATCAATCCAATAGACTTGCTTACTCCAGTCGAAATTCTGGTGGATAAGACCATGAAAATAGTCAAACAGAATACATAGTTTTCCATCAATGTTCCATGGACCTTCTTCAATAATTTTTTTTTACCAAATCCTTATTTAGAAGCTTGAATATCATTACATTAGAATCGACTTCAATGATCTTCACCTCTTCTGCAGCGATAAATGGCCAGGTAAACTGGATATTCTTTTCAACTGTATTATAAGCCATTTTACCCTCAGTGATAATCTTCCCAATCAAACAAAAGTCCCATTCTCTATCACTATTTTCTTCCTTTTGTCCAGACTCTTCTTGATTAATGATGACAAAATCCTCCCCATTTTGTAGTTCCAAAGTACCTTTTTAAAATCTTAAAGCTAACTCAGAAAACATCATTGTTTGATTTAAGAACAATGTGGTTACTTGTTTGATTTTCTGCCATTTGATCTTTTCCTTTCACTTCAATTTCAGGATTAATGCTTTCCTTGAGAATGGGATTTATATAGGTATAGTGCCAATTAGGGGTACTTGAAATAGGATAGATATGAGTATTTTTTGTGATAATTATCGAGAGATTTTTGGGATTGGTTTCAACAGAAAAGGCAAGAACATGAGCTGTAATTGACCAAAGAAGAAAGGGGGCTACGAACATTTCAAATTTGTAACGGACTCTATTACTTTCACGTGCAGAATCCATGAGCGAGTTTAGACCTTACTGAATTGGAGGAACACCATTTTTTTCCTTCGGGAAAACCAAGAACAATGAGGATTGAAGAAGAAACTTCTGCTTTAACAAGCAATAAGACAACATCAGCAAACGCCATAATCAACACTGGAAACCCGGCAAACGCCATTTGTGGACTAAGCAATCTGTATACACAAAGAAAAGAAAAAGAATTTAGTTACTCATATGCAATTTTGAAATTGATTTTTAACAAAGAAGTTTTCAAATCAAACAAAATTAAATATGAAATCAAAAATCACGATTATAAATCATTAAGGGTAATCAAATAAAATATAAACTAGATTCATTGTAGCATCAAGAGCGGAGGGATTTAAAAAAAATTACATACTGAGTTGACTCAGTTTATCTCCCGATTTGCAGAGAGGGGAGAAATTGTTCTTGTGAGTAAACTGAAATGCTGTCATGAGATAATTGTAACTTTTTTTTAAAGCCCTTTTGTGAGATTTTCTTGTAACTTTGCTCAACTATATATGTGGGTGAGTTATTTTTTCCAATCAATTCGCCATTTTTAAGTATTTTTCTTTTTATTTTTCCTAAACCAGGAATGGTATATACCATTTTGTTTAACAAATCCTATATTTGACCGCACAAAGGATTAAACATAACGCGTTGTTTTAAGTTGTACCAACAATTTTGGCTTAGTTCCAAACTCTGAGCGGTGATTGGTCGCTTTTTAATTTCTGTGAAGTTAACGCGTTTAGATCATGAAGCAGAAGTCAGAAGCAAGATTATTTTGCTTCACAAAAACCTAACGTTTTTGGTTCTGAAAGCTGTTTTAAAATTGGGAACAATATTTAAATACCCCTCAAAATTCGCCCCTTAAAATATACCCTTATTCAATTTTTGAAAATACCCCTACCTTCTGAAAAGTGGAAGCAACTAGCACAAGTTATTTTCAGAAATGGACGCAAGTAGCACAAGTTGCTTCCATAAGTGGACGCAACTTTATACAAGTTGTTTCCAAAAAGTGGAAGCAACTTTCTCAAGTTGACTCAAAAAAAATTATTTTTTACCCCTCGGAGGTATTTGTGCAAGGTCAACAAAAATGGAGGGTATTTATAACATTCCCACTTTAAAATTTTATACCCAAACTAACTTCTTGCTTTTTGACTTATAGAAGTTTATAGAAGTCAAGAAGTAAGTGCATCCAAACACATATCCCTGGCAAAGTTTTAAAACACCTCCTATCTGGCTATCCCTCTGGGTGTGTGTGTTGACGTCCATATCCTTAAATTTTTTCTTAGTTTGTGGGTTTCTTAGTTTGTTTTTCTTTCCCTGTCCGTGTTGGGTGGCTGTAGCTTTGCTACTTTGTAAATTGCCTTTCTTCTTAATATAATTTCTTTACCGATCAAAAAAAAAAAAAAAACGTCCATATCCTTATGAATCGGGATATAATATGCTTTCCCCTTTTATGTTCAGGATTCGTGACTTTGTGTACTGAGTTTATTACTTCGATTGAGTAATGTGGACGTGTCTTTAATTCCGTTTACAAGTGATATCATCCCATTACCCATACTTACAAGTCACTTTTGTGTAAATTGTAGTAGCAGTGGCTTAGAATGGAGGATTTGAGCAAAGATTTCCATTACAACACAAAACACACGCAACTAGCAAGATAGTCAAAAGGTATATGTAATATCCCACTTCGCCAAAATAACAACATTCTGTTTGTAAGTTTGTCTTAGAGTTTCTCTATTTAATCGATTTGTTTCGGCAAACAAAAGTTGACAAACTCTACCACATACCTTTTGCATCTCTCTAGTAATGAGCACCACAGTTGCCTTATACAGATCAAGAAAAGTTTTTTTGGAAACTAATACCCGTCTTTGTTAAAGTTCCGTTTATAAAAAAAATATGCATGTAAGCCAGTAATTACTATTGATTACTTGGGAAACAGAAAAGGAATTTAAAGGTTTGATTTTGCAAACTCATTCTCAAAGTTGATTTTTTTCTTCTTCTAAGTTTGCATAAGAAGTACAGTACATAGTCATTCACATTTTAGAGGTGATTTAAGATCATGTGTATATATAAGTTATAATATGCGTAAAGGTTGGTCATGCACTGTGGTTGTTGAGAGAGAGGTAGTTGAACTTGAAAACTAGAGAAGAACATGTCGTGGTTTTGGTGGTGTTGTTTGGTGGTGATTTCAGGGTTCATAGGAGGATATAGTATTGATGTTACGTACGATGGAAGATCACTGATTATCGATGGACAACGGAAGATCCTCATCTCCGGTTCCATTCATTATCCACGAAGTACTCCTCAGGTACTGTACCCCTCTCACTATATCTCTGTCTTAGCTAGATGAACCATATAATCCATTAAAAGACATTATTATTTCATTCTGTTCCCCACAACACGGGTTGCATAGTAACAGTTGTTCATCAAACAACACAATTACTTGAAAGACCACCTTATGCTGAGAGGATTATAATATACTCTGATCGTTGCATGCATTAATGTTCGATAGATGATGAAAGAGTTGAAATTTATAGGTAATTCTCTAAACTTGTTGCATTTCGTTTCGCATCTTCTCCGTGCTTTTGCAAAGAAAAAAGGTATACATATGATTAAATATCTGTAAGAAAAATTTGTTGTGTAATTTACGCCAAAATTTATTTCCCAGAAGTTTTAAATTCTGAATAATCAAACTAAAAGACAGAAAAGAAAGTATACTTCATCAAAATCTCAAACTTCCACAAAATGTAAAAAAAACTGTCGAATTCGGCATGATCTTCTAGGTGAAGAAATCTTAGACTGGTTTAGTTTTTGATGAAAATGCTTCATATGCAAGGGTTAATTAATTATTTAGCAGAAATATTTCAGGGAAGAAATTTGGTTGGACATCTTTTCCAAATACTAACATTAGCCGTCCCCTAAATATATGCCTAGAACATTGGTGAGGGGAAAGAATTTTCGTGACCATAATCAGAAACTCCATTTAATTACATGCTTAAATACTGCAAGAATTTTCGTGATCATAATGGAAAGTAAAGCATGCATGATGCATGGGACGATGTGCTCGTGAATGTTACTGGCAGGGTAACTTACATATTAGCCTTTGGAGTAATAAGAAGTAGCAGAAGAAACAGTAATATTCACCACCATTTACTTTGGTTCGTTTAGGCATCGTGTCAGGATTTCTTGATCGGCAAATCAATGAGCTCATATTTTTTGTTTGTTTCTCTAGAAAAGTTGCTTGCAAGAAATTAAACAACAACTGATGGCTCATAAGTCATAAGAGCATCTCCAATGCTAGAGGTCAAGGTCATCCGATGTGGAGGTGTTATTTATACCTTTTGGTTGTAGGCCATTCACTACATCACAAAAAAAATTTAAAAATAACACTCTCTACCTAAATTTCATCTCCAATCTCCAAGGTACTATCTTACACTTTTTATTTAAATCAAGAGACAAAAGTTGATGTGGACTTAAGACCTAGGGTCATGAAGAAAGTCTTATTTCCACTTTCTCCTTTACCCCCAATAAGCCATGTCATATTTTTCTATGACCCCCACCCTTGCATTGGAGATAAAACTTAGGTGCAAAAAGTCTTAAATCCTAGGTGTCATACTAATTTAAGACCTTTACCCCTTGTATTGGAGATGCTATAACAAACTAAATTCATAGTTTCCTTTGGCGCAATAAATGCACACTGTTTTGGCAATCCATGCATATCTACAAACTTATACAAAAGTTCCAAAAAAAACCAATAAAAGATAAGATCTCTCCTTCATCATTTATCATTAGATGGCAACTGATTTTTTTGGTAGGCTACTTTAAAATTAAAGCCCATCCTATATTTGATAGTTTATTTTTACTTTCAACTTTTGCGCTTACTGAGTTGTAAACGCTTGCACATGACTTGTGTGTTCTTCAATATAGGCCATATATCTTACTTTTGCGTGCAGCTTCCTGATAAATTTTGTTTTTTTTGGAGTCTGGTGGCATTAAGTCATTAACTCATAGTAATATGCTTCAAAAAAAAAAAAAAAAAAAAAAAAAAAAAAAAAAAAAACTCATAGTAATAATCTATCTCAATTAAGAAAATAATTAATGCTAGATGATTAACGGCATTTAGCAATATGTATAAACACAGATGTGGCCGTCTTTGATATCTAAAGCTAAAGAAGGTGGACTTGATGTGATACAAACATACGTGTTCTGGAATCAACATGAGCCCCAACCTGGGAAGGTTTGTGCCTTGGGCTATATATATAAAGATCATCTTTTATTCTTTTTTGGTATGATTTTTTTTTTTTTTTTTTTTGAAGCAATAATATATGGTGTACCTGCTTTCGTGTTTGTTATATATATTCAGTATGATTTCCAAGGAAGGAATGATTTGGTGAGATTTATTAAAGAAATTCATGCACAAGGCTTGTATGTATGCCTTAGGATTGGACCCTTCATTGAAGCCGAATGGACATATGGGTAAGTGTGGGAGTATTTATTTAATTTTATATGAAAGTGAGATTTAATTCAAAAAACAAGAACGTTTGCAATGGAAAAATTACAAGCAAATACAACTTTGAATTGAAAGTACTCTGCAAGGAGATACCCAAGAGAATGTAAAATAAATGGGAGATGAAAATAATTATGGCACTACATATTTATTTTTGTTGGTTAACCCTTGCTTTGGATGCAGGGGACTTCCTTTTTGGTTGCATGATGTCCCAGGCATTGTTTATCGATCTGATAATGAACCTTTTAAGGTATGATCATCGCAAATCAATATTTTCCAGCTTAGGTTTCTTTGAAACCTTATTAAATTGCTAGTTTCCGCGGATTCTTTGTTTAGTTCCTTACAGTTAATGAAATTTAATTTCCTTACTTGTTGCACATTTTAGCTACTGCATTTAACCCCCTAACATTTATGCTGGTTTCTTCGTATGTTTGCCAAGAACTATATGCAAAATTTTACTACGAAGATAGTAAATTTGATGAAAGCAGAAGGATTGTATGCTTCACAAGGAGGGCCTATCATTTTGTCACAGGTAGTTACTTACATTTATCAATATTAGTACAGTCAGCAACATATACACATAAACATAAGCACATATGTCGAAGATATAGCCATGCCATCGAATGGACTCATGATCATATCAGTGGTCTATGTCTATGGTTTAAATTTACTCGCTGCAAGCTATTGTCTATGTTAATGTATTGGTCCTGAGAACTGAATCAATGCAGATTGAGAATGAGTACAAAAATGTGGAACCAGCATTTCATGAGAAAGGGCCACCTTATGTTATTTGGGCTGCAAAAATGGCTGTGGATCTTCAAACTGGTTCTCCATGGGTCATGTGCAAGCAAGATGATGCTCCTGACCCTGTGGTATGTGCATGTATTTTAGCATATGTTTTCGCTTACAGTGATCTCTAGTACTAGAAATTGCAAATACGCAATTCCGCCAAGTAGCTATTCGATGAAATGCACACACCAAATTCAATAAGTAGACTTCATAATATACATATTTTTGTTTAAATGCAGATTAATGCATGCAATGGAAGGAATTGTGGAGAAACATTTGCCGGACCTAACTCACCTAATAAGCCGGCAATATGGACAGAGAATTGGACTTCCTTGTGAGTTGATCAGTTAACTTCATCATCTTATGATTAGCATATTCATCATGTAATAGATATATTCACTGATCACATTGCTCTTTGTTCCTGAAGTTTTCAAGTATTTGGGGGAAAAGCAAACATAAGGTCTGCCCAAGATATCGCCTTTGCAGTCGCCCTTTTTCTTGCAAAAAGCGGGAGTTACATAAACTATTACATGGTATATATACACAGCACTCATCTTGGTTTTACACACTAGACTAGTACGTCGGGCGTGCACTAAAGAGTATGGTTTCTCTAATAAATCAGTTAAATTGTCAAATATGTACACATATATCCGTTTCTCATTTTTGTATTTCAATATAGTATCATGGCGGAACAAATTTTGGAAGGACAGGTGCGGCATACATGACTACAAGTTACTATGATCAGGCTCCTCTTGATGAATATGGTGAGTTGTGTTTCACAATGTAGAGATTTTAACACTTAGAGCTCAGTATGATATTCACTAATTGATGTAACTACGCAGGTCTTATAAGGCAACCTAAATGGGGGCATTTGAAGGAGCTCCATTCTGTAATAAAGCAAATTTCTGAAACATTACTCTCAGGAACCAGGACGAATTTCTCATTAGGAAGCGATTTACAAGATGTAGGAGTCTGAACCTAGTTTTTCTCGATTGTCAATATCACGGAGCACACAGGTTTCTTTAGTGTTTTCTGGTTTTGCGACTATGACGTTATCTCAAACGGCCTTTTCATTTTTTAGGCATATATTTTCCGGAAGAATTCGGGAGAATGTGTTGCATTTCTATCAAACCGTGACCCGAAAAATCTTGTCAAAGTTCAGTATCAGGATTCTTTCTATGACTTGCCTCCAAGAACAATTGTTATCTTACAAGATTGCAGAAATGTGATCTTCAACACTTCCAAGGTATGTTATGTTTATGCTTAAAAAGATTTCACTTGCAGGTGCAAGGAAAGTAAGTATAAGTATTAGATCCTTACCATAGTCTTGTATCTTATAGGTTAGCGTCCAAGGCCTTACGAGGTCGATAGGATCAAGCCAAAAGTTTAATTCAGCTGAGAGATGGCAGCAATACCAAGATGTAGTACCTAACTATGAAGATACGTCAATCAGAGCAAATATGTTGTTAGAACACATGAATGTAACTAAAGATGTATCTGATTATCTTTGGTATACTTTCAGGTAACATTCGTTCTGAACTAAACTTTTCCTATATATTAGTACTAAGTAAGGGCCGTTTTCCTTATAAATGTGTGAAGTTAATATTCGTATGTGGAACTGCAGCTTTGAAAATAAAAAAAGTGGTGGCGAACCTGTTCTTCATGTTTACTCACTTGGGCATGTAGTCCATGCTTTTGTCAACAACAAATATATTGGTAGGTTATTACCCAACATAGTGCATACATTCATCGGTACTTAAGGAAATCATCTGTTAAGCATTTAAGGCTCACAAAAGTATGTGAAAGACAAATGCAATATTTGCAGTTCTAAATGGCTGCAATTTGCAAATGTTCTTCATTCTACTACATACATACTTGCATAGATTTCCTGCAACATTATTAACAAATTGCATTTGACAATTTTTTTTGGAACATCTTGTTTGATTAGGAGTTGTACATGGGAGTCATGACATTCGGCAAGGTTGTGCTCTTGAGTACCCTATCCCACTAAATGATGGGCAGATGAACAATGTCTCATTATTGAGTGCTATGGTTGGACTACCGGTACTGGCTGTTCATTATATCTCCATCTTTTTCTTAAATTCAACTATCACCTTTTCAGTTGTGTAGATTAGAAAACAACTATTCTTAACTGGACAATAAAAATGTAGGATTCTGGGGCATTTCTTGAGAAACGGGTTGCTGGTTTACGTGATGTGTATATTCAATACAACGACAAATATCGTACAAGTTTCACCAGACATGAATGGGGTTATCAGGTTAATTACTTGTTTCCCTATAGATTGCTGAAAAGGATATGGTTATCAAGTTCTACTCTCAGTTGTTAAGATTCAAAATATATGTATGTACTACTGTAGGTTGGCTTACTTGGGGAGAAATCACTGATATATAAAGATGATGGATCTGGTAAAGTCCAATGGAGCAGTTTTACAAGTTCTACTAATCAACCTCTCACATGGTATAAGGTAAAAAATTTGGACCTGCAGTCTGACTGTATTGTGTAATATGCCTGCTTTTGTCATCGCCGTTGTACTTTCTCATCCAGTATGTAAAACCTTTAAGAATATTTTACCACAGACAACATTTGACGCACCCACTCAAGATGATGACCCGGTTGTACTAAACCTTCATTCGATGGGAAAAGGAGAAGCATGGATAAATGGCGAAAGCATTGGTCGTTATTGGGTGTCATTTAACAACTCTGATGGAGTTCCGTCACAAATTATGTACGCTACTATTCTAAGTTCACTCATAACATCCTTCGATTCTACTTTCATCGATATTGTTACCTTGTGGTGCCGATCTAACATGTTTACTGTTCGGTATCAACAACAGGTATCATATCCCTAGATCATTCCTCAAACCTTCAGGAAATCAGCTAGTTCTATTGGAAGAAATGCATGGGGACCCTCTACAGATTTCCCTGGATACAATCACATTATCTAAGCCAAAATGTAGAGTATGCGGGAAGGTCTCACACTTTCATAGTTCCCCCATAATTTCATCTGGACAAACTTCCAGGATGCTCTTTGGCAGGAGGCCTAACGTTCAAATTAAATGCCCATCAAGAAAAACAATCTCAAAGATTGTATTTGCAAGTTTCGGAACACCTACCGGTCATTGCAAGAAATATGCGGTCGGAAGGTGTCACTCATCCAACTCGAAAACAGTTGTCGAGAAGGTAAGTTCAATCTCTCTTACTTCCCTCATATTTTTTGCTTCATCCTTTATTTTCATTTTTTACTAGAGAATAACAGTTTGTTTGTTTGTTCTGATAATTGACGAGCAGGCTTGTCTAGGGAAGAGCCGCTGCATCATCACGGAATGGACCAATTATTTCGGCGAAGATCCATGTCCAGGAATTTCCAAAAGACTACGGATTGTAGCAGAATGCCGATGAAAAAGTGTCCATTACGCAGTTCATACTAGATATTCCACCTTACATTTACCCTTCATAGCCAAAAAAAAAAAAAAGAATCAATATTGTTATAACGCTACCAAATAAAAGTAGTTGAAGCTTTGTATATACAAAATCATACAGAGTGATATGTTGTTATACACATGTTGAAACAGGTGAACACTCCCTCGTGCATTGTAGTTTTACTAGAGCTGTTTGGGCTCAATGTTATATAAAGGGAAAATTAAAAAAATACCCATGTGGGGGAAATGTATTTAATAAAATGTTCACGTTTTTTTCATAATTTATTTAATACCCATGAATTGACCTTTTCCGTCCCGTTTTTTTGAAAAAACGGCTAACGGCCGTTACATGACATGTGGGACTAAATCGGCAATGTCAAAAGACATTCTAGCCCCTAAATCAGTTGGATCGGTCTAAGTTAGTGAGTACCGAGTTAAATCGAACCAAATCACTGCCACTGTAAGAGAGAAGATACTTCATCTTCTTCCCCAATTTGTACTTATAACCCAAGCAAATTGGAATTACAGTTCTTCAATAAAATGAAAATGGAATTAATTAAGAAAAATTATTAAAAGTACAGTTCTTCAATGAAATAAAATGGAATCATTAGGAAAGATTATCAAACACATGCAATATCTCTTGCTGCATATCCAACTGATTCCAATAATCTTGTACTAGTACTTCCACTGATATCTCCGGGAAGCATCTTTGTCTTCACCAGCACTTACACCACTATTTCACCATCATAGTGGGCCACCATTCAAAATCGAACTCCTCTTAATTCAAAAACAGATTCAAACAAGCAATTGTTATACCTACCACGTAATCGATTGAACCCCAAAATAAAAAAGCAAAATTTCTGTACTCGTTCCTCAATCACCTTAATTTACAATTGAAAATTTTAGAAAAATTTCTACCCTAGCATCAAATTCATCACCACTATCCAAAATTTCTACCGATTAACCACGTTAACTGTATCAAGAAGAACCCCATTTAAACATCGTTAACCGTTCCACCACATTCATACCAACACCACCAGAAAATCTCATTCGAACCCTAACCGAAAACCCAATTCATATCCTAACTGCAAACCCAAAACAAACCTCATCGATTCCCTAATTGAAAACACATTTCTAATCCACCATCGACAACAAACCATTTCTTCCATTATCATTCATCTACATCATCTCTTTTAATCTCTTCACCAATTCCTCCATCTTGAAATCAGAATCAAACCCCTCACATAATTTGTTTTCAATTTCAGCACAAACCAAACTTCTAACCCTTAATTACTTCCCAATTTCTTCTCCATTATTTCTCAGCTGCTGATTATTTCGTCTCCAGTTTCTTCAGAGGAGTTGTTAGAGAGGCGGAGAAAAACGAAAAGAGAATGGAAGAAAAAAAAAAATCAAAACCCTAACCGTGTTATATTTAGCTTCCAAACACGTGTTGATCTTGAACTGTCGATTTAAACGCGTGTAATAATCTGGTGCAGTTGGTTTCAGCCGTCGATTAATTCGGCGCGTGGACGGTAGAAGATCTTTTAACATTTTTAGAGTAATCTTTAGCCGTCTATTGAGCCAATGGGTAAATTTGTAATTACACCCACTTTTTCTCATCCCATTTGATGAGAAATTGACTTAGTAAACGAGTATTTACTGAAACGGTGGGTCCGGACGGAAATAGTAACGGCATGGGCATTAAATAAATTATGGAAAAAACGTGGACATTTTATTAAATACGTTTCCCCACATGGTCATTTTTTTAATTTTCCCTTATATAAACCTTGATATTGCCTGTAATTAGAGGTGTAAATTGGGTTGTGCCAGCACGAGCACAGCCCAGCACGCTAAAATTTGAGCACAGCCCAGCCCAACACGTGACTTAGCCCAGCACGGCACAACACGTTAGTTAAATGGGACGTCTTGGGTTTGACTAATTGGCACAAGAAGCACAAAGACAACACGCGCCACGGATAAGCACGTGGCCCAGCCCAGCCCAGCCCAACACGTTAAGAGAGCACGTCATAACATGTACAAATACACCATATAACAAGGCATAATACATCACATTTTTTGTATATTTCATAAAAGAGTCACTATCCTAGCTAGTTTTTAACATTTTATGTTGGCTTATTTATAACAACACATATAATACCTTAATATTTGGAAAATATATTTCAATATCGTTGTTATAATGTCGTCACCTATATTTAACTAGAACATTAATTTACATGACAATAATCCAATTTTATATTTGATGGGCTATTTCTTTTTATTGAATAAACTTGTTAATTTTACTTGAAATAATTTCAAATGATATGTTGTCTAATTAAATTCTTGTGATAATGTCTGACTTAATGTATACAATAAGTAATTTCAAATTGTTTATAGCACGTGTGCCAGCACGACACAGCACGGCACGTTTATTCGTGTGCTGTGCCCGTGGGCTGTGATGTGCCTAGCTTTTGACTAGTAAAGCACAGCACGGCACAACACGTTTAAATCGTTGGCACAGCACAACACGGCACATGGCACGTGAAGCACGCGACTTCGTGTGTCGGCCTGTCATGTCTTGGCCTAAGACGTTTTACACCTCTACCTGTAATTGTTTCAATAGCTTGTCTGATTGGTGTAATAGTTGGTTTGTGAATACAAATGTTATACCTCAGTGGGGCTCTTGGGCAAGTGTTTGCTCTACTATATGCTGGTTTGTCTGGAAAGCCAGGTGTGATGTTGTTTTCGGCAAAGCAAAACCCTGCCCCTCCCTCACAGCCAAACTAATTCTGAATCACCTGACTGAAGCTTTTTCTTCTGGGGAAATTGGGGATATGCCCCAAAATCGAGTGTCATCTTGGGGATCTGTCCCGAAATTCCAGTTTTAGGGGATATGCCCCAGCCGTCCAACTTTTCATCTAACTTAGTTAACTGGTCAAATTCCGCACACAAGTGGGATTACACGTGTGACCAAAAGACAGATTTATCCTTCAAATTGAAAATTCACTGCAGCTTTCTTTTTTATGAAAATGGTGTTCTTCGTAATGATTCCAAGAAGTTTAGTGAGATGATGAACATTGTAAAATAAAATTAAAAGAATGGTTCAAGAATTTTAGATTCCAGGAGCATCAATTATAAAAACACCGTCGATTATTTACTACTACCACCAGAAAGATCACAAATTTATACAAAACCTAAAACCCTAAGTAATGTAAAACATATTGATTTCAAAATCAAAACATGATTTTGTAGTCAAATTTAAAATTGAAAGAAACCCACATTATAAAACTGATCTATCTTTATCACTTACTCTTCAATTTGATTAACAGAAACGTAGACGAGAAAGAGATATGGAGATCAAAAACACGATCAACAATCATCAAATGCTCAATACAACCATCACCAGCTTCAATTCGAAAACCCTAACAATACTCCATGCACCTTTTCATCCCAAGACCCTAGATTTTAATCTAATGATTCAGACCTCAATCATGACGGTGAAACCATATGTCCAATTTCACCAGCATCACAAAACTCGTCTAGTGTTTTTGATGAGAATCATTGACAAACAAAAACATTAACTTTGAGAACTCTAAATTTGGGTCTTTATTTGATGATACCGAGAACCTTACTGATGGAAATAAAGATGGGATAAGCAGAAGAAGAACTGATTTTTTTTTTTGGGTGGAGATAAAAAGATTGTGCTGTGTCGGTGAAGGAGAGCAAATCTAAGGCTAAAGTTGTCATTTCATATTCTCATGAGATCTCAGATGCTGATATTTTGACTGGTCAATTTACGATAAATTGACTGTTAAACATAATTGGACGGAAACTGTTATATGGGGGCATATTACCGAAAATTGGAACTTTGGGACATATTCCCAAGATTACACTTGATTTTGGGGCATATTCCCTATTTTCCCTTTTCTTATCAGTCGACTACCTTCACCACTCAAAGGATCAAAAGGATAGAAAACCCTGATCAATTTTCAGATACTCATATCTCTTTTGCTTATATGTCTGTGATAGACAATGTAACAGAGCTAACAGGAATTGGTGTTTCTATAATAGACTCCTCGGGGGAAACTATTGGCAGAAGAACAAGGTGTGCCAGAGCTCATGGAACAGAAGAAGGAAATGTTCTAGCTGCTCAGGAAGCATTGGATAGGGCCTCAGAACTCAGTTGCAGAACTTTCAATCTTCTGGGATGCAATTCAAACATCACAAACTCTCTGAAAGGTGGAAAAAGAACAACCAGTTGGAGGACTGACCAAAGAATGGATCATCTCACTTTGAAGTCTAAGTCTTTTGGAAAAATATTCTGTAAAACTATTAATAGTAGGAACTACCCAGATCTTCTAAGACTTGCTATAGCAGGAGGGAAAAACTTTAAGTCCTCAATTGTGGGAGGCACCTTTTTTATCAGTACTTTGTGCTTGATTTGCTTTTTATCTATAAAAAAAAAAAAACATGTTGATAAAGAAAACAAAGCAAAGGTATGTGCAAGTGAAACTGGCTCCCAATTCATTATCTACGGTGACTCCATATGTTTTCTGCGGGAAAATGGCCAAATCAAATGGCATGGGTAGTTATTTTTTTCTACGAAGAAGCAAACAAACAAATGTTATAGTTAGGATGATGTCGGAAAACTTAGACTTAACCTAAAATGCACCCACCATAAGTCATGGGAGGTATCATGTGACTAGCAGTAGATGCATCAGTATATAGAAAATAGTACTGGTATAGACAAAGGCACATGCAGATATTAGAGCAGGAAGTATGGCCCCGGCCCCCCAATCTTATTAATTGCTAATGCTCCCTTTGACATATATCTCGACATACCTAATCAAGTACCGCGTTGGTGTGAGATGTCCCTTGTGCAGACCATTTTGTACCGCAAATGTTCAAATTTTCACACCGACCAGCCGGAATTTTTCACTCTCTCAGTTCAAAACTGCAATACATATTAATGAACCTGAGTTCCCATATGATAGTTTAGTACTAAAATTTAAGATGCTGACGGAATCCGACCGGAGAGACATTCTAGACGGTAAATTTAAACGAAAGAACAGGGCAGCTGGACAGGTCCCAAGCCAAAAAAAAAACAAAAAAAAAAAAGTAAAAGTAAAAGTAGAAAAGAAAAAACAATCGATGCTCAAAAAGTTAAGAGGGGTAGATCTTCTTCAAGTAAGTGAGGGTGGGCTCCTCTGCTCTTCTTGATCAATCTTACTATAATAAATAAAAGACCCTTTTTTGGTGAAGCCTTCTTTTGGTGAAGCTTTTTCACATGACAATAATACCCCATTAACTAAGCTTTTAGTTAATATTTGTATATTTACAGGAATGCCATTGTTTTAAAAATAGATCAAAAAAATTAAAACTTAGATATCTTTAAAAATACACATTGGATTTTTGCAAAATTGATATATTTGGAAAGCTCTTTAAATTATCTATGTAATGAGTATAAACAAGGATATTAAATTTTTATTTTAAGATTTTTTTTCTCATTATTATCAAATTTGGTGTTGTTAAAAGAATCCAATTCAAGCATGTGCATCGCACATGTGGCCTTACTAGTCATATATAGACAAATCGTGTGGTTTTCGTTATTATACACCAGAATTCTTGTGGTTAATTAATCCTACTACAAGAAAACCAAAACCGCAAAACCCTTGTAAGATTATTTTTTTTCCTTGAGACCTGGCATTTTTAGGGGCGACTTTTTTATTCCCAACTCATATACACCGTTAAGGGATGTCCAAAAACGCGAAGAATACGTTAATGCCCTTACATAATCGGAAGCTATTTTGTGCCCGATTATTATAAAGCAATCGGAAGCTTAGTAACGATATTATACTACCGATTAATATCGATTTTGTGCCAAACTCGTATCTTGCTTCTATAACACTCGGAAGGAACAAGAACCTCACTAGACTACTGATTGTTAAAGTATAGAAATAAGAAATCTTTAGAATTTTGCAATGGTGAAATTTGGGGCTCCTATATAATCGGACGAATAAAAAAATGTCTAAGCTAATGATTTAGGGCTTCCTATAATCGGGATGGTAAAAGTAACAATTCCTACCGATTATGGTAGATTTCAAATTTCATACAATGAAGGATTATAGAAAAAACTCATTTTTGGGCAACCTATAATCGGAAGGTTAAGTAATCTATTAATCTTCCGATTATGGCTACATCCAAAAGACGAACCAAATGGTTATGGTCGGCTCTGTACCTTCGAAACTATGGAATTTGGCAAAGGTTCAATTTGGGTCTTCCAATAATCGGTAGGTTATAAGTAACCCCCTCTACCGATTTTGGGCTACTCAACAATCGGTAGCTAATGAGGTGGTATTACCTACCGATTAATAACCGTTTGACAGATAAAACCAATGTCAACCTAAATTCATTTCATTTCATTTCTTTTCTTTTCAACTTCAACTTCAACTCCTCTTCTCCTCTTCTCCTCTTTCCTTCTGATTGCAGAGAGGAAAACTCCCCCCCTCTTCTCGCTATACATCGTTCATCGTCGAATCGAATCATCATCGATTATTCTCTATAAAGATGAAAGAAAAGGAACGTAAGAAAGCTCGAACCAAAAACGTAGTGCGCGGTGAGGATCCGAATATTGGATTGCATGCCCGTAATAAAGAGGTTTTAACTCACGAACCCGAAGAACACGAAGAAGATGAAGTCCCTGATGTAGGCGATACTGATAGCCAAACTCTCAGGCAACTTGAAATGGCGCCGATTAGGTAAGATTCTACCATTAATTTGGTTTATATTGCTTCAATTCGACGAATCCATGTTTTTTTTTTTTAGGGTTTTCGGTTATTACCCAGATTCGGTAGGTTAGTTATTGTTTTAAACTTCCGATTGTGGTCGAATTCTTCATTTCACGAGAATATTTGTCATATTCGGGTGGTAAATATTTAGGTTGGCTACCGATTATAGAACATTTTTCATTAATGAGGCCTAAATCGATCATAATCGGAAGTTAATTGTGTTTTTGCCTTCCGAATATACTAGGGAAGAACAAGTATTAGAGACGCAATAATCGGGTGATATCTTTTGTAATTTCCTTCCGATTGTTTAGGCTGAACCACTTGAGTAATTTATGGACACAAAGTGATGCATATTCGGTAGAAATTAGTTTTGTGAGGCTTCCGGTTGTGATGCATTCGGAAGGCTGGACTTTTTATGACTTTCGATTATTGGTATTCGGAGGGTTATGTTGAAATTTAGCTCCCGATTAATGTGTGTAGATAAACATATTCGAACACCAAAATTTTTCTTTTGTTTCCGATTATACGTATTCGGTAGCTTTAGGTGAACTGATATTTACGATTAATCGTAATCGGAGGCAATTGGTTAACTCAACCAACCGAATATGTATATTCGGGAGCGTTGGTTTTACATTAACTTCCAATTATATAGTTTACTAACCTGCTGTACTTTCTTTTGTTGTTTAGGGATAGGCGAGGTAAAAAAATCGAAGATGCAATTGTCTCAACTAGTGCAAGGAACGAAAGGCGTCAGAACCTGACAGCTAGTGCAAGGAGAGCTAGGACTGCTAAAGCCGCTTCAAGTGCTCAAGATGGAACTCAACAAGCAAGTCAAGAAGGTGTTCAACCAAGTTCCCCTCAATCAAAACCGGTTCAAGAAGGTGCTCAACCAAGTGCCTCTCAATCACAACCAGTTCAAGAAGGTGTTCAACCAAGTGCCTCTCAATCACAACCAGTTCAAGAAGGTGTTCAACCAAGTACTCCACAATCACAACCAGAAATTCAACAAGAAGCACCCGAAGATAGAGTACCAGAAGTAGGACAAGGTAGTGGTGCGCAAGAAGAAGGAGAAGCCGAAAAGAAAAATCCTCCTCGAAAGAAAGCGAAACACCTTGTCCCAGATGAACTGAAGGTGAAGGATATTCCAAAAGGTGTAATCCTTGGGCTGCCGGAGGATGGAGGACAATTGTTATTTGGATACAAAAAATCTTGGGCCAAAGAAATATATGAAACCGAGGTAATGATCGTATCCATTTTATTAACATATTATGTTTTTCTTCGTAATACTTTTAAGGGTTATAGTTTTAGGTTATTCTAATTTTATTTTTTTAACTTTTCATGTGTTTAATAGTATCATTCCGATGCGGTTCGTTTACTCAAAGCGACCGCCGCACCAACAAAAATGCTGGATTGGCCTTTGAAGGATGAATGTGAAAGGTTCAAGACCATTATTGAAAATTCAGGGTTGGATGATGCTGCGGAGAACTCAATGTTGGAACATGACCGGGTGGCTATATCGGCGTTTGTGGAGAGACTTTATCCTGAGACCGACACCTTCCATATGCCGTTTGGGGAGATGACGATAACCCCAGATGATGTTGTGCAGATTCTTAAACTCCCCGTCCATGGCAAAGGTGTTAGGGCTGAGTTCACTAAGCATTTGGAATGGAAGAAACTTTATGATCTGACTAAGAAGTGTTTGGGTTGGGATGAAGAAACATCAACAACTGAGTTCAACAGATCCATGAAGTATAGAACTAGACAGTTCAACATTGGTACTCTGATGGAAATGTTCAAGGGCACCAAGAAAAAAGAAGAGAAAGGAACCTTAACCGATGAGCAAGTCAACCACGCGGCCACCGCATATCTCCTATGTGTATTGGGATATGTCATTTTCCCAAATACTAGTGGCAATCGGGTCGACGCCAACCTTTTACAACTTCTGGATCCTCTCAATAAAGTGATGAGTACTCTTGGGGCACGGCATACCATGCGTGGTTGATGAAAAAGTTGAGAAAGGCGTCGAGGGTTGGAATTAGCCAAGTGGCCGGGAACGTGAGTCTACTACATGTATTGTTTATTAACTCTACATGGTTTTTTTTTTTTTGTTTTTCTACCATTGAAGAATCAATTTCTTAATACTTGCAAAAATGACAATATAGACATGGATCTACGAACTCTTCCATATCTTGGGATTAGCCATTGAAAACCCGAAGTGGGCGAAAGGTGACCCTATAGGAACAAAGTACGTCTTCGATGACAACCATTCTAGGACGAAGGAGCAACAGCTGATTCGTTTGAGGGAGATTTTGGACTCACTGAATGCCCAAGACGTATGCTTTGATCCATACAAGGAATACCGAGCTGATGGACATATCGCGGGTCGGTCCGATTTGGCACTTTATTTTGGACCGTTGTGGCACCCCACAGGATATGTGATGTACAATGCCTCAAGGGTGATGCGACAACACGGTTTTGTACAAGGTATACCAAAGGACCAAATCCATGACAATTTCACTTTGGAGATGGAGCACTGCAAGTCCGATAAAGATTCTATCACGGTGGTTCACAAGGGTACACCATCCTGTAAATTCCATTGGGATAGAAGGGCGCATTACTTGATCAACCAAGGAAGGGCAGCCAACCAAGGTTTTGAAAATGCTCCCAACTATATGGATTGGTACCGGAATGTTTCTCATCTTCGTGTAATCCGTGATCTTAAAGCAAAGCCCGATTCGTACAAGAGTATCCTCAAAGAGAAACCTGCGGGTTTTGGTAGATTGGTACGTATTGTTTTATTAATTTAGTTTAATATTATGGGTCAAAATAGAGTAATAACCGTTTGATGGTATGCTATGTTTTAAAACAGATGAGCAGGTTCAAGCGTTTGTCCAAATGGTGCACTGATTGCATAAAGTCCGGAGAGCCTGTGTCAATTGAGAAGATAAAAAAGCACCAAGAGTTGATTGATAACGTTGACAATGAGGAGTATGCATCTCAGTTCGGGGGGAAATTGCAAAAGAAACATACAACCAAGGTGAACAAAAGAACTCGGGCGTCATCGAGCACTCAAGTTGATGAAACCAATGATGATGTTGGTCCAAGTCGTAGAGGTAGTAAAGCTCGCAAAGTCAAAGCAAATAGGAAAAACTAAACTCTCGGTGTTTTGTTAACTTTATGGATAACTTTGTTTGTGTCGGATTTAACTTTGTTTATGTCGGATTATGTCGGATTATGTCGTTTGTGTCGGATTATAAGTTGGTACGTTATGTTTATGGTTTGTGAATGGTTCGTTTTATGAATTATTAATGGTTTTATTGCCATCTTTATGCATTTAACGATGACTCGCAAGCGAATCACATGCAGAGATATGAAATTGTTGAATTTTATATACAAACAATCGGAAGGTTACTTTATATACATAGCTCCCGATTCTGGGGATATTTGCAATTTTATTGTCAGAATCGGGAGTTATTTATATTATGTACCTACCGAATCTGGAGGGTTTGCAAAAAAACATCAGATTCGGAAGATTATGAATTTCGTTGCCTACCGATTATGCTTTGTGAACAAATAATTTTTGTTCTGTAACCAAACCACACCATATTCGGGAACTAATGTAACTTATTAAACTTCCGATTATTATCATCGGTAGTGTTAGTTTATATTATTCCTACGATTATTCTATGTGAAGAAAATTTTGTTTTCTGTATCCAAACAACACCATAATCGGGAACTAACATGATTCCTTAGCCTCCAATTATGACACTCTAAAGTCCTTTGTCATCTGTAACCAAACAACACCATATTCGGTAACGAGGTGAACTTCTTAAACTTCCGATTATAGTATTCGGTAGGTTTATTTTATATGTTTCCTTCGATTATGACTACGTGAAGAAAACTTTGTTTTCTGTATCCAAACAACGTAACATTCGGAAATTAAATTAACTCATAAAGTTTCCGATTGTGATAATCGTTGCTTATTTAACCAAATAAACTACCGCGTATAAATAATCGGTAGGCTGTTGTATTAATAATATTTCGATTGTAGCCATTACATAAAGACCTTAACGTTACAATCACTTTAAAACCACTCTTACAATCACTTTAAAGTATTAAAACAGATCATAACTTCCAGTGACCATAGAAATTGTCCCTCTTGATTTTGTAGCATCCTTCATGTTCAAATTGTTTCCCGTAGAGGTCCACATACCGGCGATCCGCAAGATTTCTTTGAAATTACGAATGAGTAACAAGTTAGTACTCACTTATGTTAATGTGAGCCGGAGTTACAAAGATACTTACTCGTTTTTCATACGTCCACCAAGGAAAAGCGTTCCTAACAAATCGTTCCTAATCTTCAAGTTTGTCAATCTCCTTATCGAGCGTCTTCATTCTCATCTTAATGTCATTGGATGATCTCCTTATTCGATTACCATCTAACGCCTCAAATACCATTAAAATACGGTTCCATAGCTGCTCTTGGGATTCCGATTTGTGGAGCTTGTGAACACGATCATGAGCAGTTACCACAACGTACTCTCTATAAATAGCACAATCTTCTTCTTCGGCAAAAGCAATATCCATGTTTTTGTTTTCAAAGTTAGAAATGAAGAGAGGAAAGAGTTTGGTGCAATTGGGTTGATAGATATGAGTTTCTTTATATAGGTTTAGGGTCCAACGGCTCTTTTTCTTTTTCCCAAAAACTCCAACGGCTATTTCTTAAATTTGGTTTAAACTGCAACGACTAATTTGACGTAGGTTGAATCTTGGGAAACCAATAATCGGTAGGTATTTAAGTTAGAATATCTACCGATTATGGTAGCTTTCAAAATTTAAAAAAAAAAAGGATTTTAGAAAAAAACTCATTTTGGGGCAACCTATAATCGGTAGGTTTTTGAACCAATTTGACGTCCGATTATGGCTACATCCAAATCACGAACCACATGGTTATGCCTGGCTCTGTACCCTCTAAACCTATGGATTTTGGCACAAGTTGGATTTGGGGCTTCGTATAATCGGACGGTAAGAAGTAATAAACTCTACCGATTATGGTAGATTTCAAAATTCATCACATGAAGGATTTCAGAAAAAACTCATTTTGGGGCAACCTATAATCGGTAGGTTGTGGAACCTATTTGGCTTACGATTATGGCTACATCCAAATCACGAACCACATGGTTATGCCTGGCTCTGTACACTCAAAACCTATGGAATTTGGCAAGGGTTCGATCTGGGGCTCCTTATAATCGGTAGGTTGTTAAGTTGTTAACTCTACCGATTATGGTATATTTCAAATTCCCTTACATGAAGGATTTTAGAAAAAACTCATTTTGGGGCAACCCATAATCGGATGGTTTGGTAATATATTTAACTCCCGATTAACGCTGCATCCAAAACACGAACCAAGTGGTTATGGCTGGCTGTGTATACTCAAAACCTATGAAATATGGCAAAGGTTGGATCTGGGGCTCGTTATAATCGGTGGGTTATATAATTATATACCCTACCGATTATGGTAGATTTCAAAATTCATTACGTGAAGGATTTTAGAAAAAACTCATTTTGGGGCAACTTATAATCGGTAGTGTATGTAACCTATTAGGCTTCCGATTATGGTTACATCCACAGCTCAAGCCAAGTGGTTATGGTTGGCTCTGCACTCCTCAAAACCTATGGAATTTGGCCAAGGTTGAATATGGGGCTCCTTATAATCGGTAGTCTTACAAGTTGGATAAGCTACCGATTATAAAAGGGATTGTTAGCCGAAGTATCTACACAATAATCGGTAGGTTTCAATTTAACCTACCGATTATGGTGTAGGCTCCCGATTATATAAGGGCATATTGGCCATTTCGAAAAATCGAAGATAAGGGGTAGCTTAGATTTACGTTTGGGTGACCTTTTTTGTCTTTTAGTGTCGCCCCTAATTCTTTTGGGGTCGCCCCTAAAAATACCAGGAAAAAAAGATGCGCTAATTGTTTATTTCATTACTTTTCTCTTTTGTTCATTGGATATTCTACAGTTTATTTATCGGAAATGATAGATTGACCGCATCTTTCTCCCGCACAAAATCCCGCCTCTAATAAACACTGGGCCCCACATTCACCCTTTATAATCTCGATGTTAAGAGCACTTCTATGGGACGTTGGATTGCCAGGCGGGAGCAATTGCGGGAGAAAGATGCGGTGAGGGTATCACTGCTGTTTATTTATTTTGTCAACAAAAAGCAGAAAAATCATCTTACACAACTTTCAAGTTTTGTAGTGAAGTGTCCATTTACTTTCCAATTCTACCACTCATAAAGACTAAAGAAAGAATCAATGATACAAATCCTGGATACTCATGTCATCTCTCTCTCTGACCATCACGAGAATTTGGGTAGTCATCATCAATCTGTCAGTACCTTCTGCAAAACCCCTTAAATCTGCATTTTCGGTTTACCAACACACAGTATTGGTATTGGATATCTCTATCTGTCCTAAAATTTAACTATCCAATGTCACATTAACGCGTCTATACTTACTTCCCACTTTATAACCAGCAAACCACATTATTACTACTACAGTACTACTTCTCTTCTTCAGTCTCATTTAATGCAAATCCTCTTCATATCCATTTTTCAATTTTGGTACTATATAAATTGGAACATCCTGAAGAAGAGAAATTCAACTTGTTACACTGATTCATTCCGTTATTATGTCTTCTAAAACTAGTAATTCTACTCTGCTATTATGCTTCATTTTCTTCTTTGTGTTTTTTTCGATTTCGTCAGCGTCTAATGTTACTTATGATAGTCGCTCTTTGATTATTGATGGACAAAGAAAGCTCTTCCTCTCTGCATCTATACATTATCCTCGCAGTGTACCTGGTGTAAGTATTTCTCTCTTGGTTTTCTTCATAAATTTCTTCATTTTGGTGCTTCTTTTTAAGTTTATCAGTGCTGATTTTTTGTGTAGATGTGGCCAGGACTGGTTAAGACTGCCAAAGAAGGAGGGATTAATGTCATTGAGACTTATGTCTTTTGGAATGGACATGAACTTTCTCCTGGGAAGGTGAATGTTTATCTAAGAAAAAAATTAATTTTTTGATGTGTTTTGGTTTAGTAGTTGATGGATGTGATTGGTTTTTGACTATGTTGATTTTATTTTGAAATTGTAGTATTATTTCGATAAGCGATGGGATTTGGTCAAGTTTGCAAAGATTGTTCAACAAGAAGGGATGTATTTGATTCTGAGGATTGGTCCATTTGTTGCTGCTGAATGGAATTTTGGGTAATGTCTTGTTTGGAGTTTTTGAGTTTTTCATACTTCAATTTTTGACTTCTTGTTTGAGTTAGAAATCATATTGTGTATACTTTTGATGACAGTGGGATACCTGTTTGGCTGCATTATGTGCCAGGAACCGTCTTTAGAACTGATAACGAGCACTTTAAGGTAATGCAGTATAATTTGATGATTTCATTTGATTTTTTTTTGTGAATTTTTAACTTTTCTAATTGTTGGGTTTTTCATTTTCTCTTTTGCGGTTCCAGTTTTATATGCAAAATTTTACCACATATATAGTGAACCTGATGAAGGAAGAGAAGCTTTTTGCATCACAGGGAGGCCCTATCATCTTGTCCCAGGTAACTTTCTCAAACTGCTAAATGGAGTAAAAAAGGATTGTTCTATTATTCTCCACGGGGTTCCGGATTTTTGCCTAACATGTCTAGGAATTGTGCCATGGATTTCAAATTCACAGTGTTAGTGTCTTGGCACATACCTGCACTTTTCCAATACGAGTCGATAGGCATAGGTAGAACATTGTGTTTAGTACTGCATTCTTTTAGATCTTGTAGGTTAATTCTCTTTTCGCATCTTTTCGGTTTTTCCTGTCTTATTTTTAACAAATCCAAAGTTTTTGAGGTTTCAGTATGATATTTTATATTGCAGATAGAGAATGAGTATGGAGATATTGAAAGAGTGTATGGAGAAGGGGGCAAGCCATATGCAATGTGGGCTGCAAAGATGGCTGTTGCTCAAAATATAGGTGTACCTTGGATAATGTGCCAGCAGTATGATGCACCAGATCCCGTGGTAAGCATAATGTCGGTTTAACAGAACAATTCTTTGATGGAAACCATTGACTAATCTTAATGTTCTGTACACCACGTTTTGCATCTGTGGTGTCTTATTATAACTTAAAGCATGATTTTTACCTTGATATGCATGCAGATCAATACCTGCAATTCTTTCTACTGTGATCAATTCAAGCCCAACTCCGATAACAAGCCAAAAATTTGGACTGAGAACTGGCCTGGATGGTAATGTTTCACATTTGTGCTTCCAATTTTAGCTGAAATGTTCTGTCATCTTTCCTATTCAGAATTAGCTTCCTGTTCTCTTGAAGGATCACTTCAGTATAAAATGTAACTTCCTTTGGTTGTTAGTTCTGATTCAAGAGACGGCATGGTACCGTATTTCATGCACTTAAGCTACCCTGAGTCCTACATCACATGATACAGATGTGTAGGCAACTTTTCAATATTCTTTGGTGGTTAAAAAAATATGATCTCCTTAGTGAAACACGTTTTTTTTGACACTATAGTGATTTTATTCCACAAAAACAGTTCTTATTTTCTGTTTATTTCTTTTTTCTATACTTCCTATAGGTTCAAGACATTTGGGTCCAGGGATCCTCATAGGCCAGTTGAAGATGTTGCTTTTGCTGTTGCTCGGTTTTTTTCAGAAAGGCGGTAGTGTACATAACTATTACATGGTAATCGGACTACAAAAGAAGATACTTAACTTCTTTCTTCTTTTGTCTTGGTATAATTTGCTTCGCTTCCTATCTACTTGTAGTGTCTAACTTCATAATGACATTACTGTTTGAAATCTGAATTCCACACTTCGTTTGTTTTTTCCAGTATCATGGTGGGACAAATTTTGGTCGCACTTCAGGAGGGCCGTTCATTACTACAAGCTATGACTACGATGCACCAATCGATGAATATGGTTACCTATTCCTGATTCCTGACATTCAAAATTTGAACAGCTAAAAGCTTTCTCTGTAGAGTACTAGCCAGAAAAATTGTCTAAAATTGTAGAGACTAAAAAAGGATGTATTTGATCTATTTGAAACTGCATGTGACTTCAATAAAAACAATATCCTAATGGGTTACAGGAATTGCTCGGCTTCCAAAATGGGGACACCTCAAGCAACTTCATGAAGCTATAATGTTATGTGAGCATGCACTGCTACATGGTGTACAAACTCTGGTGTCTCTTGGTCCTTCTCAAGAGGTGACTTTCTTTCTTTTTGAGTACTGAGTATCTACTTTGATGGAAATAGGGACCTATTAAGGAACTTTCTACTCTATCATGTGAAGCTTAGGGCTATCTAGAATTTTTAATGATAGGTTTTCAAAAGAGAACGTGCGTAGTCTGCATCCATCTCGACCAATATAGTTCCTGCAAATATTCATGAACTTTTCATCTCTATGTAGGCTGATGTTTACTCTGAAGCTTCGGGAGGCTGTGCTGCTTTCCTTTCTAACGCTGATGAAGAAAATGATAAGACAGTCACCTTTAAGAATGTAACATATCATCTTCCAGCCTGGTCAGTCAGTATCTTGCCAGACTGCAAGAAGGTGGCGTTTAACACGGCAAAGGTCAGACACCTGTCATACGACAATTTTTCAAATTCTTATAGGAGTATTATTAAATTTGTTAATGCTCAATAGTTAAAAAAAAACATTATAAATATAAACTTGCATATAGAAATTAGCTTTCTCTCTAGATGAGGCAAAATATAAGCCTACTGCGCTGCATACTAGAGAGGCAGGTTTCACCTTGTCAATATTGAATATTGATTAACCTTGTCTATCTATAGTGCATCCAATACTTTACTGAGCTGGTTTACGAAGCTATTTTACCACATGCGTAAATGTCATTAACCATCACTTATTGTAACTTTTCTGCTTTAGAACCAATACTTCAGGACATAAAATAGAATAACTGCACTATCGACGATGCTAGTTAAATGCTATCTCCCCTATAAATACCTGTTTGGTATCATATTCCTGATAATTATAGACCCGCCTAGTTGGGATTCCTCTGATCTTGTAATTCCTGGATGATTTGTACTTTTAACCATACCTCACAATAACTTTCAACAGGTTGGTATTCAAAGCTCCATAGTGGAAATGGCACCAGAAAATCTTCAGGTGTCTTCAGATAAAAAGTTGGGCAGTCTGCAGTGGGATATATTTACGGAAAAGGCAGGGGTCTGGGGAGCAGCTGATTTTACCAAAAATGGTTTGGTAGATCACATAAATACAACAAAAGATACTACTGACTACCTTTGGTACACAACAAGGTAGGATTTGTTCTCTCGTATAAAATTTTATGGTGTTGGTTTTAAAACCTGGTTCAAAGTAGACTCTCAGAGGGTAATTATGTTAAGCAGTACTGATCATAGTGTTCCAGACCGAGCAGTATGTTGCAGTTGGAAGTAGGACTGAAGACCATACTATTATTACCTTACAGATTCTATTGATAGAAACTGCACTAGTATTGTCTATGTTCACAACTAGAATGTGTTCAAGTAAAACAACGTAAATCGTAAAAACCCATTTTTGATGAGAAGCAGTTTATTAACCAATAGTTCTCTTACAGACAACTAGTTAAGCATATAGACATCAAAACCACACACAATGTGTGAAGGGGTACTCGGTGCAAACGTTCACTATTCTAAAGCAGAGATTTTCTTTCAGTTCCCTGCAAAAATCTGATATTGCAATCCATGAAGAAAGATAAAGCATTATTGTTAGCAAACTAGGTGTTGGTGAGATACATAACAGTTACCTTTTCGCTACACACATGCCTCTTTATCAAACATTAGACAAATTACAGGTCTACTGGAGATGTGTTCAGTAAATGGCTGCCTCTTTTTCAAGCATCTCGTAGTTTTTGCATCGCTTTACCTATTTAGCCCAATGGCACTACACTGCCAGCGTTCAGTAAATTGCTATGATGCTAATGTATTTTCAAATGACCTTGTACTGGCAGTGTGTATGTTAATGAAAATGAGAGCTTTTTGAGTAATGGAAGCCTTCCAAAGCTTGTCATCTCATCGAATGGTCATGCGCTGCTTGCTTTTATCAATCAGAAGCTTGAAGGTAATTCTTTCTTTATCCTGCAAAACTTTCTACCTGAAAAATCACTTTCTGGATGTGTCTTTTCTTCCATTTTCTTCATCTGGTTGTGGAATTATATAACATATTGCTCAATTACTCATTCAAAGCTACACCTGCTGTTAACCATGTATCATGCCATAGTCATGGGACTCATAATTAAAAACCATGCTTCAGTCTTTTTACCAGGGATCGTGTTCTTCTGCTCCACTTCACCTCAAGTGCCTCCATAATCAAAATCACTCCTACCTTTCATTTAGTACCAATTTTACGGGCTAGACCATGCAATTCACAAATATCATGGATTTGACAAAACTAGGAAATCAAAGGAAACATGCACTCTAGTTAAAAGAACACATAAACCCACTTTATACCTGGAGGATCAATCTGTCCGTACTAGAATTGATATGGTATCTCACATGCGAAAGCAGTAAAACGCTGTTATCAAGACATAGCCAAAGCAATATATACACCACTTTCCTTATTATCATGATCTCGGTTAGATCCATATCAGTGAGTTCCATGACTTATATCTTACAGCTACATTTATCTCTGTACATGTATAGCTAGCGCAGCTGGAAATGGCGGTGGCTCGGCTTTCAAATTTGACAGTCCCATTAATTTGAAGGCTGGGAAGAATGACATTGATCTTCTTGGTATGACAGTGGGTTTATCGGTGAGTACTTGATTCTCTTTAATAATCTAGTTTTTTTAACAGTTTTTTTCCAGCGGAGTAACACCAAACTATCACAATTACATCAATTATAAAAGTAAGTTCCAACTTCTGTTCGAGCTCATAACATAATGATCACCAACTTCTGTTTTGTTCATTTCAGAATGCAGGACCATTTTATGATTTTGTACCAGCAGGGCTAACCAGTGTGAAGTTAGAGGGGTTCAATAATGGAACCATTGACTTGTCATCAAATACCTGGATTTATAAGGTGATCCCAGTATTCACATCCTTTATTTTGAGTAGTTTTTGAGTATCATTTCTGACTCAATATTCTTGAAGAGTTTTCTTCTGTAGCAGTTACAATATCTTTTTCATGTATCACTTTCTGTGCTAGTGTATTGTGCAACTAGGGATATAGAGATATTACTGAGCCAACCATCTGATCCAAATGAGTAGCAGTGGACGTTACTACTAACTATTTAATAACGCAAGTAATAAATGTTGCGCAACAGCAACATGCTTAAGCTGTTGAGCGACAATGGTTCACTTTCTACATAGCTTTTCGCAAGTGTCCTCGTTTTTACCTATTAATCTTCTTCTTTTTCTGCTCTAGATTGGGCTAGAAGGAGAACACCTTAAGATATACCAGCCAAGTGGTTCAAACAGTGTGAAGTGGCAGTCTACTTCAGAGCCACCAAAAAATCAGCCTCTCACATGGTACAAGGTAAGTGCGCCCAGTTCGATTGATAAGGTTAATCTTTCAAGATGTTTGCAAATGTGATATCCCAGAGGGATAGTAACTGAAGAAATATCACTTGTTTATGTGCCAACTCCTACGGCTGTTACTTAGAGCATGCTCAACCTTTTGCAGGCTGTAGTGGATGCTCCAAATGGAGATGAACCAATTGGTTTAGATATGGTAGACATGGGCAAAGGCCTTGCTTGGCTGAATGGAGAAGAAATTGGAAGATACTGGCCAAGGCCAAGCTCTATATATGAGACCTGCACCGCTGATTGCAATTATAGAGGCAAATTCAACCCAAACAAATGCAGCACTGGTTGTGGTGAACCAACTCAAAGATGGTAAGGCCGTTTTTTTCTTTTCTATCATATATAACACAACTATCTAAAATGTAACAAAGACTGATAGTATCAACTTGTATTCGTCCTACTGTAAATCCTGAAGTCAAACTTGTGGCATTTATCTGGGTGCACAGTCTGAAGTTGTTTTATAATTTTGAACGACAAATTAATACATGTTTGAATCAGGTACCATGTTCCAAGGTCTTGGTTCAAGCCATCTGGAAATATTCTTGTGATTTTTGAAGAGAAAGGGGGAGATCCAAGTAGAATTAAATTCTCAAGACGAAAAGTTACCGGTGTATGTGCTCTTATTTCAGAGGATTATCCCTCTCTAGAGTATGAATCTTGGAATGAGGACATGACAGTGAAAAAAGAGATCAGACCAACTCTCCATCTGAATTGCCCCAAAGGCACACTGATATCTGCAATAAAATTTGCAAGCTTTGGAACCCCTACTGGAAAATGTGGTTCTTACAGCAAGGGGGACTGCCATGATCCTACTTCTCTTTCAAAAGTTGAAAAGGTAAATGTCATCTTGATTCAGTTTTTGTTATTGGTATACTTAACTTAAATGTTCTGTCTGTTATATTCATTTTGTTAGTAGTATATGGACATGGCCAATGTTACCCGGCAATCCCTGATCCGATTCCTTCATTTATAAATGAAGAAACTGTTCTACCTTGGAAACTCTCCCTAACCTTCATAAACATTTACTCCATAAAAATCATGGTCATCTTGTCTGAAGGAACTACGTTTACAACGTCGAATGGCATTCTTGCCAGTTGAGCAGTGATGTTGAACCTGCCTTGAGCATACACTGTACACTAAGTTTACTTGGTTTGAGACTACAACATTGTTTGCTACTTTATTTTGCTTGTTAATTGACCATGTATAATTGCATTCACAGGTCTGCTTAAACAAGCAAGAGTGTGCTTTATCGTTGTCAAAAAGGAACTTCAATATGACCTTATGCCATAGCTCAACGAAGAAGCTAGCTGTTGAAGCTGAATGTAGTACCAGCAGCTAATATGCAACTAAGTCAGCTAACATCTACACGTACAGCCCTGATGCTCCATTTTTGTCAGTCATACGGGTTCCAGCCAGATTCTTAGCCTATAGAAGCAATATATAAACGATATAAGTCGAATATTTTTCCTCAAGAGTTGAAATAAAAAGAAAGTTTACAACTCTTTTCAAAAAATTTTTGCTTGGGTTATTTAGTGATGCTGCATTTTGGCTAAAATTGGTCTTACTTGACTATCAAAGACCACCATTGACCATACATTCTTATTATGATTTTTCCTGTAACAATTTATTTATGGGGGAACTTATCTCTGGCCCATTTCTTATTTTCTTTATATGAGTAGCCCACCATTAAGATTGGTAATATTTTTTATTTTTATTTTTTTGAAGCTTGTGAACCGATTTATTAACTCAAAGTAGAGGTTACATTCCTTGGGTATTTCGTCCCTATTTTGTCTGCATACAAGATATTGGAAAGAAAAGTTGGGCAGTTGTTGTGCCAGATTTTTGTCGAAGCCGATGCTGGATGTGTTATTTGGTGTTTAGCTGCGTGGTTCGCCAGTTCATCAGCCGCGTGATTTCCTTCACGGTAGGTATGTTGTAGTCGCATTTGTGGGATTTGTTGCATGAGTTCCTCTATTTCGTCTAGCATAGTTCTTAAGTACCAAGGTTGCGGTTTGTCTTGTTTTTGTAGTAGTTGGATCACCAGTTGTGAGTCCATTTCAAAGCATACCTTAGTCCATTGTTGTTGAGTTGCTATGCGAAGCGCTAGTAGTAGCCCCCATGTTTCCGCTGTTGTTGATGTCGTAATCCCCAACGGTGGTGCTGCCATAGCAATGAGTAATGTGCCTTGATAGTTCCTTCCGATAATACCGCTCCCCGCTATTCCCGGATTTCCTTTTCTTTGCGCCATCCATGTTTATCTTGATCCAGTTTTCAGGTGGTGGCTCCCATCCGATCATTAGTGTTGTTGATGTAGTCTGTCGTTGTTGTTGTTGTAATGATGGTTGTAGCCCTGGTAGTATTGGCATTAAGTGTTTTTGTGCCCAGCTGTATTCTTCGAACATTACCTGTATTGTTTGAGTTATTTGAGTCGGAGATAGAAGTTGATTCCGGTAGACCGCCGCATTCCTTGCTAACCATAAATGCCACAGTGTGAAGGCAAAGATAGCCCTTCTGTGTATTGGGATCTGGTGGTGCATAGCTTCCCAAATGGTTGTTGGTTGTTGTTGCGTAATTCCCGTTTGGTTTGTTGGGTTTGATTGATTGAGAGATAGTAAAATCTGTTGCCATACGGTTGTTGCTCGTACACATTGGAACAAAATATGGTGTGTCGTTTCTGAAGTCGTTCTGCATAATGGGCAGAGGTTTGTTGTGGTGATATTTCTCTCTGCCAAAAGACTGAATGTTGGTAGTCCTTCTAAGATGGCTTTCCATAAGAAAAGCCTGATTTTTGGTGGGCATTCCAAGTTCCAGATGGATTTGAAATGCTGTTGTGGTGGAGTGGAGTGTATTGGTATAGATTGAGGTGGTATGGTGCTTACTGACGCAATCCCTGCTGTGGTTGTTGCCTGGGGATCATTTTGTTGGTTATTGTTGGGTTTGGTTGTATGGGTTATGAGGATTTGGTAGCCTGTTTTCGCTGAATAGTTTCCAGTTGTTGTGAATGGCCAAATGAGAATATCTGGTTGATGTGTTTTTGGGAGATGGATATTTGTGATGTGTTGTGCTATTTTGGCTGGGAACATGGTGTGGATGCGTTCATGATTCCAAGAGTTTGAGAAGGTGTGAATTAGGTTTGAAACTTGGATGTTTGGGATGGGTGGGTGGATTGGTGTGGTGTTGTGGTGTGGAATCCAGTTCCCTAGTATTGATGTGAGTTAGCCATTTCCAATTTTGGAAACACAAGTGTTCTGCGCAAAAAACAAGCTAGGTTAGTTAAACATTTCCATGTTGGACTTGCTGTGGGTTTTGGTTTTTCTATCGGTAGCTCCAAAAACGGCCCGTTATGTAGATATTTGTCTCTTGCCATTGTTGCCCATATTGATTTGTCATCTCCCTGAACTTGCCAAACTTTCTTCATGAGAAGTGCTTTGTTATGTTCTTTACTCCTTCTTATGCCCGTTCCTCCATTGCATCTCATCTCTGTTACTTTCTGCCATCCAATGGGATGTAATTTCCTTTTTGTACTGTCATGCCCCCAGAAAAAATTCCTTGGTATCCTATCTATCCGTTTGTGGATATGTGCCGGTAGGAGTTGTGTCTGCATGACATGGTTTGCCGTTGGTAGTAGAGAAGTCTTAATGAGTAATTCCCTTCCCGCCTGATTTACACATTTAGTGATCCATCCTTTTGCCTTTCGTTCCATTCTGTTGAGAAGTTCTATGAACATGTGGGAGCTGATTCTTCCTCGCTTGAAATGGACACCTAGATAGATCGGTGGTCATTGGCCGTTGGAATGCGAAAAAAATTGCGTAGTCCATCGACCTCGTTTGGATGCAGTTTCGGGTGGTGTATAATTAAGGACTTATCCTTATTTATTTGTTGGCATGCCGAGTTGGAGTAAGCATCTAGCACCTTTTGTATCGTATGGCAGGTCTCTGGTTCGGCCACACATGTGATGAGCAAATCATCTGCATACATGAGATGGAGTAGAGGAGCTATGTTTGGCGCCATCTTCGGTCCTTTAATCTTTCCCTGTAGTTGCTCGTGACCCAGATTGGATGAAAGGATTTCCGCGCATAAGATGAACAGGTAGGGTGACAAAGGGTCACCCTGGCGAAGTCCCCTTGATGGTTTGATATGGCCGAACGGTGAACCGTTTACATTGATGGAGTATGACACTGTTGATACACATGTCATTATCAGGTCTATGAAACCCGCTGGGAAGCCCAGCGCTCTCAGCACCATTTTGATGAAGCCCCAGTCCAAGTAGTCGTACGCTTTTTTTATATCAAGTTTCATGGCAATTTTTGGGTGTTTGGTCAAGGTTGATGATCTGATATAGTGGAAAATTTCCGCAACCATGGAAATGTTATCATGTATAGCTCTGTTGGGAACGAAAGCACTTTGGAATGGGCTAATAATGAATTGAAGGGTTGGTCTAATTCGATCAACCAAAATCTTGGCAATGATTTTGTAAACCACATTACATAGTCCAATGGGCCGGTAGTGAGACGGGTGTGTTGGGTTTTGAACTTTTGGAATCAGGGTGATGTTGGTGTGGTTCATTGGTGTTTGTAGGTAGTTATGAAGAAAGAAAAACCGAACCATTTCAATTATTTGAGTACCCGTGGAATCCCACAACAATTTGAAAAACTTACTAGTGAATCCATCTGGGCCTGGTGCTTTATCCGAGTTTATTGAAAACAAGGCTTGTTTGATTTCCAAGTCGGTCACCTCCTTCATTAGGTTTTGTTGTTGGGCCTCCGACACACGTGGCTGAATACAGTCAAACAATTGCATATCAATGGTTGTTTCTTGGGCCTGGTATTGCTCAGTGAAGTGTTGGATGAGTGTATCCGCAATTTCTTGTTGTGTGTCCACCAGTGCTCCGGTTGGTGTCTGTATCTGCCTGATGTGGTTGATACGGCGATGGATTGTTGCCTGAGTGTGGAAAAAGGTGGTGTTGAGGTCTCCCTCCTTGAGCCAAGTCACTCGCAGTCTTTGCTTCCAAAATATTTCTTGGCAGTGTGAGAGCATAAGGTGGGTGTTGCGGGCTTCTAATTCCTTTTGGAGCCAGAAAAATAAGAGTGGGCCTGTTGCTCTGGCACAAGTTTGTTGGGCCTTGTTGATTTGTTTCTCCGCTTCTTTGATTAAGCCCGGTAGGTGGCCAAATGTGTTGGTGCTCCAAGTTTGTAAGGTTTCAGAAGTTGCCTCCATTTTGTTTAGCAGATTGAGAGGTGGAGATGGGTGGTGCAGCTGGTTCCAAGCATTTGAGGAGACGTTTTTGAAGTGCGGATGTAAGAACCATAGGTGCTCCATTCTAAATTTCTTGTTGGTAGATTTTTGAATTGCTTTTTCTTTGAGTAAGATTGGAGCATGGTCTGATGAAATCCGCGGCAAGTGTTGTATTAAAGCATGAGGATGACATTGGAGCCACTGCTAATTTGCTAGACCCCTATCAAGTCTCTCTAAAATGAAACCGTTCCCTGATTGTTTGTTAGACCATGTGAACGGTTGGCCAGAGAAGCCAAGATCAATGAGTCCGTTGTTGTTGATCATATTCTTGAAGTCTTTAGCTTGGTTGTATGAAACCGGTCTCCCTCCTTTTTTTTTTCGTTTGACAGATAACCTCATTAAAATCACCCATTAAGATCCATGGTAAAGCGTGTGGAGGAATTAGCAGGTTGAACTCTTTCCATAGATCCCATCTTGCTGATGGTTGTGGTGGTCCATAAACTCCAGTGAACAGCCATGGAAATTGCGGTGCGGGGGGTGAGATATAGGCATGGATTAAGCTTTGATTTGCAACTAGAATCTGGACCTGAAGGTGTGCTGCCCACATCAGGCTTACACCTCCTTTATGCCCATTACAAGATATCGCAAAGCATTCATCAAACCCTAGCCTATTTTTTAGGGAAAACATTTGCACATCCGAACAAAGAGTTTCTGATAAAAACAAAACACTAATTCTGTGAGTTTTGGTGATCTCACAGAGTTTTTGAACTGTCAAGGGATTGCCCGCACCTTGACAGTTCCACGCCAAATAACTCATTTTGCTTGCGAGTGCTGGTTCTTGTCAGTAGCTCGCTTGTTTTTGTTGTGTGCTTGAGCATCAGTCTCTGTATCATCTTAAGATAGATGTGTAGCCAAATTGGTTTGTGTGGGGTTGCTGCTGCTGCCTGTTGTTGATTCCTTTTGGGATGTTGAAGTAGCTTGTTGTTGCTCGTGTTGCCCAATTGAAGTTCTTGCTTTTCTTGGTCGGAGAGTTGGAACTTCATACTGAGGTTGGAGATATCTGGATGATTCAGGGGTCAGAGAGGAGAGAGAGACGAACTTTCTGGTTTTTGGGGGTGGGGGGGATGCTGCAAAAGAAGGTGTTGATGGAATGTTTAAGTGTTGGGGAACTCCTTTTCTTTGGTGGGGGCCTTTTCGTTTGTAAGTTTTCAGATGAGTTGTATGTGATTCTGGGGCCGTTGTCTGCTGCATCTTTTCCGCCGCTTCCACCAGGTTATGAGTGACTTTAACATGTGGGACTCCGTTAACTTTAGTTACCACCAGACTGACAATTGCATGGGGTTTATCCAGAAAGTTGTCCAATCCCTGCGCATACAGAGGGTTGAAAAAGTTGTGCAACTGATTTGAAGTATGTACAGGTTCTGTCGTTGAATGCCGGTGTTGGGCCTCTCCTGGTTGAGTTGGTGCGGGTGATGCCTGTGTTTGTTGTTGGGCCTTGCCTTTGCCTTTGTCGAGTGGGATTTGTTCCGCTCTATCCACCATCCTAGTAGTTGATGAGGGCACTCCAAAGTGGATAGGACCCCCGGTCACCGGGTTTGGATGTTCTCCCACCTGTGATCGAAAACCCGATCCATCGCCGAAATAATTGTTAATGCCAAAAAATTTGAAACCCGGTGATAGACGTTGTCCCAATCCGTCTTTTGCTTGCTGGTATGGCAGACCTGTCACCAAATCATCATAGTTTCGTCCTGTAGTAGACGTAAAACTCTTTTTCCCGATTTCTAAGGTCTGTGGTGGGCTGACAGGTGAGGTTTTGGAAGAAACAGGAGAGTGAACTAGTGGGGCCCAGCTAAAACCTTGACTTGCCATTACCGGTGCTAGTCTAGTTGGAATCGGTCGATTCACCGTGTGTTTGGGTGGTGGGTTTGTGTTGGTGTTTGGGGTGGGTTGGTATTGCGAGTTGAGTTGGAAATCAAGCTTTGGGGGTGTTGGGTTTACAGTGGATGAAGATGCGCCGGAGATGTGTGAGGGTGGTGGCGCAGTTTGGTGAGAAGTTGGTCTTGGTTTAGGTTTAGCCGCTCTCATACGACCATTTAGCCTATGGTAAGGAAAAAGATGGTGGTCTGGGTCTTGCATTGCATGTTGTTCATTGAGGAATTTTGGGCATTCATCAGCTATGTGTCCAATAATACCACACCTAAAACAAATAGTGGGCAAGAACTCATATGCAAATTGGATCCATTTCGATCCCTCTACATTTAGTAAAATACCTGGCATGAATGGTTCTGTTAATAGCATCTTCACTTTGGCACGTACCGGATTATATTCCAAACCCGCTTCCAGCATTTTTCCTGTGTCGCTGAGAAGTTCCTCCATAGACGTTTTGTCCTCGAAGAACTTTGGGAGACCAAGTAACTGAATCCATAAGATGACTTTAGCAAAACACGCTTGTGGGTTTTGTTGGTAAGTGGTCCAATCTTCCGTTAGGATCACCTGCTCTGACATGATACAAGTGCTCGTCTCCAGAACTGTTATCTTATCTCTTTCATTCTCAAAGGTGCACTGAAAGATCCTGTTATTCGTGTTCGGCCAAGTTTGGAATTTTTTGATCTTGAAGTCTGCCCAGTGTTTGATGACAGCTTGTTTCAGGGCAGGGTAGTTGAATCTTCCAGCAAGAACTGCAACATCGATACAGTGTTTATCATGTTCTTTCATTAGGGCTTGCATTCTTTCTGTGAGCTGGTACAAGACAATATCTTTCTTTTTGGTGATTTGTTGAGGTGTAGAAACCGATGTGTTTTTTGGATTGTTTTTGGGTAGTTCCTGTTGAGGATTATTTTGAGTATAGACCTTTTTGGATTGATATGGTTCAGAGATGGGTGGAGCTTTTTGAGGTGAAGGTTGTGTAAAAGTTGATGGGGAAGGTGATTTGGTTCTACTTTTTGGAATCTTCTCTGATTGAGCTGAGAAGTACGAAGATGAAGATGAGGAGTTGGAGGTTGTGGTTGGATGTAAGTTAGTGGGTGGAATAGAAAATGGGAGGGAATGATTACTGGTATCAGTGGCGTGTCTAGGGACTTGGATGATTTTTTGTAGAAGAGAAGAGACTGCGTTTGCAGGAGCGCATGCTTCTGGTGGAGTAGATTTCCTTGCTGCTGTTGGAGTCGAGCATGCATTGGGTGGTTCAGGCGGCGGGGCGTTCTTCATTGGAGGAGGTTCTGTGGATGGCTTGATTAAACAAATCGGTGGGAAGATAGTGGAGGTGGATATTTAGAACTTTGAGAAGGGCGAGTTGTTGATGAAGCAGTTAAGAGACAAACAATCTCAGAAGTCGAGCCAAACTGTTGCTTGTGAACTTGGTGTGAATTGCCACGTTACGATTGATGTAAAACTCAATCAGATGATGATCTTCATTGCCAAGGAAATCAAAACTTCAGAAATGGAGATATGCAGAATTGTTAAAATATCTTGACTTTGGGTCAACGAGTGACGGCCCTTTTTTGTTCAAATCTCATCGAATATGGTCGGCCAAATAATTAAAAGGGTATATATTTTAAAAATAACTTTCAAGACATTATTGAAAACCTTTTAAGAATCAGCTATCTAATACTACTATTTTCATAACTCCTCAAAGAACCATCTTTTATCTCCTTCACGAATCGGTCCCAATCTCATAAGTTACATCATTTAGTTTCTTTTTATTTGGTAATATGTAGAACCCATACGTCTAATACTTTACAAAATTAACCTTTGATAAATTAGGATTTCATATTTAGTTGTTTTGAAAAATTAGCATAAATATGGGCGGTGAAAAAAGTCAAATAGCAAAGATATAGAACACTTCCCCAAATCATGGAACTCTTGTTTATCACGCCGTCATCTTCTCCCCTTTTTTTTTTCTTCGTCTTATACAGTCAAATGTGGAGTCATTATCATCGTTTGTTTCATACACTCAGAGCTTCCACCAAGAGTAAAGGTAATATCTATGATTTTCACACTTTAATTTGAGTTTTTTCCAAAAATCACAGTAGATAACATGAGCCAATAATTGTGTGCTTGATGCATATTTAGTTGCCAATACAGTACATTAGTAATCATGTTAATTGTTTCCAAAACTTTAAATCTATAATCTTAATGATCATGCTAGCTAATCGTCTGATAAAAGGTATGATTGTGATTTTTTGAATTATCCATTTATCACCAAGACACAGAATCACCTTATGCATGTTGTTTGAAAGATTGGGTTGGTTTGCTAAGGCGATTTGAACAGTTGGGTTAGTTTATGCCATAGATGATATTCGTAATTATCATAGTTTTCGTAATTATCAAAGGTGAATCGTGCTTGTTTATGTAATGGATGATATACGTAATCATCACAGATATTCATATTTATCACAGATGAATCGTGTTATTTTTAGTTTATGTATTGTTTGTTTAATAAAATTTTGATTTATGACTTAATTTACTTTTCACATACTATCGATCGTGCGTGGCGTAGAGCATTAACAAGATGAAAAAGAAACGAGAGACGATTTCGATATTGTGCAGCCGAAGAAAAGGAAAACCATAGACCCAGAAATGCCGCACTAAAGAGAAAAGGAAACTTTCAGACCCAGTAGCCTCTAAAAGCCCTTTTAAAGAGAAAAGAGAAACAAGAAACCCAGAAACCCCCAGATGTCCTTCTAAAAAAAGAGAACTGCTAACCAGGGGTGTGCAACGGACGGACGGTTTCGGATTAGGGGTCACCCGCAACCAATCCGTCAAAGTTGCGGTTTTGGAAAATCAAACCGTGTCCGGTCCAATCACCCGCGGATTTCACATCCGCGGATCAGCGGGTGATACGGGCCGGTTGCGGATTAACCGCGGATTTACTCAGGGAAAAAAAAAAGTAAAACAAAATAAAAATACTAAGTTAAGAAATCTAGAAATTTTAACACAAAAGATAGTAATGGTAACACAAAAGAGTATTGTGTTTTTTTGACGGAAACAAAAAAGTACTAATTCTTGCAACAACGGAAGGTAAACTATCAAATGCAACAAGTCTGGTGCCAAGCCAATGGAAATTCTGCTGCCAAAAAAGAGTCCTTGGATTTGAGCAACTAGTTCATTCAATCGATAATTGATATATCCGGAATTTCTTTCAAGATTTCTTCCGCATTTGTAAAATGAGAAGGAATGTTTGCAATTAGATAACATTGAACTGTGATCATATAATAAGTATCAATTGTACTAATATACTACTGCAATCTAAAGAGAGTATCAATTGTACTAATATACTACTGCATCTCAACACAAAAATATAATTTCTGAATCATGTGAGAGGTCACATTCAGATGCTCGGTATGTTTAACACAAGTATGGCCATATCTATTTCATACTTGAAAGTGGACAGAAATGTAGATCATTTAGTGGACAGAAATGTAGATCATTTACAAAATGTGCTTAGACCCATGACCCTAAAAATCACCACAAGCATGTACTCATTATTCACACGGGATATACCTGTAATCCAATAGCATGTAAATTGCAGTTACAATTGGTTAAGCCACTGAACATTTAGGAATATAACTTAACCTAATATAAGAAAGCAACAAACATTCCCATAACACAGTACATGGTATCTTTCTAAGGAGAAGGAAATGCAATGATGGTGGCATATAGACAGTAACAAAGAGACTAAGCGAAAGATACACAAACAAAGAAAGCAAGGTTTGAGAATTACCTAAGTCAATTTTTTCAATCCCTTCTAGCATCTCCTCGAAATTGATTGGTTTTTCTTTCAGCCAATCTTCAGCACAGATCAGTGCTTGCACTGTTTTTGGAAGCATGGAACTTCGATACTCATTAAGAACACGACCACCCGTGGAGAAAGCTGATTCAGAAGCTACTGTTGATACTTGCATAGCCAGCACATCTCGAGCTATCCTGGACAAGATCTTATACTTGGAAGAGTTAACCTTCCACCAATTCAAAATATCGAATTGTGCATTAAAATCCTCTCTTTTCTCTGACAAATACATATCCAGCTCTGTTTTTCCCTCTACTGTTTCTTGTTGTTTTTCAGACTCAACAAATCTGTTGATAGGATTCCGAGGTTCTTGTGAAAGAGAAGTATCAGATTGTATTTCAGCTGTAGGTCTTGAAACCGTATCATCCCCTTTATATAATAGTGCATACTCATCAAACATATTTGTTAAAACAAGTTTAATTGACTTCATCATATCATGGACCTCTTGGTCAACTGTATAATGATTTTCTTTCAGCAACTCTCTCAAAGCAAATCTAAGATAGGCTTCCTTGCGTCGTGGGTCAAGCAATGCAGCAATGTATAACATCTTATTGATTTTATCCACTGCCCAATACTTTTCATATTTCAAAACCATCCAATCAGCCATGTTAGCCAATAATATATTGTCATGTTTAACCCATTCTTGCAATATGTCGTTAATAGAAATTACTTCATCGAGGAATAAATTAGATGTAACATAGGTTGATCTAGAAAATTTCAATGTAGCCTCATAGAATCTTTTTAACAATCTAACAAATGCACGAGCTGTTTCCCAATCAGAAGCAATAGGCCATACCTTAGGAATTGCTGGTGCTGCTGGTACTGTTGTTTTACCTCTGGTTGGTGCTCGAGGGGGATGAAGAAATTTATCCGCGTATCTGATCGTTGTCGTATGCGTCAAAAATAATTTCACTTTCCTAAAGTATATGATAAGAAAGAGTTCGTTTCCACAGAGAGGCGATTGTAGTTATTACGTATTCAATTTCTTAAAGTAACCAATTGGGGGGACTTCTGAATTTTATGTAAGCAATAAAAGTAAATTAAAAGCAAAGTAAATTGTAGAAAGTTATCAATAGAGAGAGATATTGGTCAAGGAATTCATCTTCAATCTTAGACATGTGCTTGCATATATGATTAGAATTACGATTTAATCTCTTATATTATCAAAAGCCTAGAGAATCGAGAGAGCAAGATAATCTATTAATTTCCTAAGTTCATCAACACACACATTAGAGCTATGTATGTGAATTCTACCTAAAGAATAACCTAACGCCTTGCGCTAATCAAGTTCAATTCCTAGGAGCATTAAGTTTCAGAAATAGGCAAATCAATGCAATTGTCATGCGTTGCACATAACAATTCGGACAATGGTCAAACTCTACATATGATTACGAGAGTGTATCACTACAAACCGTAAACATATCATGTTACTTGTATTCGGGGTTATCGCTCGATGAAAAACCCTAAAATAGCTATGGACTAGGATGCAAGCTCAATTAATTGGCCACTTAACTAATCAAACATCATAACCCTATCACAATACATCAATCATGTGATCATAAAAACAGTAGAGATGGGTAAATCTTCATTGTCACCCAATTAATTTTGCTCCTGTAATTCATTAAGCTCGTTAGAAACAATCACGGGTAAATCTTCATTGTCACCCAAGTACAAGTACTTTAAGTGACTTGGAAGAGGTTTCAATTCTAAACTTGGAGATTTAACAATAGATGGCACAAGTTTTTCATTATTGCAAGGTAAAGAAGCATATGAAATATTCTTAATTGCTGATTTTTCCTAAGAATGAGTCAAGAGAACCAATGGTTTCTTTAATCTCATCACCATACTCATAACCATCGTCAATAGGTGTAGTGAGCACGGTTTCCAAAGTATCACCACCATTCAACTCAAACATTTGTTGCGCCAATGTGTCCATCACATCAATGGAGAAACAAGAGTGGACATCTCTAGGATATCTCATCGTCTCGAAAATGTTGAAACGTATTATTTGTCCATCGAACTCCATAGTTAGCGTTCCCTTGTCAACATCAATAATGGTTTTCGCCGTTTTCATGAAGGGACGCCCAAGTAGCAATGGAAGAGACGAGTCCGGTGAACCTTCATCCATCTCTAACACGCAAAAGTCAGCTGGAAATACAAGTTGATTAACCTGCACAAGAACATCCTCAACAATACCCATTGGGTAGACATTAGAACGATCGGCTAATTGCAACACAATTCCAGACTTTTTAAGAGGACCAAGATCAAGTGAATTATACATAGACGCAGGCATAACATTAACGAATGCACCTAAGTCCAACATAGCTTTGTTAAATTTGGTGTTACCAATTGTGACGGGAATGTCGAAGCTACCGGGATCCTTGCACTTAAGTGGGAGTTTATGTTGTAAGATTGCCGAAGCATTCTCCCCCACACTAAGCACTTCATTACCTTTGAGCCTTTGCTTATTGGTACACAAGTCCTTCAACACCTTTGCATACTTTGGAACTTGCTTGATTGCATCTATGAGTGATATGTTCACATGGATCTTCTTAAGAATGTCTAAAATCTCCTTTTCTAGTTCCGCCTTTTTGGAATTTGCAAATCTGTGAGGGAAAGGTAAAGGAGGAACATAAGTAGAAACCGGAGTTTTAGAGTTAGAAATAGGTACCTCAGAAGTTTGGGGAGAATCCTCGTTTTTTCTCCTCCAAAACAGGTTCCTTTGGTGCTTCCACCGTGCCCGAATCAGCAACTTCGGGTTGCACAAGTTGTGTACCACTTCTCAACGTAATTGCATTGACACCCTCTTTTGGGTTGATAGGTTGAGAAGGGAGTTTCCCACCATTTTGTGCCTTCAATTGATTCAACTCAATAGCCATAGAACCAACTTGAGTTTGCAAATCCTTAACCGTACTCTCCGTTCTTTGCATAAAATATTTCAGCAACTCCTCCATATTGGACCCCATAGTTTGAGATTGTTGTTGTTGTTGAAATTGTTGTCTCGGCTGGAATTGTTGTTGTTGAGGTTGAAATCCACTCGAATTGTTGAAACTAGGTTGTTGAATCGCTCCTTGCTTATTGGCATAGCTAAAATTGGGGTGATCTCTCCATCCCGGATTGTAAGTGTTAGAGTAGGTATCATACCGTCTTTGTTGATTTGGAAAGATCGCATTAGCTTGCTCGTCTTCATAAGCTTGAGTGGAACTCGGTATCACCGCGGCTGCAACTTGTTGAAGCATTGCGTTCATGTTACCCATTTGTTGACGAAGTTCCTCAACCTCGCTCACCTCATTCACCCTTCTTAGAATCACATCCGAACCACGACTCAAGAATTGTTGTGAGTTCGCTGCCATGTTTTCAATCAACTCTCTAGCTTGTGCCACCGTCTTGTTCACTAATGCACCACCACCCGCAGCGTCGAGGAGATTCCTATCACTTGATTGGAGTCCTTCATAGAAATATTGGATGATCATAGCATCACTAAATTGGTGGTGAGGGCAGCTTGCCACCAACCTCTTGTATCGTTCCCAACATTCATATAAGGATTCTCCCACATTTTGCTTCATCCCACAAATCTCCTTGCGAATTTGAGTAGCCTTTGATGCAGGAAAATATCTCTCCAAAAAGAGTTTCTTCAACCCATTCCATGTTGTGACACTTCCGGGAGATAAGTAGAACAACCAATCCTTAGCGCTATCCATCAAAGAGAAACGGAAAACTTTCAACATTGCACCATCCGCCGCAACATCCGCTGGAAGCATGGCCGTGACAATAGTGTGGAAGTCCATAAGATGTTTGTTTGGGTCTTCATTCACCATGCCATGGAATTTAGTTAATTCTCTAAGCAACCCCGGCTTTATCTCAAAAGTAGAGTTCGTTTGAATACACCCCTGTTGTATATCAAGCCTATGAGAAGCCAAGTCCTTGAGTGAACGATTTGCATCACCCATTGCTTCTTTTTCTTCTTCAAAAGGTGGTTCTTGTTCACCCGGAACCTCTTGTTCTAAAAATGCTTCTCCTTGTTGGAAAGTCTCTACTTCCGTTTCCAACTCTTGTTCTTCCGTTGTATCTTTACTTGGTTGGAGTATTGTGCCTCTTCGAGTAGCTATCCCGCACCGTGGATAATTCCAATCTTTAGAAGCCAGGGATTATGCACCTGAAAACAATTCTCGCAAACAAGTGAGAAACAAGACAAGAAAACAAGAAGCAAAGATAAAAGCAAAAACAGAAATAAGAAACTAAAAATTTAATAACTAGCCGTATGCCTCCCGAGCAATGGCTACCAAAATTTGATCGTCATCATATGCGTCAAAAATAATTTCACTTTCCTAAAGTATATGATAAGAAAGAGTTCGTTTCCACAGAGAGGCGATTGTAGTTATTACGTATTCAATTTCTTAAAGTAACCAATTGGGGGGATTTCTGAATTTTATGTAAGTAATAAAAGTAAATTAAAAGCAAAGTAAATTGTAGAAAGTTATCAATAGAGAGAGATATTGGTCAAGGAATTCATCTTCAATCTTAGACATGTGCTTGCATATATGATTAGAATTACGATTTAATCTCTTATATTATCAAAAGACTAGAGAATCGAGAGAGCAAGATAATCTATTAATTTCCTAAGTTCATCAACACACACATTACAGCTGCGTATGTGAATTCTACCTAAAGAATAACCTAACGCCTTGCGCTAATCAAGTTCAATTCCTAGAAGCATTAAGTTTCAGAAATAGGCAAATCAATGCAATTGTCATGCGTTGCACATAACAATTAGGACAATGGTCAAACTCTACATATGATTACGAGAGTGTATCACTACAAACCGTAAACATATCATGCTACTTGTATTCTGGGTTATCGCTCGATGAAAAACCCTAAAATAGCTATGGACTAGGATGCAAGCTCAATTAATTGGCCACTTAACTAATCAAACATCATAACCCTATCACAATACATCAATCATGTGATCATAAAAACAAGAGAGATGTGAGAACGATAATCAAGAGAGAAAACTAATACATAAAGCAAACACAAATTTTAGAAATAGGACTACATCCTTAACCAATAATATAGAATTTAGCTACTCATAGCTATGGAGTTCATCACAAAAATATAAGTTGAATAAAGAAGAAGATGAACAAAAGCAAACCCTAGAAGCGTAAACAAAAGCGGCTCTCCAAGTTCCCAAGAATAAAATGTAAGATAATCTTTAAGTTGTAGAAGACTTTCCCTTTTATAGCTTTTCTCCAACTTCTAAAATTAGGTCTAGTCTTCAAAGTCCATTAGATGAAAATCCACCAAGCCCATAAGAGAGAGAAACCCATGTAGAAAATATGTCCCAAAAGTGGTCGTCGGAAATTGGCCGGAAGGGTGGCCGGAAAGCGGTTCCCCGGTGACCAAAAGTCCACCGGCCACCGGTCAACGGTCAACTCGGTCAACAACTCGGTTAGACCGAGTCAAACCGAGTCAGGGAGAGTCAGGGTGAGTCAGGGCTGAGTGAGTTGAGTCAAAGTCTAACTCAGCTTGACTGGTTTTGGCCAAAGCCATTTTGCACAGGCCTGCACTTGTGATGCACCATCCTTGTGCATCCAGCCATCATGGCTATGTATCCTTCACAGCTGCAACTCCATTTCTGCAGCTCTCACATTCCCTTTGCATCACACTCATCACAACCTACAAGTCACAGGCCCAGTTTCATATCCCACACTTCTTACAGCTCAACAAATGAACTCCACATCACCATTTCAATCACCTCTCTTCAGTGTTTTTTCTTGGCTTCAATTCAGTAGCCAAACCCTTCTTAATCACCAAAGCAAGAACACCATCTCGAATCTTTTAATCACCCATCTCAAAGAACAATAACCTCATCTCGGACACACACAAAAAGATCATCCACAAACTCGGTTCTCTTAAACTCACAAGTCTCGCGCCCATTCTCAATTCTTGCAACCACCAATAATCAGCTACAAGACCAAATTGCTCCTTCATCATACATTCCAATCTCTTGTTTTAAACCTCAGTTCCTCCATCACTGGGTTTACTGCAACACAAGTGCAATATTGCAATGCACGCGATGACTCACTCTCACACTTCTTAACCTCACTCTCACGAGCCATCATCAAGACATCCATTCCCAGCTGCAACACTATCATTATCACCACTGTGACCTGAAACCTAAACATACATCTAAGCTTCTTTGATAGCTTCTCAGCCAAAAACACCACCATTGCAACCACAGCATCAACTCAAGCCATACCCCTGAGTCACCTGCAACAACCCATTTCCTCCTGCAATCAATCAACACAATCACCACCAGTTTCAGCTCTACTCACAAGATTCAACCACCACAAAAGACCATCAACATCTTCCAAATTCCTATAACTTCAACACAAAATAACGGAGATTGCACTATCTCAAAGACCAACACCTGCAGCTCGACATTCATTTAGCCGTACCATTGCGAACACCTCCAACTTCTCATTGCCTCAAGCCCCTCCATTCTCTCGCCCGCACCTACACCGGGTCTTCACCACTCTTCACCATTCTCGTGCCATCTCTCGCAACCCGAGCTACAACCTCAAGATCACAGTCTCAAGCCATCCTTCTGCATCACACTCCCAGGCCAGCACCAGCAATTGCTTTGCTTGACTCATCTCAACACATACACTGTTTCCCTTCTCCACTTCAACTTGTACCCACAGAAACAGCTCAATTCGAATCATCTACAACTTTATTACCCTTCCAAAGCTCAAGAATCACACAGACCATTTCAACCATTTCCTGCAAAACCCAATCAAACCCTGAATTATAATTCATCTCAGGTTCCAGTTGACATCGAACCTCAACTTTAATTTCACTCTTTCAATTCTCGGCAGAAAACCCCCATTTAATCTTTATAGATCTATCAAACCCTTATTTCCATCTCTAGGTTATTGAACACCAGCAGAACCGAACCCTTTCTCAGCTTCTATTCCTCCATTGTCCATTCGACAGACAACACATTTCTCCAATTTGCTTCAATTCCTCCTGAAGTTCTCTCAGCGGCAACAGCTTCTTCTCGATCCCCTAATCAGATTCAAACCTTGAGACCTAAAAATCAATCCAATCTCCTACTGAATTAGTTGTTCAGTCCCTTCTCTGATCGCTCTCGATCTGCTCCAATTTCTCTCTCGAATCTCATGTTTGTTGATCTCTCAATCTCTAAAATTTTCCCCACACTCGGATATACAAAAGTCTGCTTGGAATGAATGAGAGAAAAATAATTTTCTCTGAATTTTAGAGTGTGTAAGAAAGGTAATCGCTATCGGCACCCAGTGTGGTGGTTAAGGGGTAACCATCTCATACATGGCTTGTCGGTTTCAGATAACCGACAACTCAATTCTTCGACTCGACTGTCATTTATGCAAAACTGACAATTCATTCTTCACCTCCCTTTCGCACACCTTAGCTCGCTCCAAATATAGCGCGCATGTGAATTGGCCTTTGTGCTCCTTTTCGCTCCAAATGAATGATTTCTCCTTCTTTTGCATCCAATGACTCCATTGCACCTAATAAACTCAAACTCAAACATAAGATACATAATTTACACGAAAACTCGCAAAGAAAGCGTACCTACTAGATAGTAAATTAGGTGTTTTAGACACCTATCAGATTCCCCCACACTTAGACTTTGCTAGTCCTCGAGCAAATCAAACAAAACAATTCAAAAAGATACATACAACTCCGTGTCATCGAGGCTACGGTCACTTTTAGCATAAATAACAAGCCTTTAAACCCCTAGGTGTCCCTAGTGGACGAGTTATAGTCTCGTGAGGGTTTACTAGAGATATACCCACAAAACCTACTTTTCCAACTTACTAGTTCTCCGTAATGATAGCATCCAACGCGCTAAGAAGACATAGAGATTCTGCACACTAGTCATAAGAAGTTAGACACATAAATGAACACAATCTCATTCTTAAAAGTTGAGAGAGAGATAACCATCCCTTTTCGACATAAATTCGGGTTCGGAGTGATCGAAAGTCTCGACTCTGCCTCACAAGAAAGGGTTTTATGATATTGCTCTCAATAATAAACAGCTCTTTATGGGTCACACATGTGTCCAGGTAGGAATGAAGAGAGAATCCTGCGACACGTTGAATGGTAGGAAGGCATAACCCTTCGAATGTTTTGAAAACCCACATCTTTTATAATTTTTTGAAAACCCATTTTTCTGACGATCTCTTCGAAAGGAAATCAACCACTTAACGAAGGTGGGAATATGCTTACTTACCTCATATCCGTTCGGCTTGCAGCTAGCACTACTCTCACAGCATCCATAGAAACGTCTTCGGTCTTCAATCGGTGTCTTCATCTTCGTCTTCGGTCTTCAACTCTTGATGATAACTCTTGAACTTCGTAGAATCTTGACAATATGATTCTTTCCTCTAATTCCTTATTGCTTGAAACTTCATTATAGATATTCCTTCTTTCCCTTGGCTTTATTGAAAGAATACAAAACTAAAAACAAACTATACAAACCCAAAAAAAAAATTCTAACTTTTTTCTAACTTTTTTTTTTTTTTATCATTTTTTTTTCTCTTTTTTTTTTTTTTTGAAATAAGAAATAAAACAAATACAAAAATAAAAATAAAACAAAATAATAAAAACTATTAACAAACCTAAACATTTTCTCTTGTCTCTTTTTTTTTTTTCTTTAATTTTCGATTTTTTTTTTTTTTTTTTTTTTTTTTGAGAAAATAAATACAAAATAAAATAAAATACAAAGGCCATGGTGTAAGTACTTTACCACTTGATTCTTCACAACTTGTATGTCTTGATATCATAAACTTCTCGAACTCTCATCCTTGATAATTTTCACTCTTGTACAATAGTCTTCAACTTATAAAAATTATGCTCCTTGTCTTGTTGCTTTACTCAAATTTGAAATCTGCTCATTTTTGTATCGTTGCTTGTAAACCTTGAACGTCTTCAACTTTCCTTCGAATTTGTGATGCTCCTCTTGTTGATGATGATGGTGTTTCTATGGACCCGTTGGTGTAGAGAGAGATAAGGTGGATGGTGCTAACTGCGAACAAGATTAAAAGTGGTATGTAAGTTAGCAATTCGATGTCACCAACATGATTGACAAAATAGCACTCAAGAGATCAAAATAGTGCTTCTATGGTGGGAGGTTGGACAGCTCACCATTCTGCCCGGAATTTACGTACGGTGACACACACTCTAAAAGCAAAAATTTAGACAGGTACAAAGAATTGAAGGTTGGTGCCTCACATTATGTAACAGGGGTAGTCTCCACTATAAGGGATCACTACTCTAATACCGAATTCAGTCTGCACCTTATTTGCCACTGGCATGGTTAAATCCAACTTTAACTCTCATACAATTAAGAAACCCGATCATGTTCTTTGTCATCTCTAAGTTCAGTCACTATTATGAGATTCTCGATGTAATCTTAGCGACATGTATACTATGTGACTCTAAACTAACTACAAGTTGGAGTTTTCTTATTCACTAATTACATAAAGTTGAAAAAATTTGAAAAAATTACAAAGCAAACCACTCCCCCACACTTAAACTTTACATTGTCCTAAATGTAATTGAATCTTCCAACGAAAGTCAAGGTGGGAAATCTTAACAGAAAAGTGACAAAAAATCAGAAAAAGTAAAAACATGACAAGAAATAAAAGACAAGAGATACAAAACCGATGGGTTGCCTCCCATTTAGCGCTTAGTTTAAAGTCGTCAGCCCGACTATCTCCTTGCTTTCTATGACTCCTCCAGAGGGAGTACTTCCACAAGATTAACTCCTTCCACGACATCCGAAGAGAAGTTCTCATAATATGGTTTCAACCGGTGCCCATTCACTTTAAGTTCATTACTCGTAGCTAAACTACGAATTTCCACCGCACCATGAGAAAACACATTAGTCACAATAAAAGGTCCAATCCAACGTGACCTTAATTTACCCTAAATAATTGCAAGCGAGAATTAAACAAAAGCACTTTCTGCCCAATGCAAAATTGTTTCTTTGTAATCATATTATCATGAAAAGCTTTCGTCTTTTCCTTGTAAATCCGTGAGCTTTCAAATGCATCATTGCGAATCTCCTCTAACTCTTGAAGTTGTAACTTCCTTTGCTTTCCAAAGACCATCCAACTCCATGTTGCATTTCTTAATAGCCCAAAACGCCTTATGCTCAATTTCCACGGGTAAGTGACAAGGTTTACCATAAACAAGCCTAAAAGGAGACATCCCAATAGGTGTTTTATATGCGGTTCTATACGCCCACAAAGCATCATTAAGTCGCGAACTCCAATCCTTCCTTGTTGGATTCACCGTCTTTTCAAGAATGGATTTCACCTCTCGGTTGGAAACCTCGGCTTGTCCATTTGTTTGCGGATGGTATGGTGTTGCAATCCTATGTGACACATTGTACTTCCTTAACAAGCTTTGCAAAAACCTATTTTTGAAATGTGAACCTCCATCGCTAATTATCGCCCTTGGAATGCCAAACCTTGCAAATATATTAGCTTGCACGAAATCTGAAACAACTTTAGAATCATTAGTTGGGGTGGCCTTAGCTTCCACCCATTTCGAGACATAATCCACAGCAAGCAAAATATAATAATTCCCACTAGAATTGACAAAAGGGCCCATAAAATCAATTCCCCATACATCAAAAACCTCCACAAATTGAATAATAGTTTACGGCATTTGATTTCGAGCACCTAGATTGCCGGTTCTTTGGCACCTATCGCATGTGATACAAAATGCATGTGCATCCTTAAACAAAGTTGGCCAAAAGAAACCACATTCTAGTACCTTGAGAGCGGTTCTCTTACTCCCAAAGTGTCCTCCACAAGCATATGAGTGGCAAAAAGACAAGATAGAATTAAATTCAATTTCGGGAACACACCTACGTATTACTTGGTCACTACAATGTTTCCATAAGTATGGATCATCCCATATGTATTGGTTTCCTAACTTCTTAAGTTTGTCCCTCTCAAAGACGAGACAAGTTCTTTGGGATTTGTTTAGACACTAAGTAATTAACAATATCAGCATACCATGGTTCTCCAAAGGCAATTGAGAATAATTGCTCATCCGGAAAACTTTCACGCAACGGGATAGTCTCCTTGTCCACAGCAAGACGGCTCAAGTGATCCGCAATGGTATTCTCAATTCCTTTCTTGTCTTTGATTTCAAGATCAAACTCTTGCAAGAGTAAAATCCATCGTATGAGCCTCGGTTTCAACTCTTTCTTTGTAAGCAAGTATCTAAGTGCTGCATGATCAGAAAAGACAACAACTTTTGTACCAATTAGATAAGAGCGAAACTTTTCCAAAGCAAAAACAATAGCTAATAACTCTTTTTCAGTGGTTGTGTAGTTTTGTTGGGCCTCATTTAACGTTCTAGAAGCATAATAAATGGCATGAGGTATCCTCCCCACACGCTGCCCAAGCACCGCACCAACCGCAAAATCACTAGCATCACACATAAGCTCAAAGGGCTTACTCCAATCCGGTGGTTTAATGATAGGGGCTGAAATCAAAAGTTCTTTCAAACGATTGAATGCCGCCATACATTTCTCATCAAAGTTAAAAACCACATCTTTTTGCAATAAGTTACAAAGTGGTGATGCTATCTTGGAAAAATCCTTGATGAATCTACGATAGAAACCTGCATGACCAAGAAAAGAACGTATCTCCCTCACCGTAGTGGGAGGGGTTAGAGCACGAATAAGGTCTATCTTAGATTTATCAACTTCCAAACCTTTAGAAGATATTATATGGCCTAAAACTATGCCATGAGTTACCATGAAATGGCACTTCTCCCAATTTAGAACAAGATTTGTTTCAACACATCGTTCAAGGATTAGAGACAAATTGTTCAAGCAAAGGTCGAATGAATCACCAAAGACACTAAAGTCATCCATGAACACTTCGATTATGTTTTCAACATATTCCGAAAAGATACTTACCATACACCTTTGAAAGGTAGCCGGAGCATTGCATAAGACAAAAGGCATCCTTCTATAAGCAAAAGTACCGAAAGGACAAGTGAAAGTGGTTTTCTCTTGGTCCTCCGGTGCTATCACAATCTGATTATAACCTGAATAGCCATCAAGAAAGCAATAGTAAGAGTGTCCGGCTAAACGTTCAAGCATTTGATCAATAAAAGGTAAAGGAAAGTGGTCTTTTCTAGTAGTGGCATTCAATTTTCTATAATCAATACAAACCCTCCAACCGGTTTGCACACGAGTTGGGACAAGTTCATTCTTATCATTCTCCACCACTGTCACACCTGATTTCTTTGGTACTACTTGTACCGGGCTTACCCACTTGCTATCGGATATGGAGTAGATAACACCCACGTCCAAAAGCTTGAGTATCTCCTTTTTCACCACTTCCATCATGGGAGGATTCAAACGACGTTGCGCTTCCCTTGTAGGCTTTGTATCATCCTCCACACGAATCTTATGCATACAAACGGCAGGGCTTATACCCTTGATATCGGCGATTGTCCATCCTATGGCCGCCTTGTACTTCCTTAGCACCCTTAGAAGTTTTTGCTCCTGTAATTCATTAAGCTCGTTAGAAACAATCACGGGTAAATCTTCATTGTCACCCAAGTACAAGTACTTTAAGTGACTTGGAAGAGGTTTCAATTCTAAACTTGGAGATTTAACAATAGATGGCACAAGTTTTTCATTATTGCAAGGTAAAGAAGCATATGAAATATTCTTAATTGCTGATTTTTCCGGTAATGAGTCAAGAGAACCAATGGTTTCTTTAATCTCATCACCATACTCATAACCATCGTCAATAGGTGTAGTGAGCACGGTTTCCAAAGTATCACCACCATTCAACTCAAACATTTGTTGCGCCAATGTGTCCATCACATCAATGGAGAAACAAGAGTGGACATCACTAGGATATCTCATCGTCTCGAAAATGTTGAAACGTATTATTTGTCCATCGAACTCCATAGTTAGCGTTCCCTTGTCAACATCAATAATGGTTTTCACCGTTTTCATGAAGGGACGCCCAAGTAGTGATAGGTGTCTAAAACACCTAATTTACTATCTAGTAGTTACGCTTTCTTTGCTATTTTTCTTGTGAATTATGTACTTTATGCGTGTTTTTGAGTTATTAGGTACTCTGGAGTCGCACGGACGAAAAGATGGAGAAATCACCCAATTGGAGTAAAAAGGGCACATAGTCATTCATGGGCGAACGCTATCTGGAGCCCAGCCAAGGTTAAGGGGCAACTCTATTTGGAGAAGCACTAATGAAAGACTAACTGAGGTTAAGGGGGAGCTAAATTTGGGTGGTTCTCGTACATTTGGGTGTGTAAATCCACCCCGAGTTTATAACCCTAAATCGAGAATCATATTTCTCTTGTTTCCAATAATTCACATTTTCCCCCTGAACCTGAAATTGAGAAGAAAAGCAAACAGCGGATGCGTCTAGAATAGAGAAATTAGGAGAAGAAATCAAGAGCACAAAGGATGAAATTCAGAGGTGGAATCTGAGATGAGACGATGATGTTACTGCAATAGAATCTGATAAGGGTTTATTGTGAAATTATAAGGATGAGAAAAGGGAATCTGATGCTGTAAAATTATTGGGTTTCAGTGGATGATTAAGAGTTGGCAGCGAGATTATGGTGGGGGTTCGATCCGTGAGAGATGCAGATGTTGTTGTTGTTCTTGGAGATAGAATAAATAGGTCTAATGGGTTTTGTTCGAAGACGGGTATGACAAAGCCGAATTAGGGCTGCTACTGTCGGTGTTGAGACTAGATCAAGAAATTCAGGGAAGAGAAGTGATGTGATGCTAGTGTTTTAGGAGATGAATTGTGCTCCTGAGATTAGGAAATGAAGGGAGTGAATGGGTTTGTGATGATTCTGTGTTTAAGGTGGAGATGATATGATCTTGATGATTCAGATGAAAGAAGAAGATGGGTAAAGTTGAGTAGAGCCGGATGATGAATGAGCTGTGCATTGGCCAGGGTTGCAGTTGAGAATGATTATGAGATTAAGCTACAGATGGTGGAATTGCAGCTGCAATGCTGTGCTTGATGAGCAATTGCAGGTGCAGTGACTTAAGTGGTGTTGGATTCAGACCAAGGAAACTGAGATGAGTTGAAGGTGGGTTGAATGGTTGAATCAACAAGATTGGTGTAGCTGTGGCTGAGAGTTTGGCAGGGAAGAAGATAATAATGAGTTGATGTCTGGGAGATTACAGGGCTGGAGGTGTCGGTGTGAAACTGCATTGGCAGGAATTGAGCAAATGGTTGCAGTAGCAGGGGCTGGGAAGAATGGATGGATGATGTATGAAAGAAGAGAGGATGAAGGCTGTGGAGTTAAGCTGCAGAGATGGCTGTTGTTAGTGCTTGACAGGAAATTGCAGGTGTAGCTGCCAATTGCTGCAATGGAGTCGACCTGGCGCTGTTGAGAAGAGTGCAGGCATGGAGATGGGAATGGATGTAAAGCTGTGTTGGTCCAGGCTTGTGCTGCTGTAACTGGGAGAGCAGATGTTGCAGGAGGTAATGATGGAGCTGTTGAATTGGCATGTATAGCTAAGCTGCAATTGATGTTGGTGCTGGTGGTGAATGAAGGATGGAGTTGCAGGTGGAATGTGGCTCTGATGTTTGTACAGGTTATGAATAATGCTGGAACTTCAGGTCTGAATTGGAAGTGCAGTGTTGCAGTGAAATGGGTATGAGATGGAGTTGGTCTTGCAAGAGCTGCAGGAACTGAAGTTGGATGCTGGTGCAATGCAGGGATGGACTCAAATTAGTGAGAAATGGCTGCTGTGCAGCTGCATGAAGATGATGCACGATGATAGTGCAGCACATTGCAGGCCTGTGCAATGGCATGTGGCCAAAACCAATCAGATGCTGACTAGAATGATCCAGCTGAGTTAGAACCTGACTCCATCTGACCCAGTTCTGACTCACCGATTCATCTTGACTGAGTTGACCGATTTGACCCAACCGATTTGACCCGGTGACCGGGTGGACCTTTGCCGGTCACCTGAGATACTTTCCGACGACTTTTCCGGCCAATTTCCGGCCATAATCCCAGTTTTCCGACGACGTATTTTTGGACATATTTTCTACATGGGTTTTTCTCACACATGGGCTTGGTGGACCACTTGGAGTTGGGTTTTGAGAAGACCTAATATTGGAAGGAGTATCCTTATGAAAATAGAGAAACTTATAAAAGAGAGGACTTATACCTAATGTGGGTTATCTTTGAAATATCTTGGTTATCTTTTTATTAATCTTTTGGCCTCTACTTTGTTTTCTAGGGTTTAGAACCATGAAGTCTTTTCTCTTTCTTCTTGTTATGAACTCCATGAATATGAGCTAGAGTTTTATTATTGGTTATGGAATAAGTTTGATTTCCAAATATGGGTTTTAATTCAATAAATTAGTTTTGTCTCATATTATCGTTTATGATTCACCATCAATATTGTTACATGATTTGAATGCTATTTAGTCGAGTCGCGAATCGATTGAGTTTGTTTTCATCTCTCTTGCTAGATTAGGATTTATTATACGCAAAAGTGATAGATTCCTAATTACAAGTAGCATAATTGTGATTATTGCTTGTAGTGATACATCCTAGTAGTTACATGTGAACCATAACCTTTGTTAAATTGGATTAGTGCTTTTACACGTTCGATTGCTTTGATTGGCCTGATTTCATAGAACCTAATGCATCTAGGGAATTAAACTTGATTAGTGCTTTTACACGTTAGGTTGTTCCTTTAGATAGAATTCATATTCGCATCTTTTAATGTGTTTGTTGATGACATGAGGAGATTTGCGGGATATACTTGCGATCAAGGTATTCTAGGGTCTTTGATAAAAGTTGAGATTAAAATATCAATTCTAGTTATTGTGGTGAAACCATGTTTGTGATTGAAGACGAAATCCATGACCAATACTTTCTTATCCTTGATTTGATTTGTTTACTTTTCTTTATTTGCTTTTATTTTATTTTATTACATAAAATCAGAAAATCCTCGGTGTTTTATATAGGAAACCATAACAATTTGACAACCTAGACCTCTCTGTGGGATCGATCCTTTCTTGCCCTTGCTTCATTATATATTTTGAGTAGTAAGAAAGTGTAATTTATTTTTGACGCTTACGACAGCGGTCAAATTTTGGCGCCGTTGCCGGGGAGGCAGCGGTTGTCACTTGTTTTTGGTTTCTTATTTTTGTTTTTAGTTTTATTTTAATTTTTCTTATTTTCTGGTTTTAACATAGTTTTGAGAATCTTATTTCAGGTACCAATTTCTATGGAAGGAGCATATTGGAACAATGGATACGGTTTTCAACAACCTCAACAATATGACAACTACCAATTCCATGGGTATAATCAAAACCAATTTCTTGGTTATGACCAATATTCCATGGAACCTTATGGTTTTACTCAACAACCTTATGGCGAGTATGTGTGTGAACAACCACAAGGATGGGAAGATTCTTATGCTCGTGAACAAAAAGTCTCTAACTTTATAGACAAAGTTTCCACCTTTTTACAAGAGGAATTTCAAAAAGCAAAAGAGACTACAAACGAGCAACTCCAAGAACTTGGTGAAGGTATTGCTAGCTTGCGAAGAGGCATTGATCAATGCAAGGAAGATATGGATAATTCTAATGTGCATATGGTTTGTGATGAATATTTGATTGATGCTAATGTTGAAAAAGGCCAATCCCTGGGCACTTTCGTTGATAATTGTGTAGTTAACTCAACTCTTGATCGTAATAATGATCGTTCACCTATTCAAAAGGATGAGTTCGAGATTAGCAACACTAAATTCAACGAGGACCAATCTTATGTTGACTATGAAAGTGACGGTGATGATGATACATTGCTTGAAACAACTCATGGTGACATCCCGAGGAGTGTACAATGGAGTCTTTTTGGGATCAAGATGAAGACGAAGAGGAATATGTCGACACTTGTGTAGATTACTCAAGCATTGATCTTTATAATGATCAAGAGCCTATTCAAAGGGTGGAGCTTGAGGATGATGCATTTTCGAGTGTTCTAAAAAAGTTTCTTATAATAAAATTTGGATCCGCAAAAGAGTATGTGCCTTACAACAAAGAGGAGTATGTTGAGAATGAGACCGGTTTGACCAATATTGTGGAAGACCCAATTGAGCTTGCAAATAATTGTAATGATGATGTTTATGTCGAGACTTTAGTTAAGGCAGAAACGGACGAAGAATGGTTGCAAGGTTTGATAGAGGACCATGATATAAAAGAGGTGAATTATTCACTTGAGTTTTTCAAGGATGAAGAGGATTCCGTGATACAAGAGATTGTGCAAGGTTTATCTAACCCTTTGCCTATTGTTTCTTCTCCTTTACCTCTTATTGGTTTGAATGTATGTGCTTCGAGAATATTGTTGAATGACTTTGTTTCTCGTTTTCCTCCATTAGAGATACTTGATTCTCATACTATGCAGGTTTTGGAACAAGAAACCGTGGAAGTACCCAACTTCTATATTCTTTATACACTTCCGAGTGTGGACAAGAATAAGTGTGGGGGAAGATTTTATCGGTTCATAGCTTCACTTTTGCTTTATTGTACTAATATTTGTGTGAAGCTAGTGTTTGCAAAACAGGTTCTATGGAAGGATCCTCAGATTTTCAGATTGTTGGTATATGGACGATAACAAAAGAGTCGGGCTGACGACTTTAAACCAAGCGCTAAATGGGAGGCAACCCATAGGTTTTGTATCTTAAAACCTTGTATTTATTTATTTTTATAGTTTTCATATCATATTTGCATCCCCATGTTTAATTTCATTGAGTCCAGAATCTTTCTTAGAAGAGAATTAGGACGAATACCTTTTCGTCAGAAAAATTCGGATCGTACGTAGTTCACCCGGAGACCATAACCGTCGACCGTTTATCGAAACACTGTGCCCTTTTGACACTTTGTAGAAAACACGTAGATGAACAAAAATGGAGTTTTTCCAAATTCCTTACCAATTTGTACAGTTTTTGCATTTTATCTCATTGCTGTTACGTCGAATTCGGAATTTTTCGGTTTTACACATTGAGGACAATGTGAAGTTTAAGTGTGGGGGAGTCTTTTGCATATAGAGTTTTTAGCCTTTTTGAGTCAAAATTTTCAATTTTTTTGTATATATTTGAATAAAACTCCAACTTGTGGTTAGTTTAGAGTCACATAGTATACATGTCGCTAAGATTACATCGAGAATCTCATAAGAGTGACTGAACTTAGAGATGACGAGAGAACATGATCGGGTTTCTTAATTGTATGAGAGTTAAAGTTGGATTTAACCATGCCAGTGGAAAATAAGGTGCAGACTGAATTCGGTATTAGAGTAGTGGTCCCCTACAGTGGAGACTACCCATGTTACATAATGTGAGGCACCGAACTTCAATTCTTTGTACCTGTCTAAATTTGTGCTTTTAGAGTGTGTGTCACCGTACGTAAATTCCGGGCAGAATGGTGAGCTGTCCAACCTCCCACCATAGAAGCACTATTTTGATCTCTTGAGTGCTATTTTTGTCAATCATGTTGGTGACATCGAATTGCTAACTTACATACCACTTGTAATCTTGTTCGCAGTTAGCACCATCCACCTTATCTCTCTCTACACCAACAGGTCCATAGAAACGCCATCATCATCAACAAGAGGAGCATCACAAATTTGAAGGAAAGTTGAGACGTTTAAGGTTTACAAGCAACAATACAGAATTGAGCAGATTTCAGATTTAAGTAAAGCAACAAAACAAGGAGCAGAATTTTTATAAGTTGAGGACTATTGTACATGAGTGAAAATTATCAAAGATGAGAGTTCGAGAAGTTTATGATATCAAGACATATAAGTTGTGAAGAATCAAGCGGTAAAGTACTTACACCATGGCCTTTGTATTTTATTTTATTTTGTATTTATTTTTCTCTTGTCTCAAAAAAAAAAAAAAAAAAAAAAAAAAAAAAAAAAAAAGTTTATATTTCGGGTTTGTATAGTTTGTTTTTAGTTTTGTATTCTTTCAATAAAGCCAATGGAAAGAAGGAATATCTATAATGAAGTTTCAAGCGACAAGGAATTAGAGGAAAGAATCACATTGTCAAGATTCTACGAAGTTCAAGAGTTATCATCAAGAGTTGAAGACCGAAGACGAAGATGAAGACACCGATTGAAGACCGAAGACGTTTCTATGGATGCTGTGAGAGTGGTGCTAGCTGCACGCCGAACGGATAACGAGGTAAGTAAGCATATTCTCACCTTCGTTAAGTGGTTGATTTCCTTTCGAAGAGATCGTCAGAAAAATGGGTTTTCAAAATGAATAAAAGATGTGGGTTTTCAAAATATTTCGGAGGGTTTTGCCTTCCTACCATTCAACGTGTCGCAGGACTCTCTCTTCATTCCAACCTGGACACATGTGTGACCCATAAAAAGCTGTTTATTATTGAGCGCAATATCATAAAACCCTTTTCTTGTGAGGCAGAGTCGAGACTTTCGATCACTCCGAACCCGAATTTATGTCGAGAAGGGATGGTTATCTCTCTCTCAACTTTTAAGAATGAGATTGTGTTCATTTATGTGTCTAACTTCTTATGACTAGTGTGCAGAATCTCTATGTCTTCTTAGCGCATTGGATACTATCATTACGGAGAACTAGTAAGTTGGAAAAATAGGTTTTGTGGGTATATCTCTAGTAAACCCTCACGAGACTATAACTCGTCCACTAGGGACACCTAGGGGTTTAAAGGCTTGTTATTTATGCTAAAAGTGACCGTAGCCTCGACGACACGGAGTTGTATGTATTTTTCATAATTTATTTTGTTTGATTTGCTCGAGGACTAGCAAAGTCTAAGTGTGGGGGAATCTGATAGGTGTCTAAAACACCTAATTTACTATCTAGTAGTTACGCTTTCTTTGCTATTTTTCTTGTGAATTATGTACTTTATGCGTGTTTTTGAGTTATTAGGTACTCTGGAGTCGCACGGACGAAAAGATGGAGAAATCACCCAATTGGAGTAAAAAGGGCACATAGTCATTCATGGGCGAACGCTATCTGGAGCCCAGCCAAGGTTAAGGGGCAACTCTATTTGGAGAAGCACTAATGAAAGACTAACTGAGGTTAAGGGGGAGCTACATTTGGGTGGTTCTTGTACATTTGGGTGTGTAAATCCACCCCGAGTTTATAACCCTAAATCGAGAATCACATTTCTCTTGTTTCCAATAATTCACATTTTTCCCCTGAACCTGAAATTGAGAAGAAAAGCAAACAGCGGATGCGTCTGGAATAGAGAAATTGGGAGAAGAAATCAAGAGCACAGAGGATGAAATTCAGAGGTGGAATCTGAGATGAGACGATGATGTTACTGCAATAGAATCTGATAAGGGTTTATTGTGAAATTATAAGGATGAGAAAAGGGGATCTGATGCTGTAAAATTATTGGGTTTCAGTGGATGATTAAGAGTTGGCAGCGAGATTATGGTGGGGGTTCGATCTGTGAGAGATGCAGATGTTGTTGTTGTTCTTGGAGATAGAATAAATGGGTCTAATGGGTTTTGTTCGAAGATGGGTATGACAAAGCCGAATTAGGGCTGCTACTGTCGGTGTTGAGACTAGATCAAGAAATTCAGGGAAGAGAAGTGATGTGCTGCTAGTGTTTTAGGAGATGAATTGTGCTCCTGAGATTAGGAAATGAATGGAGTGAATGGGTTTGTGATGATTCTGTGTTTAAGGTGGAGATGATATGATCTTGATGATTCAGATGAAAGAAGAAGATGGGTAAAGTTGAGTAGAGCCGGATGATGAATGAGCTGTGCATTGGCCAGGGTTGCAGTTGAGAATGATTATGATATTAAGCTACAGATGGTGGAATTGCAGCTGCAATGCTGTGCTTGATGAGCAATTGCAGGTGCAGTGACTTAAGTGGTGTTGGATTCAGACCAAGGAAGCTGAGATGAGTTGAAGGTGGGTTGAATGGTTGAATCAACAAGATTGGTGTAGTTGTGGCTGAGAGTTTGGCAGGGAAGAAGATAATAATGAGTTGATGTCTGGGAGATTACAGGGCTGGAGGTGTCGGTGTGAAACTGCATTGGCAGGAATTGAGCAAATGGTTGCAGTAGCAGGGGCTAGGAAGAATGGATGGATGATGTATGAAAGAAGAGAGGATGAAGGCTGTGGAGTTAAGCTGCAGAGATGGCTGTTGTTAGTGCTTGACAGGAAATTGCAGGTGTAGCTGCCAATTGCTGCAATGGAGTCGACCTGGCGCTGTTGAGAAGAGTGCAGGCATGGAGCTGGGAATGGATGTAAAGTCGTGTTGGTCCAGGCTTGTCTTTCTTGTAATCGGGAGAGCGAGATGTTGCGGGAGGTAATGATGGAGCTGTTGAATTGGCATGTATAGCTCAGCCAATTGATGTTGGTCTTGGTGGTGAATGAAGGATGGAGTTGCGGGTGGAATGTGGCTCGATGTTTGTACAGGTTATGAATAATGCTGGAACTTCAGGTCTGAATTGGAAGTGCAGTGTTGCAGTGAAATGGGTATGAGATGGAGTTGGTCTTGCAAGAGCTGCAGGAACTGAAGTTGGATGCTGGTGCAATGCAGGGATGGACTCAAATTAGTGAGAAATGGCTGCTGTGCAGCTGCATGAAGCTGATGCACGATGATAGTGCATCACATTGCAGGCCTGTGCAATGGCATGTGGCCAAAACCAATCAGATGCTGACTAGAATGATCCAGCTGAGTTAGAACCTGACTCCATCTGACCCAGTTCTGACTCACCGATTCATCTTGACTGAGTTGACCGATTTGACCCAACCGATTTGACCCGGTGACCGGGTGGACCTTTGCCGGTCACCTGAGATACTTTCCGGCTACTTTTCCGGCCAATTTCCGGCCACAATCCCAGTTTTCCGGCGACGTATTTTTGGACATATTTTCTACATGGGTTTTTCTCACACATGGGCTTGGTGGACCACTTGGAGTTGGGTTTTGAGAAGACCTAATATTGGAAGGAGTATCCTTATGGAAATAGAGAAACTTATAAAAGAGAGGACTTATACCTAATGTGGGTTATCTTTGAAATATCTTGGTTATCTTTTTATTAATCTTTTGGCCTCTACTTTGTTTTCTAGGGTTTAGAACCATGAAGTCTTTTCTCTTTCTTCTTGTTATGAACTCCATGAATATGAGCTAGAGTTTTATTATTGGTTATGGAATAAGTTTGATTTCCAAATATGGGTTTTAATTCAATAAATTAGTTTTGTCTCATATTATCGTTTATGATTCACCATCAATATTGTTACATGAGTTGAATGCTATTTAGTCGAGTCGCGAATCGATTGAGTTTGTTTTCATCTCTCTTGCTAGATTAGGATTTATTATACGCAAAAGTGATAGATTCCTAATTACAAGTAGCATAATTGTGATTATTGCTTGTAGTGATACATCCTAGTAGTTACATGTGAACCATAACCTTTGTTAAATTGGATTAGTGCTTTTACACGTTCGATTGCTTTGATTGGCCTGATTTCATAGAACCTAATGCATCTAGGGAATTAAACTTGATTAGTGCTTTTACACGTTAGGTTGTTCCTTTAGATAGAATTCATATTCGCATCTTTTAATGTGTTTGTTGATGACATGAGGAGATTTGCGGGATATACTTGCGATCAAGGTATTCTAGGGTCTTTGATAAAAGTTGAGATTAAAATATCAATTCTAGTTATTGTGGTGAAACCATGTTTGCGATTGAAGACGAAATCCATGACCAATACTTTCTTATCCTTGATTTGATTCGTTTACTTTTCTTTATTTGCTTTTATTTTATTTTATTCCATAAAATCAGAAAATCCTCGGTGTTTTATATAGGAAACCATAACAATTTGACAACCTAGACCTCTCTGTGGGATCGATCCTTTCTTGCCCTTGCTTCATTATATATTTTGAGTAGTAAGAAAGTGTAATTTATTTTTGACGCTTACGACAGCGGTCAAGTAGCAATGGAAGAGACGAGTCCGGTGAACCTTCATCCATCTCTAACACGCAAAAGTCAGCTGGAAATACAAGTTGATTAACCTGCACAAGAACATCCTCAACAATACCCATTGGGTAGATATTAGAACGATCGGCTAAATGCAACACAATTCCAGACTTTTTAAGAGGACCAAGATCAAGTGAATTATACATAGACGCAGGCATAACATTAACGGATGCACCTAAGTCCAACATAGCTTTGTTAAATTTGGTGTTACCAATTGTGACGGGAATGTCGAAGCTACCGGGATCCTTGCACTTAAGTGGGAGTTTATGTTGTAAGATTGCCGAAGAATTCTCCCCCACACTAAGCACTTCATTACCTTTGAGCCTTTGCTTATTGGTACACAAGTCCTTCAACACCTTTGCATACTTTGGAACTTGCTTGATTGCATCTATGAGTGGTATGTTCACATGGATCTTCTTAAGAATGTCTAAAATCTCCTTTTCTAGTTCCGCCTTTTTGGAATTTGCAAATCTGCGAGGGAAAGGTAAAGGAGGAACATAAGTAGAAACCGGAGTTTTAGAGTTAGAAATAGGTACCTCAGAAGTTTGGGGAGAATCCTCATTTTCTCCTCCAAAAACGGTTCCTTTGGTGCTTCCACCGTGCCCGAATCAACAACTTCGGGTTGCACAAGTTGTGTACCACTTCTCAACGTAATTGCATTGACACCCTCTTTTGGGTTGATAGGTTGAGAAGGGAGTTTCCCACCATTTTGTGCCTTCAATTGATTCAACTCAATAGCCATAGAACCAACTTGAGTTTGCAAATCCTTAACCGTACTCTCCGTTCTTTGCATAAAAGATTTCAGCAACTCCTCCATATTGGACCCCGTAGTTTGAGATTGTTGTTGTTGTTGAAATTGTTGTCTCGGCTGGAATTGTTGTTGTTGAGGTTGAAATCCACTCGAATTGTTGAAACTAGGTTGTTGAATCGCTCCTTGCTTATTGGCATAGCTAAAATTGGGGTGATCTCTCCATCCCGGATTGTAAGTGTTAGAGTAGGGATCATACCGTCTTTGTTGATTTGGAAAGATCGCATTAGCTTGCTCGTCTTCATAAGCTTGAGTGGAACTCGGTATCACCGCGGCTGCAACTTGTTGAAGCAGTGCGTTCATGTGACCCATTTGTTGACGAAGTTCCTCAACCTCGCTCACCTCATTCACCCTTCTTAGAATCACATCCGAACCACGACTCAAGAATTGTTGTGAGTTCGCTGCCATGTTTTCAATCAACTCTCTAGCTTGTGCCACCGTCTTGTTCACTAATGCACCACCACCCGCAGCGTCGAGGAGATTCCTATCACTTGATTGGAGTCCTTCATAGAAATATTGGATGATCATAGCATCACTAAATTGGTGGTGAGGGCAGCTTGCCACCAACCTCTTGTATCGTTCCCAACATTCATATAAGGATTCTCCCACATTTTGCTTCATCCCACAAATCTCCTTGCGAATTTGAGTAGCCTTTGATGCAGGAAAATATCTCTCCAAAAAGAGTTTCTTCAACCCATTCCATGTTGTGACACTTCCGGGAGGTAAGTAGAACAACCAATCCTTAGCGCTATCCATCAAAGAGAAACGGAAAACTTTCAACATTGCACCATCCGCCGCAACATCCGCTGGAAGCATGGCCGTGACAATGGTGTGGAAGTCCATAAGATGTTTGTTTGGGTCTTCATTCACCATGCCATGGAATTTAGGTAATTCTCTAAGCAGCCCCGGCTTTATCTCAAAAGTAGAGTTCGTTTGAATACACCCCTGTTGTATATCAAGCCTATGAGAAGCCAAGCCCTTGCGTGAACGATTTGCATCACGCATTGTTTCATTTTCTTCTTCAAAAGGTGGTTCTTGTTCACCCGGAACCTCTTGTTCTAAAACTGCTTCTCCTTGTTGGAAAGTCTCTACTTCCGTTTCCAACTCTTGTTCTTCTGTTGTATCTTTACTTGGTTGGGAGTATTGTGCCTCTTCGAGTAGTTATCCCGCACCGTGGATAATTCCAATCTTTAGAAGCCAGGGATTATGCACCTGAAAACAATTCTCGCAAACAAGTGAGAAACAAGACAAGAAAACAAGAAGCAAAGATAAAAGCAAAAACAGAAATAAGAAACTAAAAACTTAATAACTAGCCGTATGCCTCCCCGGCAACGGCGCTAAAATTTGATCGCTGTCGTATGCGTCAAAAATAATTTCACTTTCCTAAAGTATATGATAAGAAAGAGTTCGTTTCCACAGAGAGGCGATTGTAGTTATTACGTATTCAATTTCTTAAAGTAACCAATTGGGGGGATTTCTGAATTTTATGTAAGCAATAAAAGTAAATTAAAAGCAAAGTAAATTGTAGAAAGTTATCAATAGAGAGAGATATTGGTCAAGGAATTCATCTTCAATCTTAGACATGTGCTTGCATATATGATTAGAATTACGATTTAATCTCTTATATTATCAAAAGCCTAGAGAATCTAGAGAGCAAGATAATCTATTAATTTCCTAAGTTCATCAACACACACATTAGAGCTGCGTATGTGAATTCTACCTAAAGAATAACCTAACGCCTTGCGCTAATCAAGTTCAATTCCTAGGAGCATTAAGTTTCAGAAATAGGCAAATCAATGCAATTGTCATGCGTTGCACATAACAATTAGGACAATGGTCACTACATATGATTACGAGAGTGTATCACTACAAACCGTAAACATATCATGCTACTTGTATTCGGGGTTATCGCTCGATGAAAAACCCTAAAATAGCTATGGACTAGGATGCAAGCTCAATTAATTGGCCACTTAACTAGTCAAACATCATAACCCTATCACAATATATCAATCATGTGATCATAAAAACAGTAGAGATGTGAACGATAATCAAGAGAGAAAACTATAATACATAAAGCAAACACAAGTTTTAGAAATAGGACTACATCCTTAACCAATAATATAGAATTTAGCTACTCATAGCTATGGAGTTCATCACAAAAATATAAGTTGAATAAAGAAGAAGATGAACAAAAGCAAACCCTAGAAGCGTAAACAAAAGCGGCTCTCCAAGTTCCCAAGAATAAGGTGTAAGATAATCTTTAAGTTGTAGAAGACTTTCCCTTTTATAGCTTTTCTCCAACTTCTAAAATTAGGTCTAGTCTTCAAAGTCCATTAGATGAAAATCCACCAAGCCCATAAGAGAGAGAAACCCATGTAGAAAATATGTCCCAAAAGTGGTCGCCGGAAATTGGCCGGAAGGGTGGCCGGAAAGCGGTTCCGGTGACCGGCAAAGTCCACCCGGTCACTGGTCAACGGGTCAACTCGGTCGGGTCAACTCGGTTAGACCGAGTCAAACCGAGTCAGGGAGAGTCAGGGTGAGTCAGGGCTGAGTGAGTTGAGTCAAAGTCTAACTCAGCTTGACTGGTTTTGGCCAAAGCCATTTTGCACAGGCCTGCACTTGTGATGCACCATCCTTGTGCATCCAGCCATCATGGCTATGTATCCTTCACAGCTGCAACTCCATTTCTGCAGCTCTCACATTCCCTTTGCATCACACTCATCACAACCTACAAGTCACAGGCCCAGTTGCATATCCCACACTTCTTACAGCTCAACACACTCCACATCACCATTTCAATCACCTCTCTTCTGTGTTTCTTTCTTGGCTTCAATTCTGTAGCCAAACCCTTCTTAATCACCAGCAAGAACACCATCTGAATCTTTTAATCACCCATCTCAGCAACAATAACCTCATCTCAGACACACAGCAGCATCATCCACAGCTCAGTTCTCTTAAACTCACAAGTCTGCTGCCCATTCTCAATTCTTGCAACCACCAATAATCAGCTACAAGACCAGCTGCTCCTTCATCATACATTCCAATCTCTTGCTTTAAACCTCAGTTCCTCCATCACTGGCTGCAACACAAGTGCAATATTGCAATGCACAGACTCAGGCCATCATCAAGACATCCATTCCCAGCTGCAACACTATCATTATCACCACTTTGACCTGAAACCTAAACATACATCTAAGCTTCTTTGATAGCTTCTCAGCCAAAAACACCACCATTGCAACCACAGCATCAACTCAAGCCATACCCCTGAGTCACCTGCAACAACCCATTTCCTCCTGCAATCAATCAACACAATCACCACCAGTTTCAGCTCCACTCTGTCAAGATTCAACCACCACAGCACCATCAACATCTTCCAAATTCCTATAACTTCAACACAGCTGCACTATCTCAGCACCAACACCTGCAGCTCTGACATTCATTTAGCTGTACCATTGCAGAACACCTCCAACTTCTCATTGCCTCAAGCCAGCTCCATTCTCTGCCTGCACCTACACCTGGGTCTTCACCATTCTTCACCATTATGTGCCATCTCTGCAACCTGAGCTACAACCTCAAGATCACAGTCTCAAGCCATCCTTCTGCATCACACTCCCAGGCCAGCACCAGCAATTGCTTTGCTTGACTCATCTCAACACATACACTGTTTCCCTTCTCCACTTTAACTTGTACCCACAGAAACAGCTCAATTCGAATCATCTACAACTTTATTACCCTTCCAAAGCTCAAGAATCACACAGACCATTTCAACCATTTCCTGCAAAACCCAATCAAACCCTGAATTATAATTCATCTCAGGTTCCAGTTGACATCGAACCTCAACTTTAATTTCACTCTTTCAATTCTCGGCAGAAAACCCCCATTTAATCTTATAGATCTATCAAACCCTTATTTCCATCTCTAGGTTATTGAACACCAGCAGAACCGAACCCTTTCTCAGCTTCTATTCCTCCATTCTCCATTCGACAGACAACACATTTCTCCAATTTGCTTCAATTCCACCTGAAGTTCTCTCAGCGGCAACATCTTCTTCTCGATCCCCTAATCAGATTCAAACCTTGAGACCTAAAAATCAATCCAATCTCCTACTGAATTAGTTGTTCAGTCCCTTCTCTGACTGCTCTCGATCTGCTCCAATTTCTCTCTGAATCTCATGTTTGTTGATCTCTCAATCTCTAAAATTTTCCCCACACTCAGATATACAAAAGCTGCCGGAATGAATGAGAGAAAAATGATTTTCTCTGAATTTTAGAGTGTGTAAGAAAGGTAACTGCTATCGGCACCCAGCTGTGGTGGTTAAGGGGTAACCATCTCATACATGGCTTGTCGGTTTCAGATAACCGACAACTCAATTCTTCGACTCGACTGTCATTTATGCAAAACTGACAATTCATTCTTCACCTCCCTTTTGCACACCTTAGCTCGCTCCAAATATAGCGCGCATGTGAATTGGCCTTTGTGCTCCTTTTCGCTCCAAATGAATGATTTCTCCTTCTTTTGCTCCCAATGACTCCATTGCACCTAATAAACTCAAACTCAAACATAAGATACATAATTTACACGAAAACTCGCAAAGAAAGCGTAACTACTAGATAGTAAATTAGGTGTTTTAGACACCTATCAGTACCCTGATTCTTCAAACTGGTAGAAGGCCTCCTCATATTTTTCAGCAGCAGACAACATATGGTAAGTCGAATTCCATCTAGTCTCACAATCCAAGCTAAGAAATTTGGTGATGTCAATCTTCCGTTGTTCACAACATTCTTTAAACTTTTTCAATCTTTCTCCTGATCCTCCAATAAACTTAACTGCCTCTCGTGTCCTAGAAATAGATTCATTATACAAATCCATACCATCTTTAACGACTAAGGCAAGGATATGTGCTGCACATCTAAGATGCATGTGCTCTCCTCCCAAAATTGCCGCCTTCCAACCCACAACTCTCTTGGACAAATAAGCAACTGTTTCATTGTTAGAATTAATATTATCAACGGTCATAGTGAATACCCTTTCAATCCCCCACTGTAAAAGACAAGATGCAATCTGCTTTACCCAATTCCAGGCCAGTATGATCCGTAACTGGACAGAAATTCAATATCTTCTTCTGTAACACCCAATTCTCATCAATATAATGCCCTGTCAACACCATGTAGCTCATGTTTGTAGTTGAACTCCACGTATCAGTAGTGAGACTAAACCGTCTGCCATACTTTTTAAATTCAACCTTCAATCTGTGGTATTCACTTAAATACATCTTCATGCAGTCTCTAGCTTCAGTATAACGAGAAGGAACTTCAAACCTAGGTTCTAGTTGATGACAAAATTCTTGGAAGCCTTCCCGTTGTACAAGAATAAAAGGTAATTCACATTTGATGATCATTCTGGTAAGGGATGCTCTACATGCGTCTTGGTCAAACGAGTGAGTCACAATAGAACGAGTCTCACCATCATCACTTACTTGAAAGGTCAATTGTTGCTGTCCAGGTGGAGTGAATCGAGGACACTTTCTTTTCTTTATATGGTTGTTCATGTTTGTTGTTCCATAAGTGTTATAATCCCCTGAAGCGTCTTTACCCCATGAGAACCTCTGCTTACTATGCTTGCACTCAACTTTAGGTGGCTTAAGATCAAGACGCTTAGTAAAATATTGCCAGCAATCTGATTGCTTCTTACCAGAAGCATTAGGAGGCTTTGAAACTTCAACCTGAGATGGTGTAGCTGTCACTGTAGTTGTAGCTATGCTCTTGACGGTTTTCGGGGTAGCTATACCAATGCTCTCATCAGGATTGTTAACAGGAATAGAAGGCCCATGAGTACTTGAAGCCATCTACAAAAAAATTGAACACATTAGGTAATGAACAGTCTGCCCCACTATACATATTTTTACAAAAGTAGATAATAGAAAACATGCTGACATGAGCATAAGCTTAACAAAATGATCATCAATAAGTCGATATCATCCCGAAGTTTTAAGAAGTAGCAAGTGAACAAAATCCACTTCACAAGGAGGACATGGGTATTAGCAAATTAATTCCTCCAAAATTCAGGTGTTACTTGTTAGCATCATCATCATCACATGAGTTCCTCCATGAACAACCCACTCAATTTAGCCTAATCTGTACAAGAGAATCAACTAAATTTTCCCAACCCCATCAACTATTTACCTAAACGGATCATTCAGTAAGACCTAAATCCTCACTAGACAAAGAACAATATATAAATCTTCATTCAAATAATAAAATTCATTTTCAAACCAAAAATTAGTAAACAGAAACTGAATTTTCATTAGTAAACAAGGGTTGTGTTTCATTAACTCACTTGTATATCAATCAATTCAACTGCAACTATCAAAAAAATTCAACTTTCCTCGTTGCAGGTATATTCTCCACTTCACCATTTTCTAAAACTAAATCTCTGCAACATGAAAGAGACACTGAAAGTTAATATTGAAGAACACATGAAGAAGAAATCGATTGAATCCCTAACATGTAATCGATTTGGGGGAAAAAATATCAAAAAACTTAATTTCTCTGCAATCAAAAGTAACAGTTAATCGTTAATTACTTCTCTGCAAATCGATAAAGATGTTATAGAAAATTCCAAACTAATTAAAACGAAATCAACATCACTAGAACATCTAATAATCATTGAAACAAGAAATGAAAACGAGAGAAAAACTACTTACAATTACAGATCCGGTAGTAAGAGAGACTTTAGATCAGAAGGAGGTGATGATTGAAGGAGGTGATGATTGCAGAAGAACCAAATTTACAGTGTTTGCTCAGAGAAGAAAACTGATGCTAGGTCGGGAAAGAAAATTCTATTAGGTTTTAGAAAGAAAAATATGCTTATATATAAGACTCAAACTTCCCATACTATCCTTAATAATTTCATTAAATCTCCTAATTACCCTACGGTGCGGATAATCCGCGATTTTTGAAATCCAACCGCAACCGTAACCGCACCGCGTGCGGATTTGAGAATGCAACCGTGACCGGCCCATAGACTCTTGCGGATTGGTTTTCACCCGCAATTTTGCGGACGGTTGCGGGTGAAATCCGCGGTTTCGATTTTTCTGCACACCCCTACTGCTAACCTCTAAATGCCATTCTAAAAAGAAAAGGAAAAGCAGAGACCCAAAAACCTCTAAAGGCCCTTCTAAGCTGGCGCATTCAAAAGTGATAAAACTGGTATGTATAGTACGTGATAAATTATCTTTCTTACAAATAATTATTTTAAAGCTTCCACTAATCTTGAAGATTTGTTTAATAGTGAATGTGCTTGGAGGTCAATAAATGAATCTGGGGAAGAAATTCTAGTTTTGGGTTTACATGTTCAAGATCTTCTTGATCATAGTTTTTTGAAAGCCGAACTACTTCAATATTACATGTACAAGCTGAAGCAAAAGGAAGAAGAATCTTAAATCGTGAACAGTCGAGATGTCGAAATATACACACCATCAGCATTCATGGCGCCACATGCATTTGTAAGTAAATCATTGATTTTTATTTTGATGATTTTATACGGAAATTGCATAGAACTTAACCTGCATATGGGCTGATCCTGATATGTTTCTCCATGTTAGCCGCAGTTTCACATTCAAAAAAATTTAGCTATCGACTTTCCAATTTTCAGAAAATAACAATTCTCACAATCTAGTTTTTGTAAATTTGCAATTACCACAATTCATTGTTCGGAAAATTACGATTATCACAACAACAATTTTTAGAAAATTGCAATTGTCACTATTTAATTTAAAAAAATTGAGATTATCACAACGTGCGGAGCTTAATGGATACTATTTACTTGTTTTGAAAACACAGGTTTTTGTGAAAGAGGATGATGCCTCTGGTATTCAAACTCATGTCCATGACTTTATAATGAGTACACTAGACGATGTGCAAGAGTTGTTCATTCCGATATTTTCATCCTCAATTTCACACTGGACATTGCTGCATTTCAACTTTGGTGATCATCAATGGAGCCACTATAATTCTTTTAAAACTAAAAGCGCAATATAGGTACGTCGTGGAAATGCGGAACGGATTTGATGCGTGCCTGCAATATTCCAATCAAACAAAGATAGGATAAATTGTGATTGATCCAATCGAGGAAACACCTTTTTTTGAACCTGAATGTGTACAACAAAAGAAGTCGGATTGTCTACTATTTGTGGCATATTTTATGAAATTGATCATGAAAAGAAGAAATATACCCAAGAGTAGAAAGGATGTGACAGACCCGGATGAAAAGGAAGAGGATAAAGAACATAGCAATGTTTGTGTGGATTTGGCCTAGCAAGGGTTAATCTTTACTCCCTCCGTCTGTAAAAGATAGGCAGGTTTGTGTGTAAATTTACACACAAACCTGCCTATCTTTTACAGACGGAGGGAGTAGTATTTTTTATTTATTTTTTGAAACTGGTTACTTTTTAGAACTAAAATTTTAAAATGAACCTTATTTGTGGGAAATCCTATTTTAAATTTAGATATTAAGCAATGAAATTTGGTTGATGCTATCGGTATTAAACAACACGAAGAAATGTGATAGTCGGATATTTCACATCTTATCTTATCTTATCTTATCTTATCTTATCTTATCTTATCTTATACTAATATAAAGAAAAGACCTATTTTTCAACCGTGGACACCCTTAGTTACTAAACTACCCTTACTTATTTTCCTATCACATTAATGCAACAAAGGATAACGTTGTAATTTGACAATTTAATTGAAAAGTCTTCGTTCTCTTTATCGCTCTCCTCTTTTTCCATGAACTCCTCGCCGTCAACAGATTATCGCCACCACGCTAACCAGCGCTATCGTCACCAACACTGTAGCCAGCACCACCACCGTAATCAACACTTCCGCTAACTTCCATGAAACTAAAATCAAAATTTAATTTTTTTCAATTGATCGACGAATCCTTCACCACCACCACTCCCATAACCAGTAGCACCACCAGATCCACTGCCATCACCGTAACCCATCAGAACCTCCTTATTTGCCGCCACCGTCGCAGATCCTTAATATCCAGTGTTGTTGGTTTGAATGGTGGTTACCTTCTACAGTCACCGGAACTTGAAACACGACCACAACCACATCACCTATTAATTAACTACACTGGAAATATCACTACGACTAATACTAATAACTACATCACTGAATCACAAATCAAATTAGTCAACAAAATAAAATAATCAAACCCAATTGCTCAGAGATGAAGAATTGTGGTGCACACTTAATTTTAATGGATATTTGATCCAAACTATATAGAGATAAGAGAATCAACATAAAAAAAAACTTGAGTCTGGATTTAATTCGCGATTTGGATCTTCTAAAAAATCAGTTGATTATATTTTCGAGAAACGGACTTCCACTTACAGATCATAATAACAAGACGAGGACACGAAACAAACAAATATTTCCTTATAATCAATTGCTAAATCTAAGCAGCATGGTTGAATTTTAATCGAAGATGCTGGTGGAGCCATGGATGTGGTGGTAGCTGAAAATAGTTCATCTTTAGTTTTTACGGTACACTGGGCTAGATTTATGGACCTTTTTCTTATAAGCCATCTGTAACTGCCACGAGTATGTGAAATGCAAGCAATTCCTTGCCTACTAGAAACTTTAAAAGCTAAATGAGGTTGAATAATTTTATTCATAAAAATATATTGAAAATAATTTAGAGAATTAGGCAGTCGACCCTGTAACATCACTAATCATGAAAAATATTTTATTTTATATGAATTTTGGAATCTTCATTTTTTGTTAGTAACATTGGAAGAAACGGACCTATTTTATTTAGGTAAAATTTTGAGCAACATGCGCATTATTATTATTTTGTCTTTGTTGTAATTACAAAAAAGGTAAACAAAGTAAAATTGAATTTTGGATCGTTCAACACCATGTTTGCGGCAGGTGTGTAGCACGTGCGTGTTGTACTAGTAATAATAATGAGAAAGGTTAAATTTTCACATTGATATTGGGTAATGCATCTTAAATGTCTCACCGGATTGATAGAATACTTACTGGTTTCAAAAGATTCTAGAAATCTGTAATTCTCCGGTTACAACAGTTTCATCACACAATGCTTTGAGTTTTTTTTTCCCTCTTATATTGTGAAGGGTCCTAGGGAAAATTGAACAATATTTTCTGGCAAAAATTGAACATGGTCATACAAGTGATAAAAACAAGTAGAAAGCCAAATACTTTCACACTTATGAAGCGTGATATGTAACCTTTTCAGAGTAAGACAGTCGGGTGTATCTAGAGGCATAAACTACATGAACTTCCTGATGACAAACTGACCTCAGGGGAAAAGGGTTTATCAAAAGAAACAAACGAAAAGAAAAATAAATTAAAACAGATAACTGCTGCATACAACTACTTAAATTTATTGAATTCGTCAAATGAAAATGAATATCTAAAAATCCAACTAATATATCAAAGGAAAAGAACTTAACAAAACCAAAAAAAAGAAGAACAATCATGTGTTTATCATATGCTTTGAAAGTCGTGAACTTCCGGAAATGGGCAAGTACGACTGTTGTGATTCGATAACCTTTTACAGTTTCCGCATTTTATCTTTCTCTTCTCCTTCTTCTCATACTTTGGCAGAAAACGGTCAGTCTTTGGACGTCCTTGGTTTTTCTTAACAGGTGGAGGTATGACTCATGCAGCAACAGAAGACTCATTCTCTTTTTCTGCATCTGGAACGGATTGGATAGCGAAAGAATACAAAGTTTTGTACCAGCTAGGTGTGAAGTAAGGCAAAACAAATTCATATACTTGTCTACCGGACAACAAAATGCATTGAATAGCATGGCTGCAAGGAAATCCGTAAACCTTCCACCTATCGCAAGAGCAATAAAAAATCTCCAAATTGACTGCATAATGATGATCTGCAATTACTTCAAATAAAAGATCCCCGGTAGGTATAACAGTCCATAAGTTACCTTCATAGGTGAGAATTAAAATTTTCACAAAATAGTGAAAACCCCAATTAACACGTCATGTGATAATTAAAATTTTCAGTGATACATTGAGCTATCACACGTTGACAAAATCTAAAAGCTTAAAACCCATTGACAAAAGCTAAAATCCTAAAACCCATGAAAAACTAAAATACCACAGAAAATCATGATTAACAACTAATTAATTGATTCATTCAAAAAAAAATATACTTGTTGCATGAAAAGATTCTATGAATCGTACAAAAACTGCATGAAGGAATGTGAGCTACAGTAATAGAGGTAAAGATTAATGCATCAAACCACAGTCTGCCTGATTATCAAAAAAAACTTCTCAAACGCTTACCAAACCCAGAACCTTTGTAACTAAAGGTGAAGAAGAAAAGACAACAGAGGTTACCTAAATATGATGCTCCCGTTATCTTTTTACTGGTAAAAAATAAAACCCAAAACAAGGCAGTTTCTCCCGTAATTGCTATCACAGGAAGTCTTCAAAAAATTTCTAAAAAGGGATTAGATAAAGGAAAGTGGAAATGATGTGATTAAAAAAGAAACTCCCCACAATAAACGCCCACAAATTACGACCACTAATTGACCATTAACCAAATCAACGTTGTTTATCCAAATCAACGATTTTTTAATAAACAATAATTTTACTAATTGTTACTAACTAACGGAGGTCAATTAAGTCCATCCCAAAATCTGTAACTATAAATCTAATCTAAATCTATTAATCCTGACCGCAGATCCTATATTTCGGGCTACAGATATATCCCATCTTAATGATGGGTTTCTAAAAGAGAGAGGAACCAGACTTGGGTTCCTCAGAAATTTCCACATTTATTTATTCTTGTGAAATAAAGAAAGGGGAGAAGAAGCCACACAGTAGAGGGGAGGAAGAAGGGAGAAATCTTATTCATCAGTAGAATATACAAACATTAGAGTCTCTATTTATAGGGCTAGACACAAAGGCATCCCAGTAATAAACGAGATTTACCCTAGATATTCTTAACTTAATTACACGTTTATAACACTCCCCCTGATGACATTGTGTCTAAGCTAATTTCCTCGTTAAAACCTTGTCAGGAAATTCCAAAAGGATAAAACCTGATCGAAGGGAAAATAATACAATTGAGAAAACTTTGAAAAGATTTGGACACGCAAATGTTGCCTCATTAAAACCTCGACAAGGAAAACCCAGTGGGAAAAACCTTGATGAAGGAAAAAGAGTACAACGTGATAGTCCAGTAAAATACCTTCTAATTTGATACTCCCCCTGATAAGTACTTCAGTTAAATCTTGGCTTGCAAATCTTCGAGTCGGGCTAATTTCGATAAACGAATTTCTTGAATGCTGGAGATAACAATGCTTTCGTGAGAAATTTTCCAGTTGATGAAGTCTTCTTTTGTGTTAGTCTTCTAATGGTAGTGTTCTCGAGTCTTTACGTTTCTTTAAATACATTCAGGAATCATGTCTTGGATTGCTAGCTTCTCGGAGATGATTTGCAGAAGTAGTTGATGTAGTCTCTTCAAACGAAATGCCAATATGTAGGTACAGTACCATGGATGAATAAAATTTGTGATCATACCATATATGGTTTAGAATGATATCCAAATTCATTCATAGGAGATGGTTAAGTTGATATGGTCGAACAAAATGACCTAATGGTGGGAATCCACCAAATAACCAAAAATACATCTCCCCCTTGGATGACCACCATGTTGAATAAATTGCCTCACTAAAACCTTTCCAGTAAAAACCCAATGGGAAAAAAACGGACGAAGGAAAAAGAGCACAATATCAACATTTTAATAAAAATTCATCGTCAGCGAGATGTTGCCTCATTAAAACCTTGTCAGGAAAATCACATAGGACAAAACCTAAAATGAAGGAAAAAGAGTACAACTTTTGACGATTTATGGATGCCAACTCAACTATATGAGTATTACATAAGACAAGCATCAAAATAAACTCTAGTCTATCGTAAAGACGAGTTTAAGCTAGCATAATTCTAACTGCAGGTTTAAGAAAGAAAAAAAAAAGAATATATGCTGCTAAAGCGTGGATTTTTGGTATTTTTAAGGACTCCTCAAGAGACCTATAATGTTGACATCATCAACTAATTAATCCGGATTTTTTGGTTTTGTACCAAATTTCTAAAAACACATAAAGGATTGTTAAACCTAACACAATCGAGTCAGGTGGCTATCTGAATATAATTTGAATCCTACAAGGATTACAAATTTGAATATATTTCCAATCACAATTCTTGTGTAAATGCAATATGAGTCCTTCAAGGACTACCACGCAAAATGCACCATACATGGAGAACAAAACATTATCGAATCAATCATAGGGTTTGAACAAAAAATAAAACCTTTATATCGTTTTAGAACGATCAAATTTCTCGTACAACGCATTATGACAACACCAGCATGTAACTAATCGGCTTCGCAATTTTAAGGTGTTAAGTCATGGATCCAAAATAACATAAATCGAGAAATTAATCCAACTTAAGTTGGATTATATGCCAACCAATCACATATGTCGATATTCCTCTGTAGATGGGTTCAGAACCACCATCATTTATTTCAGTAGCTACTATAAATGAATATTCGACAATCATATTAGCGTTTCACGATCTCACACAATTTCAGTGTATGCATACGTTGAAAAATTCAAAATTACAGCTGGTATCAATGCACAGGGGCGTGATAATCTCCTACTATATTCAAATAAGGAGATATGAATTTTTGAGAACGTGAATCATATTATGATAGACTCTCTTGGAGCTATCTGTAGCGTATTCAAAGATGCTACATGCTTGCTAGATGTGATTGAGTTTTCCTTTTCAAACGACAGAAGCTTATATAAAAGCTAGATGAGATATTTTCACGCCTATTAGACAGCCTTTTTCGATTTGATCAAAATGGAAGAGAAACATCTGGTAATGTATAGTCTCCCCCTGATTATGGCGGAAATATAATCACCTCATATACGAAAACAATTCGCAGAGTATTATCTGATTAAATCGAGGACATATACTCATAATATTTTCTGGATTTTAAGAATACCAGTTGGACAGTAGATAATGACTTCAAGAGCCGTAAAATTTTTTATGAATTTGTAGTCTTCTTGACATACAAATTGAACAAACCATGGATTTTATTGGTTACAACCAAAAATATATAAAATATGCGAATAAATCTCCAATGACCAATAAGGCCGATGAGACATCCATTCATCTAATAATGAAATTATGGACACTTTATTTCATCAAAATAATTTAACTTTAAGATCAATATAGTCATTACAAAGTACAAAGACTAATAATAGAGGCTAACAAGCCGGGTGCGCACCCATTGATCTTTAGAGTCCTTAAAATATTCCAACTACAAGTGGAACAAAATCCGAACTTTGGAGATTATTATCGAGAAAAATTAAATAAAATTGCCCAATATATTTCAAGAATTTGGAATATAAAATTACAAACTTTTGGTGGGCAACCTAGCAACAAGCTGGGCACCAACACCTTTTTGAATAGCAATACCTAATCTATGAAAAATAAAACTACCAAAACCACTACTAGCGTCCTTGCTAACTAAACAATTTTTCAAGAATGTAGCAATTTTTATTCACTGGTATTTGCAATTAGTTTAAACCATAATAATGCTATAGAAAAATCCAATTCCAATTAGTTTTAATGATTTTGTAGAGAAAAATCTACTTCTTGGTCGATAAAGATTTCTTTAAAGGAATAGAAATCAATAACCAATATTGGTTAAAAGTTCTTAGAATGCCAATGTATAGTCTCCCCCTGATTATGGCGGAAATATAATCACCTCATATACGAAAACAATTCGCAGAGTATTATCTGATTAAATCGAGGACATATACTCATAATATTTTCTGGATTTTAAGAATACCAGTTGGACAGTAGATAATGACTTCAAGAGCCGTAAATTTTTTTATGAATTTGTAGTCTTCTTGACATACAAATTGAACAAACCATGGATTTTATTGGTTACAACCAAAAATATATAAAATATGCGAATAAATCTCCAATGACCAATAAGGCCGATGAGACATCCATTCATCTAATAATGAAATTATGGACACTTTATTTCATCAAAATAATTTAACTTTAAGATCAATATAGTCATTACAAAGTACAAAGACTAATAATAGAGGCTAACAAGCCGGGTGCGCACCCATTGATCTTTAGAGTCCTTAAAATATTCCAACTACAAGTGGAACAAAATCCGAACTTTGGAGATTATTATCGAGAAAAATTAAATAAAATTGCCCAATATATTTCAAGAATTTGGAATATAAAATTACAAACTTTTGGTGGGCAACCTAGCAACAAGCTGGGCACCAACACCTTTTTGAATAGCAATACCTAATCTATGAAAAATAAAACTACCAAAACCACTACTAGCGTCCTTGCTAACTAAACAATTTTTCAAGAATGTAGCAATTTTTATTCACTGGTATTTGCAATTAGTTTAAACCATAATAATGCTATAGAAAAATCCAATTCCAATTAGTTTTAATGATTTTGTAGAGAAAAATCTACTTCTTGGTCGATAAAGATTTCTTTAAAGGAATAGAAATCAATAACCAATATTGGTTAAAAGTTCTTAGAATGCCAATGGATTGGTCGATAGAGAGAAAGGAAGATCAAGCTTTCGATAAAGTTAATCACCCGCACCCCATAATATAGATTAGGTCTTTTAAAGATAACCCAATGGATTTCGATTCTTGGGACAATAGTTAGAGATATGATACCATTAAAAGAAAAATAATTAATTGATAAAAGAAAAAAAATGGATAACAATATTCCATCTTTTGCAGTGAATTATGGAGAAGAAGATAAAGAGAGAGAGAAGGAGAAGGATTTCTTATTGATACGAGTAACCGTATTACATAGCTATAGTATCCTTTATATACAATAGGGATAGAACCCTAGCTATTATATTGGGCTGCACATCCGTGGGCTAAAGCCCTACAACACTCCCCCTTGTGCGGTCCAATAAAACTCCATATGCAGTACTTCACATACAATTCTTCGGATGTAGGTCTTCAAATGTAGTTCTCTCCTTGATGACTTCTGCCGAAATAAATTGCCTTACTAAAACTTTGACAAGGAAAAACCCAGTGGGATAAAACCTTGGTACAACTCTTCACATGTGGTACTTCACATGTTGTCTCTTATTTTACATGTAGTTCATCACATGCAATACGATCTTTACCGATCGATGAGTCTAAGTTAATTGCCTCGTTAAAACTTCGCCAGGGAAACCCAGTGTGACAAAACTTGTACTAAAGAAAAAGAGTACAGTATTAAGCAAACTTAGAACATAGTTAGACTCGAATATGTTGCCTCATTAACTCCTTGACAAGGAAAACCCAGTAGGATAAAACCTTGACGAAGGGAAAAGAGTACAACATGACAGATGCAAGTAAAGGTGATCTGTTGCAGATGATCACTTTGTTCCGTTGAATTTGACTAGTTGCTTCACAACTCCTAAGGCAGAAAATCCTTGTGGGAAAAGACAATAGACTTAGTTGGGAAATTACTTCTCGGTGTTTGTTGTTGTCTCATTAAAAACCTTGCCGAGCAACAAAACCCTGTGGGAAAAAGTAACCTCGGTGAAGGAAAAGAGTTCAACACACCATTAGATGCTCCCCCTGATGTCAGACAATTTTCATTAGTCTAATGCAGTCAAAAAGAGTTTATCACACTTTACTTTGGTGCCTTGGATGTTTATAAAACCATGTTGTTGATTCTGGAAGTTACGTTGCTTAACGGACTATCGTGTTTCATTTCTTTGATTCAGATATTTTCAATAATATCAACGCGATCTTTATGTCTTCAACGTTCAACATACTTGATGCTTTTAATATTGTCTCGCTAAAAACCTTGTCGAGTAACAAAACCCTTTGGGAAAAACTATTCTCGGTCGAAGGGAGAAAGAGTACAACACAGCTTCAATTTCGAAGTAAATTATGTTGACATCATATCCTTGGATCCTCCTCCTGATGTCGACATCCCCCCCTGATTACTTTCAGAGTTTTTCCAGACAGTTCCTTTAGTCATGTACTTTTCGAAACTGAATATCAGTAATGGCTTAGAAAATAGTCTACCATATCTCCCCCTGATTACTTTCGTTGGAGAAGATATTATTTTTCCTTCATAATCAACAACCTTTGGATTGTAGTTCCTTTAGCATTCCTTTATTTTATGTCTTTGCAAGGATAAAACAAACTCATGTCAATGGTTACTTTTAAGTATATGATTACGTTCATTATACCATTCCAATGACGTTGCGTTGGCGCTAAGCTATATCTAGCTAACAAGTTCCCTGAGGATGTAAATTTCAATCAAGTATATTACTATACTAAGTACAACAATGCGTATATTGTACTTAGATATGGGAATTTCATCTCCCAACACATCTTCGTCGTCTTCATTTAGACGAAATGGTCACTTACTTACATTTGAACCTCGATTAATCATGGGAGTGCTATAAGGATGCATGTCTTTGTTAAATTGCCTGACAACTTTAGACAAATGCAAACTGGTGGAATAATATACCACAAGCTCAGTATTCGGTCAAGCTTTTCCCAAATTTTTCATCTCAAATTCAGATTTCAAATAGCTTTTAAGGTCTCTTATTACATCAAGAGTACCCATCATGTCTGTATCATCGACATAGATAGCTACAATTCCAAATCAGGAACTTTATTGTGAATACGCAATGAAAATAACTTACTTGTCTATCCCCTCCAAATCAAATAGTCACTTAGACGGGTATACCACATCCGCCTGATTGCTTCAATCTATAAGTGAGTGTTATATCTAACTGTAAATGCACTTTGTGGTTTAGAGTCACTTGATTTGGGAAACAAAAGGCTATCAAGTAATTTTGTAAATATCTGCTATCTCTTGATTATTTCAGAGATACGTAACAACCACATACATATGCTGCATTTCAAGTCCTTTTGAAATTACCAAGCTAACTAAGTAGCGAATCGCTATAACGTTCATTACAAGAGAATAATTCCAGGGATTTCTGAGAAACCTCGCTCCACAAGGCAAGTTTTTATACTTTAAGACTACTTTCTTCTCATTATGCTTTGTGGCAAATTAATCATGTATGTCCAGTAGGCTTTACACTTGGTTGGTTAGCACTACCACACCAAATACCTGTACATTTGTCAAAGAACCAAGTTCTACCTGGATTGTATAGGCCAAATATGCTCTTCGTTGACATTAAGTGACCGGTTGTCAGCCGACACAAATATAATTACACTTTCTTACTACTCAAAATATATAATGAAGCAAGGGCAAGAAAGGATCGATCCCACAGAGAGGTCTAGGTTGTCAAATTGTTTCGGTTCCCTATAAATAACACCGGTAGTTTTGTGATTATAATAAACTAAAATAAAATAAAAGCAAATAAAGCAAAGCAAACAAATCAAATCAAGGATAAGAAGATATTGGTCATGGGTTTCATTTTCATTCTCAAACATGTTTTCAACACAATAACTAGAATTGATATTTTAATCTCAACTTTTATCAAAGGCCCTAGAATACCTTGATCGCAAGAATATCCCGCTAATCTCCTCATGTCATCAACAAACGCATTAAAAGATGCGAATATGAATTCTATCTAAAAGAACAACCTAACGTGTAAAAGCACTAATCAAGTTTAATTCCCTAGATGCATTAGGTTCTATGAAATCAGGCCAATCAAAGCAATCGAACGTGGAAAGCGCACTAATCCGATTTAACAAAGGTTATGACTCAAATGTGACTACTAGGATGTATCACTACAAGCAATAATCACAATTATGCTACTTGTAATCAGGAATCTATCACTTTTGCGTATAATAAATCCTAATCTAGCAAGAGAGATGAAAGCAAACTCAATCGATTCGCGACTCGACTAACAAGCATTCAAATCATGTAACAATATTAATAGTGAATCATAAACGATAATATGGAGACAAAACTAATTTATTGAATTAAAACCCATATTTGGAAATCCAACTTATTCCTTAACCAATAATAAACTTAGGTACTCATGCTAATGGAGTTCATAACAAGGAGAAAGAGAAACTCTATCATGTTGTAAAACCCTAGAACAAAGTAGAAGAGATAATAATGGAGATATCTAGGTTTAGAGAAAAAGTTCTATTTATATGCCTCTCCCAAAAGGATACCCAAAAGTAGGTCAAGTCTTCTCCAAACCCGTCTCAAATTCGTCTACCAAGCCCTTGTGTGAAAATAAGTCTCTGGAAATTTTGGGTCAAAAACTGGGTCGTCGGATTGGTGACGTCATCGCCGGAATCCGGTAGTCGGCGCCGGAATCCGATTGCCGAAAAATATCTCCGGGCACCTTTGTCACCAGACACTGTCACCAAACAATTCTACACTTCCAGTAGCTCAACTTTCCTTATATGCAATCCATACATTCACAAAAACCATTGTAACCAATTCATTGTTCTTGCGAAAACGCACCCAAAAGCGCGACTCGTAGCCCATATGTCCGGCCGTCAATTCTTGCATCCGACTCATACCCCCCTCGCGATTCATTGAATCTTTACGATCGACACTTTAACCTCTGAAATCTGGCTTCCCGGGCTAGTACCACCGGTGCACCAATTTTGCTCCGTTTCCGCACTATTTTCTGCAATATTAGTTGTGGCATCTGTTTTACTTCTCCACCACTGCAACCCTGACCTGTAAACCCAGATTCAAAACCATTTCAGCTGCATACTCCCTGTGACAATCAGCTTCCATTATACCGCCTGGTAGTTCATCTATCGGGAAGCGAGCTCCAGTACCAATGCCAATCAATCTTGATCAACCTCTGTCACTCCTGCAACTTAATCTCACAGCAGCACAACCTCCAATGCTTTCTCTAAATCAAACTTCCCTGGAACCATCAATTCATTGCTCGACTTCTCTGCAAATCATCCATTGTCAACCATTCCCTGTAATCTTCTCAAAAACCCATATTATCCTGCTACATTTGCAATCACTGGCACCTTCAATTTGCAACATAACTTTACCTTCACAGCAAATCAGCTCCCAAATTCGCACCACTGACCCTTTTCACCATTTCAGTTCTCATTCATTTCCTCTGCGGCACCCCTTTCCTGGATCCGTTGCGCTTAACCCAATCAATAAATCACCACCATAATGCATAGACTGCCACTTGAGCTTAACCAAAGAACAACTTTTAGTTCACCACAAATACTTTCTCTTCCTTGAACTCAACAGACTTCCATGATAATGGCACCACCAAGACCTGTTACCAGTTCCATACCTGCGATACCAATTCCTTCTACACCAGTTACTACACACTTCCCTCTCTGCAAGGTGCAAACCATCGGCCCAGCTTCTCTTTTAACCGCAACTGGCATAACCACCTGCTCCATATCCAGCAGCACACTCTGCCTTCCATCCACTCATACTAGCCACCGCATTGCACTGCTATTAACTGCTCATTAACTGCAGTCACCAACACTGCCTCAAAACCCTATACAACTGCACCGCAATCAACAACAACGGTGTGCATTTCTTGGCTTCAACAGCCTCATCCTACCACCAGTGTACTCAGCTCTTGACTGCTTGTCATCAAGCACGCCAACCCCATATGCATATACCATCCACACTGCAAATACAAATTGCAACATAATCATTACTCCCATCACATTACGGTCCCATTTATACGGTACCACCACCAAGATTCTCTCTTCAACTTGCAATTCTCAACACCAACAGTCCACCAACTTCAAGTGCAAGACTGCATCAGGCCTTTGTTCAAACACCTTGTGTGCCAAAAAGTGGTGAATTGAGGAGGTGAAACAGATCCTTCCACGTGACAGTATACATTCAACACACACATTTGATAGCTCTTAATCTAACCCAATTCTTCTCTGATTCACCCATTTGCTTCGAACCCATTCTTCTATAATCTTCTCTAACTTGTTGCTGCCATAACAGACCCAAAACTATCACAGTTCGTACCCATCTTCCCATTGGACTTCTGTAATCTTCAATCTCTCTTGGTCCATGGCTTGCCGGTGTTGAGTACTTGGTAGCAGCCTCTCCTCAGCTCAATTTCAGATGTTGTATTAATGAAAGACAAACTAGTTGTCTGAGAAACTCGACCTAAGTAGGCCTGTTTGTACGGACTGGTTATTGACAACCGGTGACTTGGATAAGGGCCACCCAGCTATCTTTTGTTGATTTCAAACTGTCGGTTGGAAAACCGACGAGCTCAATTTCGATTTTGCTCATAACTTTCTCATACGGCATTGGAATGACCTCATCCTTTCGCCTGCGACTTGATGTGTTTTCCATTTTCGCTTTAAATGGACATTTTCTCCTTATTTTGCTCCCAAGGACTCCATAGCACCTAATAAACTCAAAAGCAAACATAAGATACATAATTCACACGAAAAATAGCAAAGAAAGCATAAATACTAAATATAAAATTAGGTGTTTATCACACCTATCATTAAGCAACAAGGAGATTGGTTCGATCTCATCTTGCTCTATTTCCTTAAGCAAGTGTATATGAAATTAATCATCAATATGCTCGCATGATCTTTACATTGACTCATGCGCATTCTCATATTCCACTAGGGATGTCATTGTTCTCTGGAATCATTAAACTTCGGAGCGTCCTCCAGTTTGATTCATGGACATATTCAGAGACAATATTATGAGTTGCGATGATATAAATAAGTTGTGCCTTACTCACCTAATTCCTTTCTAGGTGAGGATTGATCGAACCAATTGGTCTCTCCAACTTCCTTTATGGAGCCACGACCTCAACCACACTTCCACTAAGTGTAGTTGCAAAACCTTAGTCTATGGTGTATATCCTTTATTGAGGATTTGTAACCTTGCAGGAATATTTGCAGCTGGTATGTGTGATCTTGTCACTTTAGCGACATCAGTGTATATTCTGAAAATCGATTATTCTTTGTCACTTCACATTTACATTTGTGGAGTACAAGAATCAATATGATACACAGTGGGAACACACCACGACAATTCATGTCGTTCCCTTAGAAAATACGTTTTCTTATCTCCCCCTAACGACGGGAAGACTGTCTCATTAAAATGACAACCCGCAAATCTAGCGATAAGAGATCTCCTGCCACAGGTTTTAAAATGCGGATAATTGTTGGGAACTCATTTCCAACATAACTACTTAACAGTTTTGAATACCCATGATAGTACGGTGGAATCGTAATGGCACATATATAGTGCAACCAAAAATGCGTAAGAACACGAATGTCAGGCTTAAATCCAGTTACCAACTGGTACGCATAAAAGGTTGACTAATATTGGGTTCTAAAACGAATTAAGTAAAGATGCGTCAATATTGCATATTCCCCAAGCAATTAAAGGTAGGTTTGTACGCATATATAACCACGCCTTAGGCACCATCTGTAACCTTTGATGATAACCTTTGCGAGACCTTGGGGTATAGGATACTCTGCATTGATCCTATTATACATGCAATAACCATCAAGTCCTTTTGATGTACACTCACTAGCATTTACAAGGGGTAGTGAGCCCTTACATGTAAAATATGTGCTAGTAGTTTTCCAAACGCAAATTTCTTGGGAACTATAATTAGTCCAAAATGTCAAAACATTCACCAGAGCCATAAGTGATTTTAATGGTCCGCATTCTGCATGAATATTTTTCTGAATTTCACCTTGTTTTCTTTGTAATATGTAAATTTTACCATTTGCATCTTCGGATGGTCTCAATCCTTTTTACAATAGACTTTAGAAAAATGAGTGATGTGCTTCCTTACTGTAAAAGCATATTGGGAACTAGGGGGTAGTGCATCTAGTGTTTTGAAAACACTTATTATGAGATATGCCGTAACTTCGCATTATGTCAATCTTTTTCCCATTTTATCGTTCACTCAAATAAAGTGATGTTTGTGAGAGTTCACAACCAAAGTGTTATTATGGTTATGCTTAAAGCCTGTATGAGTCAATTCCCAACATTTCATCGTCGGAGTCAATATGGATTCAATAATCCAAATACTATAGTGATTTACACTTCACTAGATTGACTAACTAGTTTCTCTAAAATATATCTCCTTTCAAATATATTAGAGACTATAAAAGATGCAATCAATTACATTCTCATCACCGTGAGGTTCCACATGATATCCATTTGCATGGGTTTCTTTGAAATTTAAAAAGGTGTGATTATCTCTCGGTACATATAGAGATTTTGTGACGTCTTTGTTCTATCTCGAAAACAAATTTTTGAACAATGCTGATCTCAATGATCCAATCCTCGTAGTCATATTATAAAGAAATAATTCAACAACTAGTTTAAATTCCTTAAGCTGGTGGGAGGGAAACCAATATTTGTTAGACATTGAGTCTTGAGATATTAAATAAGTGGTGTGGCCTTATTAGTAACAAAAGTGAGATTCAACTCAATTACTTCAAAGTGAATATATGTTACGTTTCATCCAGATATATCTCTAGTGCTTTAGAGAATTTATGTTTCTTGGGAATGGTGTACTTTTCATTCCATAAGTGCATATATTGGATCTAGTTCAATTAAATAGTCAATTGGCCAGGCAAAGTTCTTCTTGTCATTAAAGTTGATGTATAATCATGACCTTCCTATGGAAATTGGTTGTTACTATGGTACCCGCATTACATTGCTTGTACCATTGCCGGTAAGAAGATTCATTCCTAACTCTTTGGTGTGAGCTAGAATTGCATGTTCAATTGATACCTGTACTTTAGTGTCATTACTGCTAGGGAAAAAAAATATACATTTTTGTCTCATGATATATATGTCCCTTTTCACATGCTTTATATGAGTCGGTACGTCTAACCCTCATTACTACGGGGTTCTTTCCATTTTCATTCTTTGCTACATTAAGCTTAATTTGAGAAATTTCTTTATCTCAACAGGCCAAGAGAATCTCACTATACATGTCAACCACGTACTTTAGGTTGAATATATTACTAAAGATAGTTCTCTTGTTGTCATACTTCAACATATACTGGTTCGTTAGTATCATGGATGAAGTAGAGAAATGGAAATTTTCTGACTCATATAACTTTTTGTGAGTTCTTCCACAAAAAATTGGGATGCATGTGTTTAGAAACACAAGGCATATGTAGCTCTACCTTATAGACAGTGCGTTGTCGGTGGCATAAAGTTGTACTGATTACTAGAAAGGAAAAAAAACGGCAGGGTAAAGCATCGTGCTAATAACGTTTTGCAGTGAATTATGGAGAAGAAGATAAAGAGAGAGAGAGAAGGAGAAAGATTTCTTATTGATACGAGTAACCGTATTACATAGCTGTAATATCCTTTATATACAATAGGAATAGAACCCTAGCTATTATATTGGGCTGCACATCCGTGGGCTAAAGCCCTACAACACCATCAACAATACTGACGATTGTATTAAACTAAAAGATTCCTTGTTACTGTAACTCACTTACTGGGAGTTCCGTGAGACGGTGCTAAGCTTACGTATCTTAATCCATCAATCTCTGGGTGTCATGAGACATTAGTCCATCTTAACCCTTAAAAGAGAAAACCGAACAGCCGTCAGTTAAGATAGAAATCAATATGAACGGACAAGTATATGAATCATATATAAATATATAACTAAAAAAGAAAAAAGAAAAAAAAACAATTTGAATAAGATCATAAAGTATATTTATAGATTCGTTTAGGTTTAGATTTTTCCTCCGTATTGTATTCGACATCTTAGGTCGCTAGGCTTCTTTTGGCTTCCATTTTAATACCGCTGCTATTAGCTAGTAGAGCATCGTGCTGATAACGTCTTGTGAAATAAAGAAAGGGGAGAAGAAGCCACACAGTAAAGGGGAGGAAGAAGGGAAAAATCTTATTCATCAGTAGAATATACAAACATTAGAGTCTCTATTTATAGGACTAGACACAAAGGCATCCCAGTAATAAACGAGATTTACCCTAGATATTCTTAACTTAATTACACGTTTATAACATTTATTTATGGGAGAGGATCGGTAAACAAACCCATTTGACAAACCTTTTTGACAAAACTTAGCATCCATAAGATCTTAAATATCTAACGGTTCACATATCTGATGAGTTGGCACATAATTAAGTTATAGGGATTGATTGGCTTTAATTGATATTAGTAAGTGTTGATGGGAAAGACAATCCAATGCTGAATTTCAGTGTATATATCCGCAAGATTTTTGTATGAAGCAAAATATGTTTTTATGTATTATACAATCATGATTAGTGCAATACAGTGTGGATAATGCTTGACGGACGGTTTAGCTTAGTGACAATTATAGTGTAAAACTCCAGATTCAGGCTAAACAAAGATCACTTAAGGCTTAAGCATGTAGCGATCATCTTGTTCATTACAATTGAAACACAAATTAAAACTTCGATAGAAATCAGAGTATTAATTAATTTTTCTGTCGATCAATCAAGTTATGAGATTTTTTACACGGACATGACCCAATTGATCAAACAAGGAAAAATATAATTCATCATCGATCAAAAAATAAATAAATATGAATCATATGTTTTTTTTTACAGCTCCTGTTAGATGTAATAGCAGATGAATCAGATAAAGGACACATAAGTGGATGATGATCCGGGAGTTTCCAGGTTTTATAAGAAGAATTGTCAATGGAAGAAACCAGTACGACGGATATAAAGTTTAGCAAACATTTCTGAACCTAATTTGCTCACAACCAAACACTAGCCAAGCCAAAATTACATGCCATGTCATCAAATATTTGAGCCATCAGATACATAAGATCTTATGGTTGGTAAGTTTTGTTAAAAAGCTTTGTCAAAACCTTTTGTTTATGGAACCTGACCGTTTATTTATTTATTAGCTAGTTACATTTCTGTGATACCTACCAAACCAGGTAGGTCTGCCATTAAACCCTAGACCTCTTGATAAATGGCATTACCAAGACCTAATCCTTTCGAGGAATGTAATTCAGTTCATCAGTTCCATCAAAGAGTGCTGAAATTTCATTTACTTCCTGAACTAGAAGTTGCAGAAAAGGAAATTGTGGTTTCTTCTTCTCCTCGATTAATTCCACCATCTGGATTTTTTCAGTTCTTACACTCGGATGAGTACCTAGTTATTATGATTTGGTGGTTTTTGGCCAACAAAGTCAAGAGAATTTAGCAGAGCGGTTTGCACAACAATTAATGCATCTGCCTATATAACAATCGTGGCAACCTGAAATGGCAAAAGTTGTTGAATCAGGTACTCTCAAATTAAACTTTGATTTCATCAGATTTGGAAACAAACTCTATTTTTGTGTGTGTATTTGTCTTTTCCGAAATAATCATAATTGAACCTCAATGAATCATGTATGTAAAATCCCCCAGCACAGATATTGGGTGTCACTATCGTCCTAAACGTAACTATCTTAAAGCTGACACTGACCTCCACTGACGCTAACCACATTATTACTGCTTCTCTTCTATCTCATTTGATTCACATCTTGTACTAGTACTCCCATTTTGCTATTATAAATAAGCCTCTGGTTTTTGCAATTGAACCCGAATAAACCTTGAATTTGTTTTCATTGTACTCCATTATGTCTAGTGCTAGTAATATAACTCTGTTATGTTTGGTTTTCTTTTTAGTATTTTCTTCGTTTTCGTTTTCGTTAGCGTTTAATGTTACTTATGATCATCGTTCTTTAATTATCGATGGACAAAGAAAACTGTTTCTCTCTGCATCTATACATTACCCTCGCAGTGTACCTGCTGTAAGTGTTCTGAATTTCTTGATGAAGTTACTCATTTTCTGTTATCATTTTGGTAGTTTGTTTCTGAGTTCTTGTTTGTTGTACAGATGTGGCCTGGACTAATTAAGACAGCGAAAGAAGGAGGGATTAATGTGATTGACACGTATGTGTTTTGGAATGGGCATGAACTTTCTCCTGGAAATGTGAGTGTTTCTTCAGTTGTTAATTGATTTTGAGGAGGATTTAGTTTGGAAGTTGAGTATGTTAAATTGAATTTGTAGTATTATTTCGATAAGCGATATGATCTGGTGAAGTTTGCAAAGATTGTGCAACAAGAAGGGATGTATTTGATTCTGAGGATTGGTCCATTTGTTGCTGCTGAATGGAATTTTGGGTAATGTTTGTCTATTTCATTTCAATTTAATACTCTTTGTTGAAAGTAACTACAAATTTCGTTTAATACTCTTTGTTGAGTGAAAATAACCATAAATTTCGTTAACAGGGGTATTCCTGTTTGGCTCCATTATGTGCCTGGAACTGTCTTTAGAACTGATAACGAACCCTTTAAGGTAATGCAGTCTAATTGATCATAATTTTTGGTAGATTGGTTCTCCCCGAAGAATAAAATTTTCGTTATTCTCCCCGATGATGAACTTGTTTCTTTTTGAATTTTGAATACTCCTCTAACTATCATATTCTTTTTTCCTTCTTTGTTGCACTTCAAGTATTATATGCAAAACTTCACTACTTATATAGTGAACATGATGAAGAAAGAGAAACTTTTTGCATCACAGGGAGGCCCTATCATCTTGGCCCAGGTAACATTTTCAAACTGGTATGTGAAAAGAGAAAATTTACTGTAATTTGATCATTGGGACTAGAACGTCGGCTTAACATTTGGCGATATGTATGGAAATTGTGCTCTAGCTTTTCATTTTAGAAGTTTAGTTTTTTGGTGCATAGCTGCATTTTTTTAGTACAGACTAATAGGAATATGTAGAAAGTAGAAAATATAACCCTTTGTTGTACAGTTGTGTTTTGTTCCACATTTTTTAGATATGGTTGGTTAGAGTTTCTTTTTGCATCTTTTCAGTCCATCTTGCTGTTTAGATTTATCCTGTTTTATGCACGTCCAAATGTTTTTAGTTTTCAGTCTGATATGTTATTTTGCGTAGGTGGAAAATGAATATGGAGGAGATCTTGAGAGAGTCTATGGAATCGGGGGCAAGTCATATGTAATGTGGGCAGCAGAAATGGCTGTTTCTCAAAATATAGGTGTGCCTTGGATAATGTGCTGGCAGTATGATGCACCTGATCCAGTGGTAAGCATATGATCCATTTACCGTGTTCTTAAGCTGTAATAAGGGATCTAACCATTTTTAAACTATTCACCAGAGTCTAATCATTATGCTTCGTAGTAAGTAGGTACCCTTCTTCGAGAAGAGTAAGTAGATACACATTATAATGGTTGGCATTCCACCAACAAGGTTTTAGTAGTCGCTCATGACTCTTATGAATGTATCTGGTTGAGCCTATAAGCAGTTCTATCAACAATATCAATATTTGCTTCTTGCAAGTGAAGTGTAGTAATATTTTTTAGTTGTGTTTGTATGCTCTCTGTTCAGGTCTTAAAAATGCATAATAATTTGGTTAAGATATCCTGCGTATGTAAGCTTAAACAACTCACAAGGCCAATTTTCAACTTTGATAAATGAGTTTTACCTTACTGCATGTGCAGATCGATACCTGCAATTCGTTTTACTGTGATCAGTTCAAGCCCAATTCTGACAGCAAGCCAAAAATTTGGACTGAGAACTGGCCTGGATGGTAATGCTCTCCCTTGGTGCTTTCAGTTTTAGTTAAAATGGTCTGTCAAGTTTGCTTTGTAAAATGAATACCTGCTGTTTTGAAGGATCACTTTAGTAAGAACATGTAGTTTTCTCTGGTTTTTGGTATCCCAGATAGTTTGTGCAAAATCATATACTACTATTAAAGAAGGTGGCATAGGAGGACCACTTAGTTAAATGTCCCTCTAAGTCATTATCTAATTTCATTGTTCTTCTCTTCTTAAATAATCCAGGTTTAAGAAATTTGGGGAAAGGGATCCTCACAGGCCAGTTGAAGATGTTGCTTTTTCTGTTTCTCGTTTTTTTCAAAAAGGTGGTAGTGTACATAATTACTACATGGTAATCAGACTATAAACAGAAACATTACTGCGTCTATCTTCTTATTCATACTCAGTTCACTTTATTGCCAACATGTTGCATAGAACTTCATTATGAATTATTCACTTAAACCTTTGACTTTGTGGATTCAGTATCATGGTGGAACAAATTTTGGTCGGACTTCAGGAGGACCTTTTGTTACTACTAGCTATGATTATGATGCACCAATTGATGAATATGGTTAGCCATCCCTTGACATTTGAAATATGATCGTCTATCACATTTCTAAAAAGAATACCTAGTTGCAAATGTTCTGTACTGTAGAGGACTAGAAAAACGCATGTTTCGATTATTTTGTAAACAGTATTCTTATGGCCTAATTGATTACAGGAATTGTGAGGCTTCCAAAATGGGGACACCTTAAGCAACTCCATGAAGCTATAATGTCATGTGAGCATGCACTGCTTCATGGTGAACAAACCCTTTTGTCGCTTGGTCCTTTTCAAGAGGTGACAGTTCCTTTTAAATTCCAGTATCTACTTAGATGGAAATGCAAACTCCTATTCAATGAATTTTTAGTCCTTACACTGGCAATCATGTGGAAGTTATGGTTATCAAGGATACTGCAATAGCTTCTCCAATTAGTCGATAGCCAGGATGGTTCATGCAAATATTCATCAAATCTTTTATGTTTATGCAGGCTGATGTATTTTCTGAAGCTTCAGGAGCATGTGCTGCTTTCCTATCTAACACCGACGACAAAAATGATAAAACAGTGACCTTTCAGAATGTATCATATCACCTTCCAGCTTGGTCAGTCAGCATCTTGCCCGACTGCAAGAATGTCGCATTTAACACGGCAAAGGTCTCTTCTAGATATACCTGTCATAGGACTGTGTGCTTAAGGCTATTAGTTCTCAGTTAATTAACTGCATCATAAATGTTCTGAAACTTCCATAGCAAAATTGAAGCCTTCTGCACATGTCGCTCACAAAGCTATTTTTACTTAATGCCTTGCTTCATTACTAAATTTCATTAACCATCAGATACAATTAATTTTCTTCGAGACTTAAGGATGTAATACACTGCTTGCTATCATATTTCTGAATGTGAGTTACCGTTTCTTAATTTTTGTCTCACTATAGAACATGTTCAACAGGTTGGATCCCAAAGCTCCACTATGGAAATGGTACCAGAAAATTTGCAGGCCTCACCAATGCGGTGGAATATATTTATGGAAAAGGCGGGGGTCTGGGGAGAAGCTGATTTTACTAAACGTAGTTTGGTAGATCACATAAATACCACAAAAGATACTACCGACTATCTTTGGTATACAACAAGGTAGATTTTTTTATTTTCTCATACAAAAGCCATAGGAACAAGTTGTCTTTTGAAAACCTAGTTCAAAGAAAACTCTTGGAGGATATCGCATAAATTTTGTTAATCGTACTGATCGTAATGTTCCATACCGTGTTATATTTTTGAAGTGGGTAGTAGGAAAAATAGAAAATCGTGCTATTGTTACCTTGAAAGATTCCATAAATTGAAAATGCACCGTTATTGTGTCTGTTCACCACTGGGGTGTGGAAGCCAACAAACTTAGATCTGGAAAACCTTTATTTTTTATGAGAAGCAGTTTATTAAACCTCTGTACACTGTTTGAATGAAAATGCTCTAGGAAAACCAAGAGGTGACAGGAAACCAGGTCTTGGTGAGGTACATAACAGTTACCTTTAAGCTTTTCCTTCAACCTCTTATAAGCATACATGCCTCTCTTTCAAATAGAAAGCAAATTAGAGGTCTAGCGGAAGTGTGTATCTGATTCTTCATAGAGGATCTCTCATTCTCTGTATCGCTTTTGTTTCATCTATGTTGCCCCAAAGACTGCGCTATGGTTCTTGTGTGAAATACATGGCATTTTAGGAGGCTAATTTGTTTCTGAATGATGTTGTACTGGCAGTGTGTACGTTTATGAAAATGAGAGCTTCTTGAGTAATGGAACCCGTCCGAAGCTTGTAATTTCATCGAACGGTCATGCTCTTTATGCTTTTATCAATCAGAAGCTGGAAGGAGATTCTTTATTTAGTGAAGTTTCCAATATGAGAAGTAAGTTTCATGTACATGTTTTATCTTCGAATTTTTCTTCTGGATGTAGACTGGATTGTTTCTGAGTGACTCCCATCCTTTATGTGGTCCCAACATAGTGCTACACCATGCTGTCATGATCTAAAAATAGTAGATAAGGAAGGGAACGATGATTTAAATGCAAAACCAGTTGAGCACCGTCATGACAATTGCCCAAACCAATACATACATCACTCCCCTTGATATCAGCATGTTTTATTAATTGGCTCCACGACTAATCTTACTAGTACACTTATCTGTATATGCTTGTATATGTTTATAGCAAGCGCTTCTGGAGATAGCGCAGGTTTAGATTCTAAATTTGAAAGTCTCGTTAATTTGAAGGCTGGGAAGAATGACATCGCGATTCTTGGCATGACAGTGGGATTACAAGTAAGTAATTTATTTTCTTCAGTAATCTAGATTTCCCGTGCTTCTTTAGGGCCCGTGTTGCACTTAAGTTTCTTGAAACTAGAAACTTACAACTCGAAACCTAATAGTGCCAGAAAATTACACAATCATTTAATAAAGTTTGTATTCTCCAATGTACCTCCTTTTGACTTCACTAAAGTATCATGAACACATCACTGCTCCATCTGAACCAAATAATCGAAGTCTGGCCTATAAGCATTTGATGCGTGTGGATATTCTAAAAGCATCACATTCATCGAGTGTATATCTTGTTCTCCTGTCATCGTTTGAAATTGAGCACAAAGTAGGTACGCTGTCTTTCACAATACATCAATAGTAATAGGGTTAGAGTGCACCATACTTGAGTTTTAGGGAACCATAAAGCATCATACTCAAAAACTTAACAGACCATGCAGAACACATATCCTTACCTGGCCCAAAAGATGACAAACAGAGACGTGAGGAATGAGATAGGGAGACCCGCCAGAGTCTAATAGTTGTATAAACATACATTAATTCTGTAGATCTCCTACAGGTAATAGTTTCACCCACTTCCCTTTATATATTTTCCAATGTGGTGGTCCTGTTAAATATGTTCTAACAACTGCTCAAAATAAAAGTTCTAAATTTGGATTTTGGACTGTCCTGACCCCTTTCCATCCTTAATATACTCTACATTATTATCCATCAAAGAAACAAAAACTGTAATTCTTGCTTATAATTTAATGATCAATAGATTCTATTTATTTTTATATCAGCATGCAGGGCCATTTTATGATTCAATACCGGCAGGGCTAACAAGTGTCAAGTTGGAGGGGTTCAATAATGGAACCATTGACTTGTCATCAAATGCTTGGATCTATAAGGTGATTACTTGATTAGCATTCTTTGCTTCTATAGCTATTAGTAGCATTTCTTACTTAATAACTGTGAAGGCTTTCTTCTGTAGCAGTTGCAATTCTTTTTCATGAATCACTGTGTACAAATCTTAGTTGTAACCGAAGTTAGTACTTGTTGCCTTAAGCGGTCAATGTTAAGAGTTACATATTTGCAAGATAAAAAATGAAAAAGCCATCAATATATTTGAGCATAAATTTCCATATACCTTCACATATTCATCTTCTGCAAATTTAAATTATACTACGTCCGTTTCTGGAAAAGAGTTACTATCACTTTTTCATTTCAGCTTAAAAATAGGCCAAATTGGAAGAGTGATAGCATCTCTTCTCTAGAAACGGAGGGAGTATTTATGGAGTTTTGTAACTTTCCTCTTTTTAACCTGTTTCCTTCCTCTCTATTTTTTACTCTTTCCAGATTGGTTTAGAAGGAGAGCACTTAAAGATATACCTTCCAAGTGGTTTGAACAGTGTGAAGTGGCAGCCAACCTCAGAGCCACCAAAAAATCAGCCTCTCACATGGTACATGGTAAGTTCCCCCAGTTTGGTTGATTAGGTTATAGATCTTTGATGTTCATTATAGTTTTAGAATTTCACTTGTCATCTGCCGACCTTTATTGGTACTCCTATAAATTGAATCATGCTCCACACTTTGCAGACCGTAGCGGATCCTCCACTTGGAGATGACCCGGTTGGTCTGGACATGATAGATATGGGGAAAGGCCTTGCTTGGCTGAATGGAGAAGAAATTGGAAGATACTGGTCAAGGCGATCCTCTATATATGATAATTGTACCACCAGCTGTGATTACAGAGGCATATACAATCAGGACAAATGTCGCACTGGTTGTGGTGAACCAACTCAAAGATGGTATGGCCAAAAACACTAGACCATTTTTTGTCTTACACACAGGGAAATATTGTAAAGAAATTTCTCGAGCAACTAGCCTACATATGATATAGTACAACTGTCTAAAAAATAACAAAATCAGACTAGCTGTATAAGTTCAGCACAGTGAAAATCCAGCCCAGCATAGTCTCACCCTTTTGAGCGTGATTAGCTAATAAATTTCTTCAGTAGCTTGAAGTTAGTCCTGGAATGAGCTGGGCTCTTGATAGATCAAGTTAGAGGGAAGTCCAACTATTCTCATCTAAGCTTGGAGTTTGATATCTAAGAAATTTAGTTCCACTGGTTGCAATTTTGTATGACTCAAAATTAGGCAAAAGTTGGAAAAGAAAACTGACATCATCAGTTCTCAAACTGGTGACCCGGCTAATGTAATTCCTGAAGTCAAGCTTCTGGTGTTTATCTGGGTGGACTTATATAATTTTTCATTGACATGTCAATACATCATTCTATTGAAAGTAAATGATTAAGCCGGCATGTGTTTATTTGCACAGCTAGACATGGAGGCATTGCATCCCTTTAATGTGCTCAACATCTTTGAAACAGGTACCATGTTCCAAGGTCTTGGTTTAAGCCATCTGGAAATATTCTTGTGATTTTTGAAGAGAAAGGGGGAGATCCAAGTAAAATTAAATTCTCAAGACGAAAAGTAACTGGTGTATGTGCTCTAATGTCGGAGGATTATCCCTCTTTAGAATATGAATCATGGAATGAGGACATGACAGTGAAAAATGAAAGCAACCCAACTCTCCATCTGAGTTGTCCCAAGGGCACAATAATATCTGCAATAAAATTTGCAAGCTTTGGGACCCCTACTGGAGAATGCGGATCTTACAGCGTGGGAGACTGTCATGATTCTACTTCACTTTTAAAAGTTGAAAAGGTAAATATCTGTTTGTTGATGCAGTTTTTGTTATTGATATACCAATATGTTGTGTCCGTTTGATTCTTGTGAACAGTGACATGACAAAATTGTTACACGACAGTTCCTGATTTGATTTGTGCACCAATTTTACTTGGTTTTCGGACTACAACATTTGTTTGCTATGTTCTAAATATCGTTAAGTGCTTGTGTTCAATTCATTTTCAGGTCTGCTTAAACAAGCTAGAGTGTTCTCTAGCGTTGTCAAACAGGAACTTCAATACGACTTTATGCGATGGCTCGACAAAGAAGCTTGCCGTTGAAGCTGAATGTAGTGGCAGCAGCTGATATTTAAGCTGTACCAGTGAGCACAAAATTTGGTGGTTTACACTCCATAGAGTCATAGACCACCTCAATAAGAAAATTGTTAGGGGGATGATCCACTACTACTAGAGCGAAACCTGACTTCTTTACTCTTTATCGTTTTGCTCAGTCCTAACTTGAAAAAAATGTAATTCATTGTATGTTATTTTGAAGGCAACTGAAATTGAATGTCTTAACATCGCTAAAGATGTTTCTCAGGTATAGATACTTGCAATGTGTCAGGTTGTGTTTCTTCATTCCTTATTGCAATGTGTCAAGTTGTGTTTCTTCATTCCTTAGGTTGAACGTTTTGTCTCATAACGTTGTTCTTCCTTCTTTTTCTGTTTATATGATTGATTTGGATTTTCAGTCTAAGTTTGTGGGTGGAGTTATACTTAATGTGCCAAATAAATAGTTCTCTCTCGGTTTCTGGAAAATAAATAATATCACTTTTTTAGAAACAGAAAACAGAAATAGGAGTGCAATTAGTTCAATTGAAACACCTTCCCTCTAGAACAAGGGCTATGGTATTATGATTCTGCTTCAAAATGTAGTGTATAAGAAAAACCAAATTTGTTCCTCCTACGAAATAGTGTCTGAATATAATCTTCACTAACCGGCAGATTATTTGGTGCTTGAGAAAAACATAAACCACTATAAAACATCCTCCCTCCTTACTCCTTACTACTTGGTCTCTCTTTTAAAAATATCTCCCTCCTTACTACTGACCTTTTCATTTTAAAATTTTGTCTTTTCAAAGTTGACCCTTATTATTAAAGTGATTCTACGTTGACCGAAGAATTGCACCGAATTTTATACCGTGAGGGATCGCGCGGTACGAATTTTACGTTCTGTATATTGGGATAGGGGTGGACAAGAGGTGACACCACCACCCCACTCACACGTACCTTTTCTTCGGTATATTAATCATTTTCGATTATTAAATTGGTCCATATTTCTAGTATTAAAAATGATAGATTGACTGAAGAATTCACTTTGGAAAATCCCGAAGACTAATATGGACGGGCCAGTGCTAATTTTCTCGGGGTGGTGGGACCCACCCTTTTCGGGATTTTCCGAAGTGAATCATTCGGTTAGTCTAGAACTGCTCTTCTAGAATTGTCCTTTAGTTGATTATTTGTTATTTAATCTTAGCATAAGAAATATATATTTTGATAATGATGTTTACATCCTTACATAGGTGTTTTAAAATGAATTTTAACGGCATAAATTTACAAATAGCCGTGGCATAGTTGAGAGATATGTTTTTTTCAAATTTTACTATTTGGTATCCATAAAGATATAACTGTAAAAAAAAACACTTGAACCTATCTTTCTCTATATTGTTTTAAAAATTGTGCAAATTTGAAACAGGACGACTTTAGTGAGATGGAGGGACCATACCGTATATATACTCTAAAAAAAGCCCATTTAACAGTTGTTCGAGAAAAATGTAAGTAGGCTGTATCAAGTTTTTTCTGTTATAGATATTTTAATATATTGGGCTCGATAATAGTACAAGTTTTGTATTTTTAAATTTTTTTTGAAACACTTTCTTTTTAAATCTTGTTTCGAGCCATACCCAAACGTTTAGAGGAAAACAAAATGCTTACCCAAACTAGTGTAGGTTGATAATGGGTATTTAAAGCTAGTTAAATTACTTAGATTATTTACTTTTTCTTTTTTCTTTTTCTTTTAATTATTTTTTTCTCTTCTCTCCTTTACTCCAACCACGCTAACCCGACTGCAATTTTTATTATCTTCGACTAAATGTAGAGGCTCTAATCGTTTTTTTAATCTGCAAATTAGTGAAAAAGAAGAAAAAGATGTTGAAGTAGAAATCGAATTGAATTGAATTGAATGAAGTTGGAGAGCAAGAATCATATCCTCACTGCAAGGAAATATACAATATAAAGTACCCACAAACCGATATCTTAGTTTCTTGTGTTTGATAGATAGATTAGGTATAAATCAAAAAAACTAGGGTTAAATGGCAGTTACAGAGTGAAGTTCGGCTTACAATTGAAACGAATTATCAACCGAACTACTCATTATTCTTATTCTGTAAGTGCTGATGAACAGTTCGGCTGATAATTAAACACGAAAATGTTAGTCGAACTTCATTTTATGAAAAACAATGCTAAATTCGGATGTCCTATTTTCTGCTCGGGTCAGCCGAACTTAGGTTCGTCAGTTAAAGAGTGAAGTTCGGCTTTTAAGTAGTGAAGTTCGGCTGATGGTACGTTTTAAAAATAAAATAGGTACTTGTCAGTCGAACCTAAGTCTAGGTTTTGTAAAAAAAAAAAAAAAAAAAAAATTCCAGAAAGTAAAAAAGAAAATTTAAAAATAAATAAATGATAGGGACATTACTGTCATTATTAAATATTAAATATGGTGGATAAGGGTTATTGGTTTTACTATTTAGTGACTCCATTTTGTCCTTATTGGATATGCCTCAAAACAGGATTCTTCTTTTTAATTAATCTTGCTAGTTTGAGGCCTATTCCACTAAAAGATAAAATCAGATTGTTTTGAAGTAACTCAAAAACCCGTTAACCTACTATTTTTTTAATGGTTAATTACCCATGATTAGTTAGTATTAATTCGGTCAATTAATAGATGTTAATTTTGTTAACCAAGTAATCAACTAATGTTAATTAATCATTAAATCATGAAAAAAAAATGATTTTTTTGTAAAATCATCAAACAAAAATCGGTGGATGTTCATGCCCTCATAGGCCGATTCCGGATAGATGTTTTTCATTCATAAAAAATTACTTATTAATAGAGCGTTTATCATCGAAAGTTTTTAGGAAATCAACACATCACATAGTTTAGAAAATTAGCGCACTATGTAGGATAATTTAGTATTTGTATTCTTGAGTATCGCATATTAATACATAGTCAGTGAACCTACGAGCATGTTTATACAACACTCATATTCTTTCGCGTGCATAAACATTGGATGATGAGGCTATTGAATCATTCGAGATGAAATTAAATGAATTACACGTTGGATGATGAGATAGTATAAACATGTCGAATTAATCACTTTTTCACTAAGAGTATCTTGTGGAAGATGGTCGTTCACCATTTTTTTTCTTCGGACGTTTGCGGAAGACGGGAATAAACGATTTCTTGTATATCTTCTTCTTGTTCCCATTCCATTTGCTGAGATCTATTTGAGAAGTGGATCAAGTAGGAGTAGCTAAAAGTTGCAAGATTGGGAGAAAATATGCTCGGAAAAGAGGTTTCCATTATATACTTGAAGATTCAACGGCTAGTTACTTTAAAATAAATTCCAACAACCGGCTTATAACAGTATCCATATTGACTGATTTTAACCTTGCAAATTCATAAATACTGGATAGCTAGAATCGGTCGTTAGGAATGTCCACTTTGACCGATTCTAGTATAAAGAACATCAAGGAAAAAGAAATTTTTACTTACTAGAATTGTTCGATATGAATGTCCACATCGACCAATTGTGAGCTAAAATCACGACTATAGGTAGGCTATAATCGGTTGTTAAGGATCTCCGCATCATCTGATTCTAGCCTAAAAAAACTTCGAGAAAAAAATGACACTTTTACTTATAAGAATTGGTCGATATGATTTCCACACAGACCAATTTTTTTAGACTATCAATTTTTTGGATAAAAAAATCCTAAAATCGGTCGATACGAATGTGTATATCAGTCACTTTCGTAAGCCTGACAATTGTGGAGTGAAATCTCAAGAATCTCTCTATAAGTATGAATATATAGAATGATTGTAACCTTGTTATTATGGTGAAAAGCTACAATCGATCTTTACGAAAGTACTCATCGACCGATTTTAGCTTTAAAATCCACCAGAATTCCTGCATTCTTAGCACAAATTGTGGTTTTTTTGTCGCGTCTTAAAAAAACACAATTGTTCTAAAGCCAACCAAATTTATCTATTCACAGAACTGAAAAACATAACATGTTTTCATTCGACCAACAAACATAAGTTTTGACTATGTACTTATCCATCATTAATTATAAGTTAAAGACATAAGTTTTGACTATGTACTTATCCATCATTAATTACATAAGTTTTGAAACCAAGAATCCATCCAATCATCTTCACCACCATCAATATCACAACCACCACCCCACCTTGGCCTCGTTTAGTAGGTTGTTCTTCGCCGGCATCATTATCACGACTATTATGTTGGTTGGTGCTTGATTCGCCTCGTGCATTCTTTTTCGCGCTAGTTATCAGTTTGGCCTCGTCTCCACCGCTTCCACAAAAGATGCATTAGAATTTTCATCTTCCAGACTGTTCAATTATCTTTTTATTCTCCTCAACATTTTCTCTTTTCTCTATACATGTTTTTGCTTTGTTTATCCAACCCATATTCTCCTTATTTGTTTTCATTTCAAAAAAAGAAATATTTAAAAAATCATGTCAAAACCATTAACAAAACCACAAGGGAGTAAAAATACATATCTAAACATCGAGAGATTTATCTCGCTCCTTGACCTCTCACCTATTCGTGTCACACGAGTATCGAAAATATTAAAGTACCATCGGATGTAATCTGGAGATACCTCGTCATCTGTTTTCAAAGACCTAACTAGCTCATTATATTGTACCTCATATCATCTCAATCATTAGATGTTAGCTGGGCTGCACGGACGCGCCAGTTTTGGTGTCGGGTCTGCGTCTGACTCACGGTGGACGCGGGATTGGATGTTGGCTGGGTTGCATGGACGCGCCAGTTTTGGTGTCGGTTCTGCGTCTGACTCACGGTGCGCGCGGGACGCGTTCAGGACACTGACTCGACGACGAGTGCTGGTAGAGAGTTTTGAACCTCAAACCTTGAACTCCTTAACCTTACCCCTTAACCATCGCACCAGAGCTCTGTTTTGGATATTAATTGTACATATTTTGCATTTATTCTATATTTACATTTTAAGTATTTTAAATTTGCGCAAAATTTACATACTATTTTATTTTTATGAAATTTATACTCACGTACATTTATAATATATTATATTTATATTTATATATGCGTGTCCGCGTCCTAGTATTTTCATTATTTGTTCGTGTCTGCGTCCACGTCATCGTGTCTGTATCCGTGCAACTCAGGATGTTGGTAAAGGTTTGTGAACAACCACAAGATCGTTATCAAGAGCCTTATATTGTCTTTTATTCAATTTAGACTTTGGGTGGTTGGATCTTGAAATTTGTTATACAACATAATATTATCTCTCCATTCTCGTTGGATTTCACATCACATATCTTTTAGGTGAAATATAGATCCAAAATAAATATTGGTCCTCGCAATGGATCATCCTTTTGTTAGCAAATGTTTCCTTATAAGGGTCAAAGACTACATATTTTATCGTTAAGTTATCCAATTGGTGTCTCAAATCCATAAATTACTTATTTGACTCTTCATCCTACCATTGAAGGAGTATCAGTCTCCAAAAAAATATCGTCCCACCCGATGTTCGCATGGGTCCTTTTAGAAAACTCTGGGAAGTGCAAGTATATCCATACCTACGTCAACATAGTATTGTAAGTGAGAAAAAACAAAGAGTAAGATAAACATAATACAATAACTTCACCACTTGAATTACCAACATAAAAGTCATATTCCCTCATTGGTCATGTTAATCCTAGTATACTTTCTCATCTCGTTCAACAAGTATGCAAGGCACATAGAGACCCCAAGAGTAATCGTGAACTTTGCGTACTAGTTCCAATAGTTGTTGTGTAAGTTAGCGTTCAAACGAGAACTGAAAACATCGGGAACGATAAAACATCCCAAGATGTAGAGAGTATGTGCCTAGGTTGCATCATTGATACGGTGCTCAATCAACTCTCATTTTGTAAGGAGTTGCTCTGATTTTCGAAGAGAAATTCCTGGATTACTGGCACAAGGATAAGTAATTCTAGTGTCTTGTTTAAATGGGTTTCCCATCGTTATATATATAGAGAGAAAAAAAGATTAATCGTTTTTTAATTGTCAATGATCGACGATGTTTACGTTTGAAATGAAAAGTAAAAGATGGAAAAGAGAAGGAATCAGAGCTTGGAAAATATTTTGAACTCGCGGCGCGAGTTCAAAAATGAATTCGCACCATCCTAACTGTCGGATGATGGAGATATAACATCATCAATCTATGGACCTAGCCACAGTTAGATATCGGAAGTTTCAAAAATTCGCTGTACTTATTAAAGACTATGTGAAGGACTCGACCTATCTTCTTGCTTAATTACAAATAAAAACGAGAAGTTAAAGAATACCTAATTAAATAACTAGGTAACGATGCTGATGATCATGATTTAACTGTCCATTCAAGCGTGGGGATAAGATATTGAATCCAAAGAAAAAGAACGGAGAGTAGTGTATATAGTTTTTCGATTGGTGAAAGGCAGTGTATTTATTCAGTGGTGATGATTTAGTGGGGGTTGCTTCCTTGCCCTCAAGTTGCATAGAAGCACTTAATACAAAACGAAGATCAATCAGACTGTTGTATTTATTCAGTGATGATGATACTAGGAACATCTTGCATTTGTGATCAGTAGCTTGTAATTCTCTTTAATTGATCCTTAGTTGTTTCCTTCCCCTCAAGTTGCTTGCTTTTCCTAATTATTGATTGATTGTTAGTTTAGCTATCATGTTTTTAAGTCATCTAATTTCCCCTATGTTATTATATAAATCAATGTTATTTTATTCTACGCTTTTAGCTATCATCACAAACAAAAATATATTCTATTAGTTAGAAATAAGAACTACTGATACATAGAAACTCTAGGTTATTTGAAAGAATGCATGAGATGTGAAGAATCCCCTTGGCCCAAAACTGAGAAAGACGTAGGAAAATCTGGTATTAGATATATGCGATTATTTGGGAAAATAGGACATATATTTTAAAAAAACCGGATATAACTGTGGTTAAGTCCACATTTTGATGATTGTTCGATCTCCATTATCCGACAGTTAGGATACTGCGAATTCATTTTTGAACTCGCGCTGCGAGTGCAAAATATTTTCCTCAGAGCTTGATGGAGAGAATGTGAGGATTTGAGATGAAAATCAAAATAGATTAGAGAATTAGATATTATTATGATTTAACGGAGAATAATTCGGTAATTTCACGCCCCTTGTCCTTCATCTAGTTGGGAACAAAATTTGGTTAAGCCTCAAATAGATGGGGTACGCTTCGAACTAGTCAAGTTAATTAAATTGCCTCCCAATATCAATTTTTTTTATAAAATGCAATAAAATCTATAAACTATTAAGAACTATTTCATCCCTCTCACAATAGATGACCTATTCATTTTTAAAGTTTTTCCCACTAAAGTTTGTCCTATATCATTAAACATTGGTATAATTCTAAAAATACCATTTTAATTGATTATTGTTACTATAAGAAATGTGTATCATTTGATAGCCATATTTATATCTGTTGCGTAAGTGTTTTAAAAATGCTTTTCAATTGTATAAAGTTTAAGAATGTCTGTGGTAAAGTTTGAGAGATATATCATTTTTAAATTTTATTAATTATTATCCGTGAGGATATAGTTGAAAAAATACTTAAAAAAGACTCCTCCGTCCTGCTTACCAGGAAAATTGTGCAAACTTAAACTAGGTCACCTATTATGGCACGAAGGAAGTATTATTCTTCACATCCTTGTTTATATAAAATTTTGGTGTTTCCACAAAATTAAAGAGAAAAATATACGTATAATTTTTTCTTGATATATCCTCAAGTAATTAATTAAATAATACTTATTAAATATTTAAGTCTCTTGGTTTTAGTTGTAGAGAAAACTTAAACTTAAAAGGTAATTTAGTTTAGGAGTATATAGATGAGTATTTAAGATTGAAATTTAGAGATTTGAACCTTTTACGATTCTCTAACTTAGTGTATGATTTTAATATAAGGATAAATCAAGAAATTGTATGGAAAAATATGAAAACCTTTAAACATTATGGAACCTGTAAAAAACTCTAAATAGGGACGCGGGAGTATTAACAAACTATTAAGTTCTCTATTTCCCATAATGGCAAACTCTCTGCTTCATCTCCTCTCTACTGAATTGCGAAGTAATAGTATGTTGATGCTAATACTCGTCCCTTAACCTTTGCTCTTATTAATATCCGAATGAGATTACATTCTCAAAATCAAAATTAGGATACTCGGGGAAGGATAATCTTCAATTCCTTTGGCCTTTTGTGTTTGTTGTTTCATCATTTTCTAAAATGTTATTCCAATTAACGGTTATTGTAGGTAAAGTCATCTCCCATAGCGATCTTTATATGTTACTTGTCATATGACCGTTGTGTATAAATATGGTACCTAGTTAATCCAAAACACACAATATATGACAATAATCTACATAATAATTGAATATTAACTAATATTTTTCATAGATTTACACAACCTAAAATTTTTAAGAATGATTTGCGTAACTTATTGCTTATTTGTTTTTAACCTTTTTCTTTCTTTATGAATGATACTCCTCCGTCTTCTAAAAAATTGATATTTCTCTCTTATTTTTGGGTTAATTGATATTTGAAATTGGTGTGTGATTCTGCAATGGATGAAATTTGATTTTGTAACTGACTTACTTGTTTGGTTGTGTAATGGATAAATTTTGAGTTTGTTTTTTTGATTTTGTATTAGATTAGTACTAGTTCTCCCCATTAGTGTAGTTTATATTCCCTTCGTCCCTATTATAAAGACTGAATTTTACATTTTCTTTGTCCCACCAAATACGTTGAAGGTCAATTTCATGAAGATGACCTCTCACCACCCTTATGTATGTTGTTTGGGATACCATAACAACTAAATTTATGTCTTTATTGTTGGAAATATGAGAAAAGATAAAACTGGAAAAACATTGGATATTTGTGAAATCAAAATTATTTCATAATCTACGAGATTTAACATATTTCGCATATATAGGTGGTACGGAGAGAGTAATATGCAGTCGTCCATGGAGGCATAATGGTTTCATTGAAGCCGCTGGATCTATTCCCACTTCAAGGGTACACTTGTAAATTCAATATTATCGTTTATGAAATTAATTAGTCGAGTTAAAGACATACAACGTTATTTCTAAGTACCAATCTGAGAAGATAATATGATGGCTTAGAAGGGGGGACCGACTTTCTCTCTCCTCTCTGCAAATCGTGCGATGACCCAGTAACAAAAATCGGTTCTTTCATTTTTGAAATTTTTTTCGTTTTGGCATGAAATTTAACCATTAAAGCTTTTAAATTCTTTCTCGTGTTCCTTCTCTAAATCCCCATTTAATGATTTACTGTAAAAATATCTCTAAAAGAATCTCTATGTTGAACTAATTTTTTTGTCTTCTCTCTATTTTATGCAGTGTGTTTTGAATCATATGGCGTTTGCCGAAGAAATAGAAGTGGTCATCGCATTTGCAGTCATTGTTGTCCTGCTATTTGTAACAATGGAATCAAAGCGTTTGTCGTTTGAAGAATCATGGCGTTTTCCAAATCTGTTGATCAAGTATGAATGGAAGATGTTGAAGCGGATCAGTTCTTTAGAAACTCAACCTAAACCTAACCGAGTTAGAGTAAATCGGCATTACAGCTATTTTGAAATTCAAAATTTAGATCCAAAAGAAGTTTCCTTTTCTGTTTAGTCTTCGCAGTGATGAATACAGGTCTCACCTTAAGTTTAGCAGGAATATTAGGAGAAAATACTGATCCATATCCTTATCCTAGGAAGGAAACTTATTCTTATCAATACCCCAAACCTAATTTAGATTTCTGGCATTCTATAAATCAAGACAAAACCAGAAACCTTTTCCAAAAGAATCATCTCTTAAATCAACAAGAGAGCTTGAAGGTAGAAAATAAAGATATGAAAACAAAAGAAGTTTCAAATCTTTCTGAAAAGTTGAAAGAAACTATTTTGGAGAAAGATAATAGTTCAACTGAAATGGATGTGCACAGTAATGAACTTTTTCAACTTGAAGAAGAAGAAGATGATATGGAGTTCTCTTTTATAGGAAAACTTATCACTAATGGGAAGATCTCTGACAAGAAGGTTGAAAAAGAGCTGAAATTTTTATGGGATTTCCTTCCTGAGGGAGATGTCAGAGTGTTTGAAATTGATCAAAACACTATGGTTTTCAGTTTCAAAGATGAGGATCAGCTCAACAAGGTGCTTATCACAAGACCTTGGAGTATTGATGGTCACTTGGTGGTTCTTCATGCCTACTATGCAACTTTGAATCATAATGAATTGGACTGGGAAACACAAGAATTCTGGATCCAGTCAAAACATTTGTTGCCTGAACATATGAACCAGAAAGCTGTTTTTGATATGGGAGATTTAATGGGTGAAGTAAGGGAAATTGAGCCTAAAACTGGCCTTCCCCCAACTGGAGATGTTTTCAAAGTTTGTGTAAGGATCAAGCTCACTACTCCACTGAGAAGAGGTGATCAAACAGTCACATCAGCTGGATCTACAAGATGGATTATATTTTATTATGAGAAGCAACCCCACAAAATCTGCAAGGAATGTTTTGTATTGAAGCATTCAAGTACTGATTGTAAGAAGATTGCTGACAAGCTGGTGGAACTCCACAGTGAACCACTAAGATTTGGAAAGTTGAAGACTAGCAACCCAAAATCTAATATGAAGATCAGAAACTCCATTCCAAGTTCAAGCTCCTCTAACAAGAAGGTTGTCAAGCATACTCCATTCATTCCTCCTAAAGATGGATGGATGATAAAGGAATCTGACAATAATAAGATGATAGAAGTGAATATGACTGGGCAAGCTGAAGCTTTAGAAGAACCAAGACTAGGAAAAAGACATAGATCCACTCCTGCAGTTCCCATTCATACTCTGACTCAACAAGATGACTCCACAACAATGATGATGACCACTAAGGAAAAGCAACAAGTTTTTGATGATTCTCAACACACTGGCAAAACAAATGGAGAGAACCAGGTAATCACTGAATTTCAAACTTTTAAAAAGTCTTTATTTAATTCTCATTTTGTGTTCCTGTTTTACAACAAAATCTTAGCCATGAAAATCCTTTCTTTGAATGTATGTGGTTTTGGGAACAAAAATACAAGATATCACCTAAAAGACTTAATTAGGTCCAATGATCCTGACATAATCTTTTTAATAGAAACCAGAAATTCTAGGAAAAAAATATCTTTATATATTTCTCAATATAATTTCCCAAATATCTGCTTTCTTGACCCTGTTGGTCTCTCTGGTGGTTTGTGTTTGCTATGGAAAGATGGCATTGATATGCATGTTATAGATGCTACTTACAATATGTTTCAATGTAAGATACAAATAGATGCTAAGAGTGGTTACTCTCTGGTTACTTTTCTCTATGGTGCTTTAAATGAGAATTCTAGAAACCAACAGTGGATACATATGCAAAACTTAGCCATTCAAGCTAATCTGCCATGGATAGTATTAGGTGACCTAAACTTTATCCTGAAACCTGAGGAAAAGGAAGGTGGTATTCCACTGACCCAAAACAGCCTTGATAGATTTAATGACCTGATAGATTGTAATGACTTACATTCCCTGCCTTACATAGGTAATCCATTCACTTGGACTAATAAAAGGCAAGATCATGAATTAATTCTTGAACGATTGGATAGGGCAGTTGCTGATACTAGTTGGTTGCATCTCTTCCCTAAAGCTATTACCTAACACATGATACCTCTAGCTAGCGACCATTGTCCTATTATGCTGGTAACTAATAGAGATTCAGTAAATACCTTTAAGCCTTTCAGATTAAATAAGATGTGGTTTAGAGATCCTAGATGTAAGAGTCTAATTTCTGAAAATTGGCATGTGACTGATAATGGTTTTGTTGCTTTTAAGTTTTCTAAAATTCTTTTCCATACTAAACAGATTCTAAGAAAATGGAACCTTGATCATTTTGGTAACTTTAATACTAAAATTGCTCAAACTAAATCCCAAATTGAGATATTAAATTCTCAAAATATTAGTCCTAATGACCCTAATCTGTTCCAGTTGCAAGATAGATTAGCTCACTGGTACAATGTAGAGGCTGATTTTTATGGCCAAAGAGGTAAAGAGGATGATATTATGTTAGGCGAAAGAAACACAACCTATTTCCATCATAAAATGAATTTTAGAAGGAGAAGAACTCAGATAGATACCTTACAAAACAGTACTGGGATTTGGTTGACTGAGAGGAGTGACATTGCTATTTGCTTGAAATCACACTTTTTCAACATGAGTAGATCTTCTAACCCTCCTCCTGCAAATGATTATCATGCTTTTATTTCTCCTTGTATTTCTGATATTGATAATGATATGTTAACTGCAATTCCAACTAGTGAGGAGATTAAGAATGTTATCTTTGCTATGAAACCTTAGACAACCCCAGGGCCTGATGGCTTTCCACCTGGGTTTTATCAAATTATGTGGGATACTGTTGGTAATGACATTGTGAAAGTAGTTCAATCTTTTTTCCACTCTGGCCATATCCTAAAACAAATGAATCACAATTTCATAACTTTAATCCCTAAGACCAATTGCCCTAAGCATGCTGCTGATTTTAGACCCATTAGTTTGTGTAATACCTCTTACAAGGTGATATCTAAACTGTTAGCTGCTAGAATCAAAATTATCTTAGGAAAAATCATTACTCCTTTTCAAACTGCTTTCATTGCAGGGAGATCTATAACTGATAATATTGTGATAGCACATGAATTAGTGGACTCTACGAAAAAAAGAATAGCTAAATAGGGTTGGATGGCTATGGAACTCGATATGTCTAAGGCTTTTGATAGGATTGAATGGTCTTTTCTAATAAGCACTCTTAAGGCTATGGGATTTTGTGATAGTTTCTATAACATGATTTTGGAATGTATTATCACAACCTCTACCTCCATTCTACTTAATGTTGTACCTAGTGATACTTTTAAGGCAGAAAGAGGCTTGAGGCAAGGAGATCCATTGTCTCCTTACCTTTTCATTTTGTGCATGGAATCATTTTCCAGAGCTCTGCTTCAAGCAGAAAATAGTAACCTCATTCATGGTATTCAAATAAATCAGAATTGTCCAAGTATATCTCACCTATTTTTTGCAGATGATTGCTTAATTTTTGCTAAAGCAAATGCAGCTGAAGCAAGTCACTTGGCAAATATTATTGAACAATTCAATAAGTACTCAAGACAATCTATAAATTTTCAGAAATCTGGCCTGACTTTTAGCACTGGTGTTCCTGATCAGGTAAAGAATAATATTTCTAGTATTTTAAACATTAAGAAACTATCCTTAAATGATAAATATCTAGGTGTACCTCTCTTACTACAGAGAAGTAAAGTTAAATCCTTTTCTCCTCTGCTAGACACTTATGATGATAGATTAGCAACTTGGAAATCTAAATTTGTTAAACAGACTGATAGAACTATTTTAGTGCAGTTTGTGCTTGGCTCCTTAGCTACACATCATACGGATGTTTTCTCTATGCCTAAACAACTCACAGACCAGATGGATGGAATCCATAGGAAATTCAGGTGGAACAAAAAGAAAGGTCAAAAAGGTATTACTCTTAAGAAATGGGAAGGGGTGGCTCAACCAAAAATTTATGGTGGTATGAACATAAAAAAATCTGCTATTTTGAATAAAGCTTTATTAGCCAAATTGGCTTGGAGAATGATCAACTCTCCTGATGATCTTTGGGTGAAGCTCATGAGAGGTAAGTATTTTTATAACCTTGATCCTTTTACTGATGATGTTTCTCCTAATGGTTCTTGGATCTGGAGGGGTATTTGTGAGGGTTTAGATATTATTAAAAGGCATGCTTGTTGGGAAGTAGGTGATGGGAAACTTATTCAAATCTGGAAAACTAGGTGGGTTCCAAGTATTGCTAGTACTGTTGACAGTGGCTTATCCTCAACCAATATGATGTATGTTTCAAAGTTAATAGATGATGAAAACAAACACTGGAAGATGGATATCCTCCAGAATTTATTTGATGAAACCACTGTGAATAAGATAGCTGAAATTAGGATTCCTATGCAGGGTAAAGATCATATTAGATGGCAACCTAATCCCAATGGTGAATTTAGTGTGAAAAGTGCTTACAAAGTAATTTTAAATGATAATAATGCTTTGAATGGGTTTATACCTAATACTCTTGTTGACTGGAAAGTTTTCTGGAAAACAAAACTGCCACAGTCTATTATTCAGCTTCTGTGAAAATGCATTAGCAACTGCCTTCCAACCAATGACAGGCTATCTAGATTCTGCCACACTTTTAGCACCCAATGTCCCCACTGTAATATTGTAGATGAATCAATGCAACACTTGTTTATTGACTGTGACTTTGCTAAAAGAGTTTGGTGTGCTGTGAATGGTAATTTTATACTTGAAATATCTAATGTGAATGTGCTGGATTGGATTGTTAACATGTTTAAGAGTAACAATAATCAACAAATAAGTGCTTCTATGATGAAGTCTTATGGGTTTGTTTTGTGGCACATTTGGAAATCTAGATGTAAGAAAGTCTTTGACAACATTCAGCTAACCCATTCTCAAGTTGCTCTTAATATTCAGTCTGAAATGTCTACTTGGTACAGATTAAATCTGGGACAAAATAGCCCTATTCCAGCTGTATCTGAAAATGACAGAAGATGGGAAAAACCTATAAATGGGTTTACTAAAGTTAACTTTGATGCTTCTTTCCTTGAGTTAACTAAAGTTACAGGCAGTTGACTGATTATGCGTGATATTGCAGGTGACTGTCATGGAGGTAGATGCTGGCATTCAAAAGCATTAGACCCTGAACAAGCGGAAGCGCTAGCACTCATGGGAGCGATAATTTTGGCCAAAGGGAAGGGTGTTAGAAAGCTGCACTTGGAGGGAGATTGCTCAAATGTTATAAGAGCTATTAATGTTAGTTTACTTTCAATAAAATGGACAACTAGAAACATTGTGTTAGATTGTTTGGAATTATTAGTAGATTTTGAGGATTGGCTCTGCACTTATGTGCATAGAGATGTTAATCATGTAGCAGATTCCATAGAAAAATATGCTAGAAATCTCGCTGACGAGGAAGAATGGAGTGTGAATTTTCCCCATTGGTTATCTTTATGCCTCAATGAGGACAAGCATATGTAACTCCTTTTCTTTAATGAAATTTCTCTCGTATTAAAAAAAAAAAAAAGTACCAATCTGAAAATTGGATAAATGTTTGACCAAACACTATCTTTGGATAGAACCTAAGTACAATGTCAAACATCAATTAATTTGCTCTTTTTTGTCCCTTTTAAAATTGATATATAACAAATAAAAAAAAGTGAGATAACATTTCCAAAATTACCCATTTTATTAATTAGAGTTGTTAAATATTACTTTAAAAAACATAAATAATTTGACAGTCATGTTTATACTTGCTGCACGGGTCTTTTAAATATTTTCTTGACAATATAAAATTTATAACTACACGCTCCTTAAGTTATACTACATGATTGCACATGAGGGTATAACCAGAAGAATAAAAGAAAACCCTGATCACCCTCTCCTTATTTCCTTAAAAATTATGAAACCATAAATTTTGTACGAGATTAAGGAGATATATGTTTTACCATTTCTTCGTAAGAAACAATTAATGGAAAAATAAAATTAATTAATATTTAGATATCCTTAACAATTAAATACAAATTAATGCACGGTGTAATTGAAAATCGGTCTATGTCTATAAATTTGAAAGATTGCACCTTTACATTAGTATCAGAGTTTCTGGAAAACGCAAATTTTTTTAATCAGCCATAAGAGTTCTTTTTTTAAGAATATTAAGATGGCTAGTCGAAAAGTAGCGTTTATCGCCTTTGTCATGTTCATCATTGTCTGCTCGGGTATGTATCGATAAGTTTCTTTATGAAGTGATTATTAGATCTGTTGATTTTAAATTTTTTTTATCAACTTACTGATTTTAAAATGAAAGAAAATTGATTCGTAGTGTTATTTTATATATAATAGCAATTTAAATGAGATTAACTGAATCCTTTCAATTTTATCGATTTCATGATGATATATATTGTTTTATCGTCAAAGATATTTATTAACAAAATCATGAATTATATATATGCAGATATCAGCAGCGTAGTCATGGTAACAAATGCTGATCCATTCGGGTTGTGCACTCACGATGCCAACATCGGTAATTGCAATCCGAACAGCCTATCTGACCGGAGATTATGCTGGAACCTTTGCACTACTTATTGTGGGTCTACAGGAGAATGTAGGATTGCAGATGGAAAGCAGCTCTGTCATTGTAAATCTTTTCATGCATAATCGTTGCAGTATACGAATTTTCAGTCAAATGATGATGAGACATCTGGCGTAATTTAATGTAATTGATTATGAATACATTAAAATTATGCTTGTAATAGTTTCTTTGTTTGGATTCTCAAAAAATATTAGTGTCAGTAATAAAACAAATGAGAATGGGTTTTAATATGTTAAATCTCATGGTTGGTTAAAAGTTGTGTTATTTATTTTCTAGAAAAGGATATATGTTTGATAGTACCAGTTTTATGAGACAAGTTTATATTTACATTAGAAAATCGAGCAAAATTTATCACTTGTAAACATCAAATACTATGCTTGGTGACAGAGAAATTAACAGCGTGTTTGGATGGTGGAAAGTGAATTTGTTTCCTTCTCATGAATCACATTTCCCGGAGAGGAGGAATCCTAAACCCACTACTCCTCATGGATTTTGTATTCCCTTACTTTTTGGGAATCATATTCCGAACCACCTTCTATGCATATTTACCAAACATGGGAATGATATTGTATTTCCGGGAAATTTTTTTCATTCCCTCCAACCAAACACGCAGTAAAGGTAAATAATTACATGGAAAAAGGTTCTTCATGGAAACAATTTCTTAGGATCATAAAAAACATAACCACTCCAGTATTTCATCTTAAACCTTAATGTTGAAGAAGAAACAAGACGAGCAATCATGACTTTTTGTTTTTTTTACAGTAAACATGGTAAGTCCTAATTATTTAATATTTAATTTTTAATGCAAGGAAATATGGCACCTAACTAAAATAAGGAACCCCATAATTTTAGTAGTATATAGCAGAAGAGGTTCTTAACATGTGGAGCAATGAAATCGATTGTTTACTATAGATCACCAAATTAAAATATCAAAATAATTGTTTTTAAAATAGCGTCTATTGCATTTAGATTTCAACATTATACATAGATTGGAATCGCTGATATCCACCTCCGGGTTGCTGGACGATGAGGTTTATGAGATGGACCAGACAACTAACAATGGACGGGCTTGAGCCGTCATTCATAGAAAAGTCCAATTTCTATATCAAAGAAAATCTTCCAATCAGATTTGTGGAGGACCCCATACATTTTAGGTTACGTCGACCACCTGATAAATTATAGGTTCCATTGATCATACTATATCAATGTTTGTATGAATCAGTGGTTGTATTTATGACTTGAGTAAAAAATAAATTATTGATAAAGAGTTTGATGTTGACAACTTTTGAACTCAGATCATCGGTATCATCACCTAATACCTTTACCATTGCATTACAGTGACATCACCATTTGAGTAACCTTTTAAAGATGCTTTCATATCCTAGTCATTTGTTTAATAGTTGCTTTTAAAACTCTATTAAAGAATAAAATTAAAAGCATATCTTTTCTAAATTATTAATTATAAGATTTAACATATCACCTAATCACATTTGTCTATATCAACTAGTCTAGACACACGCGCGATGCGCCGGTTGTTCCTTCAAAAACGGATAAAAATCTAACTCTTCGACAACAATTTTTCAATCAGTAATATCCATTAAAATGTTTAAGTATTCACTTTTTACCCTTAATATTTTTAGACATAAAAAATGTCCATGTAGAATATTTTTCATGAACGCTACCTAATTTAGATTTTTAGATCATATTAAGCTCTTATCGGATGTATTTGAATATGTTCTAGCAGAGACCCATTGCACGATGCCCATACGATTATGTTCCAAAAGTTGCAAAGACATGCGATCCACACCATCTTAAATAGAGTGGAGACGTGGTTGCTTTACACGATTTTGACAAAATTATTGTTGTAAGTGAAACACAAATCAGAAAAAAGATAAGCAGAATAAAAGTTATCTTCATTTTTGGGCATTGTTGTTATCAGTTCCAACTTCAACATAGCCGGGGGAAATAATGGCCAGTGATGCAAAAGAACAAAACTAACATACATCGAAGGAGGAGAAAAATGGATACAGTAGAGTCCATTGGATCCTCAAATGTTCTTGACTGGTTTCTGGTTCTAACCATGTGTTATGGAGCACTGTAGCAGTGAACTCAATATGAAATTACAATTCCTAGGCCTAGTGCACTTAAGAACCAAAGCTAGGCATATTAAAACCATTGAAAGTCGTTTGTAAATACAACTAAAGTAATGCAAAGTGAATAAGGTTTCAAGCCCTAACCGGCACCAATCAAAACCTTGAAATCTTGATGATTTGGAAACTCAAAATTGTAAATCACAGACACCAAATCTAAGTACTCCATCATGAATCATTCATGAATAACCCAGTAAGTGTACCCAATTTCAGAAATTAGTATCAATTTCATGAATAAAGCAAGACTTCAGATATGTATACATTATTGCAGTATTAGTACATCCAGAGAGAAGTCAGAGAAATCTGTAAATCAAATCACGAAATCAAATCTCATCTGAAAGGGAAGTTGCTTGCTGGGTATTTTAAATATTTTAGGTACAGATCAAAAATATTTCCGATCGAAAACAACTCTTTTCTTTATATTAGTTAGATTAGATAATGAAAATCTAGCTAAGTTTTGACCATGAATTTTTAAATAGAAAATATGTCATCAGAATTGTCTTAAAGATATATCGTGTAACAAAGCCAATAAGTTCACTCGTCAGTCTTTTATATGTTATTTCATAATTAATAATATGATTTTATTATTCTTATCTGAGAATGCAAAAATTTATTTTGAAATATCTTTACAAATTAAATACACATTAATGCATACAAGTAACTGAAAATCGCTCATTATAAATTTGAAAGCCATAACCATCGTATCATCACATTGACGTTAAAGCTTATCAAAGCCATTGCACCATCATATTAACATTAAATTTTATCAAAGACAAGTTTTTGAGTTTGCCCCCCTAAATAAATTAGTGATGTAGTTTTCCCCCCCTAACTTGTTAATAATAGCAACTTACCCCCTAAATTTTCATATCTGCCAATAATATCCTTAGAGTAAGTGTGGGACCCACTTGTGTGCGTGTAATACCATCAAGTACCCATTTTACCCTCATATGTGATATCTTCAGGCCATTATCAACTTCTTTGATGAACAAGAAATACACACGCAGGTTCATTTTGTTGATACATGTTTTCCTTCATTGGCCCACCGTCACTCCATTTCCCAGTTAAAGATTTAAATGATCAAAGATCGGAATTATACGTTTGATACATCAATACCGATCCATGTCCGGAGGAAGGATCACAATCTAATTATGACCTAATCTATACAGCTTACGACAAAGACTCAAGTTAGTTGTCTTTACTGCATCATAGATTCATAGATTACAAATCAAGTAATCTGCACTATTAGTCTATATAGGATATTATTTAATCTGCACTATTAGTCTATATAGGATATTATTTAATTATTGTTATGATATCATGATTCCACTCAGCATAAGTGAATCAAAACTATTATTGGATGAAAGAGATGTTTGAGATCCCTCCCAAAAGCAATATGTGATCAGCTATGGAACAGTTTCTATCAGCTACCCATTTTCCAAAAGCAATATTTAATCAGCTATAGAACAGTTTCTAATCCGTGGGCAATCATGAAGTACACGAATATAACGAAGATTTGAAAACGCACAACACAATTCAGGCTAAAGTATTATACAAATTTTCTTCAATGAGGGACTGGGGCATTTTACGAAAATTGGCCATGTACCATTTTTTTTTTTTAAACTGCAAGAATTAATATAAATTGAATCAAGAGTTTACAATGTTTGCTTCCTTTTCCAGCAAGCTTCTAATATTGCCAGGAGGGTCATTACACCAAACTCTATTAATTTTTCCTACTCTAGCTGACTTAGACAAAGCATCATCTATTTTATTTTTCTCTTTTTGCACATAGTGACAGTGCAAGAGCTAAACGATTGAAAAAAGATCTTAATGTCTTTAACAAGATTATGGAGTCTCCAGTCAATGGAGTAGTCTTCCTTGGTAACAGCATCAACAACAAGCTTTGAGTCCAGTTCGAAAAATGCAATTTCTTGTCCTTTGCCCACTTAACAGCTTCCCATAGTCCACTGCACTCTGCATGCTCCGCACTTGTTGATTCAGATAAGTAGATGCATTTTGATCCAGCGTGTTTCCCTGCAAAATTACGCAAAATAAGACCGATGCCACCAGTATTGTTATAGTAAGAACCATCAACATTAAGAGTAAAAGCTCCATATGGAGGTGGAGACCAATGCAAGTTTATCCTAATTTGCTTATGTGTGTTGTGTGGTTTCCTGCATTTCTGAATTATAATCTCTGGAGATGTGGTTGAGTCTTTGAAAACCTTGTCACACCTCTGTGACCATATACACCAAGAAACTATTATAATCTTGCATATGTTGTCCTCCTTAATTTGACCAGCTTCGAGACTTTCAAACCATGAACAAATCCAGTCCACCAGATTGCCATTAACATGAGTATGAATTCCCAAGGAAGCAAACCAAACAGGTTTTACCAGAGAGCATTCAAGGATGCAGTGTGTAGCAGTTTCAACTACTTGAGAACACAAAGGACAGCTGAAATCTCCATTCTGAATTGCATAAGTTAGCTTGTCCCTGGTAGGAAGAATATCCTTTACATATTTCCATAAGAACTGGTTAATCCTTGGTAGAAGTGGTAATTTCTAGAGCCTCTTAAATATTTTCTTCATTCTTGTTGAAGTAGGTGGAGAAGTATTCTGAATTTCAAACATCTTCTTATAGGCAGATTTTACTATAAATTTTCCATTCTTTTCAAGAGACCAGACCATCTTATCTTCATGATGAGGGAAAATATTCATGGAAAGAATAAGTCTTGCAGTGGAGTCCTCAAAAAGAGATTGAATTAGATCTGCATTCCAACTTGTATTATCTGTGTTTTGAAGCTGGTAGACATAGGTATATTGCTCAGCATTTGTTGCACTATTTCTTGGAGTTGGTGGAATATCAAGACCCTGGATCCACTTATGCTTCCAGATAAGAATGAGATGACCATTACCTAGACTCCAGAAGCTATATTGATGTATGAAACTTAGTTCTGAGCTAATACTGGTCCAATACCAAGTGGCATAAGAGGATTTCTTTACGTTGAAGATATCCCCATTTGGGAAATACTTTGCTTGAAGAGATCTGGAGAAGATGGAAGATTGATCAGAGCATAACCTCCATGCAGACTTAGCAAGCAGTGCTCTGTTGAAAATGTGGAGATCTCTAAATCCCAAACCGCCTTCTTCTTTTGGGGCATTAACACTCTTCCAAGTAACAAGTTGTCTTCCCTTGTTAGTTTTATTCTTTCTCCAAAACTTTTTTTGTGTAGAGTTCATCTTCCTTATTGTCGTGTCTGGAAATTTGAAGCTTGTCATATGATGTACAAGGATGGAATTAGTTACATTCCTCACCATAACTGGTATGGCAGCTTCTGACATATTAATGCATCTCCACTTAGCTAGTCTGTTATCCATTTTGTCACCCAGAATTGAGAATGGAATTTTCTTGTTTATTCCTATGAAGAAAGGCAGTCCCAAATACTTTTCATCATTCAGATTTAGTTTTCTTACCTGTAAAGTACCACTTATGATCTGACATTGAGAGGGATTCATGTTCATGCTGAAATAAACAGCATATTTACTGAAGTTAATTAACTGACCTGAGCAAGAACTAAATTCTTCAATTACTTGAAGCAGTTTAGTTGTTTGATCCAGATTTGCCTTGTAGAATAATAAGCAGTCATCTGCAAATAAAAGGTGATTTATTTTTGGTGCAGATCTAGAAATTTTCATACCAGTTAATTGCTTGGTAACTTCACAATGATAGAGCTTCCTTGAAAATGCTTCCATTGCTAAGATAAAGAGATAAGGGGATAGGGGATCCCCTTGTCTAATGCCTCTTTTAGGTTTGAAGGATGAAGAAGGAGAGCCATTAATCATTATCTCTATTTGAGTAGTAGAGATACATTCAGAAGTAAGATGACATATTTTATCACCAAGTCCAAATTTCTTGAGAACTTCATTAAGGAAACTCCATTCTAGCCTGTCAAAGGCTTTGGACATGTCCATTTTTACTGCAAGGTGACCAGATCTCCCTTTTTTCCTCCTCATTGCTTGAACAAGTTCTTGGACCATGCAAACATTCTCTGAGATTAGTCTTCCTGGGACATAGGCTGGCTGTATTGGAGATATGATATGAGCCATGTGCTTCTTTAATCTTAGATCCAAAATCTTGGAGATGATTTTGTATATTGTGTTGCAGAGGGCAATGGGCTTATAATCTTCTGGTTTTTGAGGGGAAGAGACTTTGGGAATTAAAGTGATTCTAGTGTTATTTATCTTCTTCAAGAGGTGACCTGAATGAAAGAATGCTTGAACCATTCTACAAATATCTTCTTTTACCACCTTCCATTGAGACTGATAAAAACCTGGAGGAAAACCATCAGGACCTGGAGATGTCCATGGATCCATGGACATTAAAGCTTTATGTATTTCTTGCTCATCTGGTGGTGAAATAAGAGCATTGTTGTCTTGATGGTTGATGATTACAGGGATATGCTCTAGAAAATAATAGCTGTCACTGGGATTTGATGTTGAACTGATATTCTTGAAGTGTGTCACTAGAAGTTGTTCAATTGAGGTTCTGTCTTGGCACCATGTTCCATCTGGAGCTTGTAAGGAGTCAATTCTATTTCTTACTCTTCTTTGGTTTGCCCTAATATGGAATTATTTGGAATTTTTGTCCATCTCATTGTAGAAAGAATCTCTTGACTTCTGTCTGTTTGAACTGGCTTGAACTTCATTAAGCTCTTCAGCTTGTTTCTCCAGGGATAACACTTGAGAAGTATTACTTCCTTGAACATCTGAGGCTTGTAGTTTTGATATCTCAAGTTGAATCTCAGTGATTCTAGCTTGAATATGTTCAAAATTTGACTTACTCCATTTTGAGAGAACCTGCCTAGTGTTAACTTGCTTATCACATAAAACATATGCTGCAGAACCTGAAATGTTAGACTTCCATGCATTCAAGATTTCATTAGCACAAGAATCTTTTTGAAGCAAGTGTTCAAAGAATTTCCAATTTTTACCTGAAGATTTTGAATTATTATAAAGAGACAGCAAAAGAGGGGTATGGTCTGAGCCTAGCTGAGCAAGATGCTTAAGAGTAGCATTAGGGTAATGGATCAAAAATTTAGTGTTAGTTAGAGCTCTGTCTAATCTAGACTTGAATCTCCCAGTACCATGACTATTAATAGTCCAGGTGAAAGCATTTCCACAGAATTTCATGTCATGTAAATCAGATTGTTTAATAGCATCTAGCACTTCTGGAGAAGTTATGGCAGAACTAGTGTTTCTGTCAGAGACACTCATGGTAATATTTAAGGTTGTTTATATATTTCCATTGAGCTGGTTGATCTTTGATATAGGGGGTACCATAAACACAAGATAAGAAATAATCTCCTAGGGTAGGGTCATTATGAACAATGGCATGGATCATGTTACTTGAAGAATTTACTATGTCTAAAGAAAACCATCCTTCCAAAGCATAATGATACCACCAGCTTGTCCTATGGATGGCATATAACAATTATTAGGCATCCTAAGAAAATTTGTGAGAGATATAATCCTATCATCATTTATTTTAGTCTCGCAAAGAAAAATAATATCTGGGGAGATCAAAGTGTTAAGTTGATGAAGATGATCCCTAGTGGCATTGCCTAAAAAACCTTGGCAATTCCAGCTTATTATCTTCATGCTTTTGTTACGACCCTGAGACTTGGTGGACAATTTAAACTCTAAGCAACTAACAAGGACAGTTATGCGAAAATTTATGCCGAGAGGGTTTCTAGCATTTAAAGCCAAAGAAAAACCAAAATTATTTGACTTAAGAATAAGAAGATGAATAATATTTTCGAGGGTGAAAAGATTAATTACCAGATTATCTGGATCAGCCTCGATCACCTCATGGAATTTTTCCTAAAAGATGTTTTGTCCTTCATCAATCAGGTCATGCTCCATGCCATTAAAACTAGGTTGGATAATTGAAACTGCAGTTCCACCCTCCATGATATCTCCTTGTTTCTCCACTCTAGTTCTCTTATGACTCATGCTATCATATTCTTCTTCCTCTTGATTTTCAGTAGTTTCTTTTTGTTTCTCCTTTTCTTCACGCATCGTTTTGCTAGCCTCACAAATTCTCTCAAGAAGAATATTCAAATCTTCTACAATTTCAACTCCATAAGCTTCCGCTAATTGATGTATATAAACGATATACTGTTCATTTGTGAATCTCCTGATCATGAGATCATCAGATGTGTTTTCACATTCATCTTCATTATGAGCTATCGTGTAGCATTTTGGGTATAGATTATGCGGCTACCTTTCCAAATGGAATCTGATCCATGTTTGTCCCCCTGCTGCTGTGTTCCACCATATTCCACCTCTATGTAGAGGTTTTGTTAAGTTTATCTTAATCCTTGCAGAGATTATGTTGCCATATGAGGGTTTACATTCCTCCGGATGTGTGAAAATCTTTGTACCAAGCTCTCCAATAGCTTCATCTACCACTGCTACAGAATGATGTTCAAAAAATATATGTTGAAATTGCACAGTCCATTCTTGCTCATCAAAAACCCAGTCTTTCACAGGAATTGATGCATCATACTTCTTCAAGTTGAGGTGAGCTTTAAGGATATTACAGGGACCCTTTTTTAAAACTGCATTCATGACTTCTTCAGTGTTGAATTTGAATAGGAAGATATTACTATCCAGTCATCTCAGTTCTTTGACTCTATACATACTCCATTTTGTATTTATCTCCTTCCTGACATCATCCGTTTCTACAGGTTCCGCTTTAAAGAGTTTCCCTATTAGCGTAGTGTTTAGGTTATTTTTGGCTTCTGATATGGCCTCTTTTGCTCCTATAGCTCTTCGCACTTGTTTGGCACAGATATCTCGAATTTGAGCATTTTGCATCTTAGAGGTAATAGATGAGATCCGGGGGTTTGAAGATGAAGAAGCCATGGACAAATAGTTCTTATAATTAGAAGATGGAAGACTGATTTGGTGAGGATGAAGACTATGTCTAGTATTATTTTTATAGAGATTATCTCTATGCCTCATATAACTAAAAGAAGTTATGAGAATATTATTTGTTTCCAGAAATGTTGGGTGGAAAATATGCACCGACTTTTGACCCAAGATTTGAGTTGATTGCATGAGATACGGCAATAAAAAAGATTTGCATGAGTTTCGAACGTTGAAAGGGGGGAAGTCTTGATAATTCAAATTTCAAATCTGTCACCATCTTCTCAACTAGGCGAGAACTTCCCACCGAGTTAGATCGGGAAAACAAGGAGATATCATTTAAATCATATACATGATAAGGAGGGACATACTGTGTTGATCCATACTGGTTTTGAAGACCTGCAATACTGTAGCAGAAGGAGACAAATACACGATTGAAAAATGTAATACTACTGTTAGTAGAAGGAACCTTTGAACCTTAAAGGTCCAATACTGAATGATTTCCATGATAATGGTGATTGATGAGGCCCTGAAAATTAGAGAGACATAAGAAAATTAGAGATAAAACGATAAAGAAAAAGATTAACTAGAAAGGGAAAACAAGAAAAACAAAAGAAGAACAACTAAAACATCTGAGAATCGAAAAAGGAGGAAAGGTTTTAGACAGTTTCAATCATCTAAAGTAAAAGGAACAAGAGAAATCAGCGATCAAAGATTTTTGGGTTGTAAAAATTTTCCTGATTCAACTCATTTCCTTCACCGATTCGCAGAGCCAAATTTTGGTCTTTTAAACCCAACTGGTCATGTACCATTTCCTTCCCGTTTTTGGAAGCTTTTACATAGTCTAAATTGGAGAAGATGGTCGTTGAGTAACGACTAATTCTGGGAACAAATGCAACCACGCATGCCATAGATCTGTTGATATTAATCAAACGGGTAGAAGAGTCGAGTAGGTTTTTTTAAAAGTCACCGTTGTGTGACACATGAGGGTAAAATGGGCACTTCCAAGTTTAATACGCACACTAACGGGTCGCACACATAATCTAAGGACAATTTTGGAAGAAATTATAGTTTAGGGGGGCAAGTTACTAATATTAATAATCTAGGGGGGGAAAGTTACATTACTAATCCGTTTAGGGGGGAAAACTCAAAAACCCCTAAAACATTATTTGAAACAAGATATATAGTTTGGTTGGTATAAGAATATTGAGATGGCTAGTGGAAAAGTTACTAGTATTGTTTTTGTTTTGTTGATCGTTGCCTGCTCAGGTAAATATTGATAAGTAATGCATGTGAAAAGGAGAGGGTACCAAGTACACCACCAACTTTTTCGTTCGGCAACCTGTATGGACAAAACCCGATACAATTGCAAGTAGACCAACTTAATAATGATCCTTGCCAATATGTATGTAAAGTTTATATCTCTAGCTCTTCTCAATCAGAACGTATAAATTATGGAGTCCGTGAACCTGATTATTAAGAAGGGTACTTGGACGATTCCAAAAATCAATATTCAAGATCAATCTAGTCGTATCTAAATAATACAATCGGGATTCTTCCAAGTAATAAATTTGTTATCTATCTTTCAAGATACGAATTCTACAAGAAACAAGTTTCGTAATAGATCACAATTATATGGACGTATCTATTAAGATTGAATACGTACTATTTATGTAAATCCTATTATAAAGATAAACAATATAATACGGAAAATGAAAAACACAAGACACCAAAAGTTTTGTTAATGAGGAAACCGCAATAGCAGAAAAACCCCGGGACCTCGTCCAGATTTGAATACCAAACTGTATTAAGCCCCTGCAGACACTATCCTACTATCAGACTTCGGAATGGAATGTAGTTGAGACCGAATCCACCCTCCAAGAAATTCAGTTATAGTCGTGCTTATTACATCTCTTAAACCTCGCAAGTCTCTACGCAAATGATTCCCTTAGCAGACGTCCTTTACAGTCTAAGAGTTGCTTTAATTTAAGTGAATACTTTTGATACCAATCTTCCTTTAACAGATAAGCCTATTTGATTTCCCTTTAGATCAAATATTAAGGCTTGGAATTTTTTTTGCAATAGACAAAGTTATCAAACCTCACAAATCCAAAACACCTACACTCACTTAGATGAGAATTCTGGATTCTTTACTACCTCTGAAGAACAATCTTCAACTTATCAATTAAGAATAGTTTTCATATATCTATCTTGAGGCATCACATAGTCTGAGACGAAGAGAACTTTGCGATTACGATCTATATTGCCTGAAAGAGGTTACGAAATCCTCGATAATAGAACATCAAGATTAGGATACCTGAATTATCAAGATAAAGATTGTAATACTAATTTTTTTTATTAACGCATATGTACGAGTTTTAAGCTGCAACGGAGGCCCTTAGTGGATATGGTATTTTATTTAGCACAATCCTAAGTGACTATTAGGAGGAATATATATATATATATATATATATATATTAGGTCTTTGACCCCTTCCGCCTAATTCCTGGTCGTATGGTAAGTGAAATACTTATAGGAGGAAGTATTAAAGGATTGAAACCCTAAGAAACTAGCTGCCGTGCTTAGCAAAATCATATCGATAGATTTATGGTTAGACGAACGGAATAGTGATTGGTAGAGGTAAGTGTTAATCTGGTTGTTTATTTCCTAGATTTGTAATCAAGTTCTAGCTATTTGTGAGATGGTTCTTTTATCTTTTTTTTTACTATAGGGAAGGATCAGTGAAAGCTATATTTCTACATAAGAGGAGAAACGTGGTTTGCTGGCTTGGAGGCAAGTTTGTTCGATCTCTTAGTCCCAGCTAGATGTAAAAATGGCAATTAAATACTTCATTAACTCTATTTCATGCTTGAATTTTTAATCCGTAACATTCTTAGGATCTAATCAGACTGCTTAGTTTTGTTGTCTGCGAATACATGTAGCTCTTGAATTATAGCAGGGTGAACAGGGTGATAACATGATAGCAAATTAGTTAAAAATAGAATTTAGAGGTCAATTTCTTTTGGCTTATTAAGTGATTAGTGTGCTGTGTATTTGTATGTGTAGGAAACTTTTGATTTTTTTTCTTTCAATGCTAGGACGTGATTGATGCCCTTTGGACTAGCCAATTAAATTTGGTTACTAGATACCATGCTATCTTAATAGTCAGTTAATAGTGATTTGATTTTTGAATGGAATGTTAGTTTTTCTTAGTCATTATGGACGTGTGTTAATGCTAGTAGGATATTATGGTCTCTTTGGTGATTTATACTAGTTGAGTACAGATCCAAGAGTAAGTCAAGACGTTATCACCAAGTGCCAAAATGGAACGAATTTTGTGAGCTCAAATTGAGTACTGTTACTGTAGTTTGCGGAGTTCATACTGTTACGAGGTTAGAACTACTGTTGCTCATTGATAGAGATATAATTAAGTTAGTCTGTTAGTTTGAGAACCGTAAGCTAGCAGAGATTTGTGTGGCAACTGTTAATGATGCAGGTGTTTCAGAGTAAAGAGAGAAGTATCGGCTCTATTGTTAGAAAATGAGAGTTTTGGTACGTCAGAATAGAAGAACTGGACCTGTTCAGTTTATCCATGAGTTGGTTAGCTCGGAATAGTGATGGGTTGAAGAGTGGTAACACCATCCTGGAAGTGAAATCGATTGCAGAAGGGAGGCGTTAAGTAGGCCTTTATTTCAGTCAACTAGACCTGAATCTTAAAAAGGGATTTGTGATATAGGGATATAGGTTCCCAATATATATATATATATATATATATAGGTGCTAAGTATAACCTATATAATGTACGTTCATGAAAGTTTGACGTTGCAAATTGGTTTCGAAGGCATTAAATTGTTGTTGCGGATAGGTTCCAGTATAGTATTAGGGTGTGTGTTGATTGCCGAGTGGGGATGACTTTAATTTTTGTTATTATGGTGACTGTTTCTTTTCTTTTTCCAGGCTAAGTTCTTTACCTTGCGACTTATTTGATTTCCATTTTATGTTTCTCTATGATACGGGGATCGAGTGAACTTGCTTGGAGTTTAACTCCCGTTGATTATTCTTTTCAGGTGTTGTTAGGGATCGTGAAGGAGTCTAATTGATTCCAGTTTTGGTGGATATTCTGAAGATATTTATCTGAGGGTGGACATCTACCCTTATTTATTTATTATTTATTTTTTCCGTGGATATTCTGAAATTCCCTTCTGCATATACAATTGTAACGGAACTGCGTTCCTAGTTTTATGTGGTTATGTACCTTGTTGCAGAAAATTAACGACATACTTTCTATTTAATCATCGGTCGGGGTTATGTGGAAAGTAGGGCTGTTACAGTTGGTATCAGAGCTTAGGTTAGAGTAACTCTAGAACTGGGGGGGAGTGAGCCTAGGACGTTTCGTTATGTATATCCATGGTTTGGATATGCTTTATAAATATTAGTATATTTATTGTATTCTTATCTAAGATTATCATTGACTTATATAGGAATGTCAAGGCGTGGTACTAGGAGACGTACTGGTACTGGAAAAGGTAGTACTGGAAATGGTAGTCCTATTGATGGAGATGAACCACAATTAGGAAATCAGACTGTGAATATGAATATGGCACAGCTGACCCAGTTAATATCCCAAGCAGTCGATGCTGTTGTTATGAACCAAAATGCTGGACAAGTCAACAATCATCAAAACCAAGGACCGCCTGCTCAAACTGAGGAAGATAGGTATAGAAAGGTTCAGTTTCAGTTCAAGAAGTTGAACCCGAAAGAGTTTTCTGCAAAGTCTGATAACCCAATGATAGCCCATGAATGGAAGGATGAGATGGTCAAGATTTTTAGGGCCATATGACCTTCTTGCACAGAAGTCTTCAAGCAGAGATTAGCTACCTTTGAGATCACTGGAGATGCTCATACTTGGTGGACTTCAGCTTCACGTAGATTGGATCATGCCACCATGACATGGACAGACTTCATTCGTATATTTGATGACAAGTATTTTCCTCAGAGTATTCGAAATGCTAAGGAGAGAGAGTTTCTTTCATTTAAGTATGGTACTTTATCTGTTACAGAGTACGAGATTGAATACTCAAGATTGTCGATGTTTGTACCTCACTTGGTGGATACTGAAGAGAAAAATAGACGTAGGTTTGTTTATGGTCTGAATGCTGTGTATCGGGGGCATATTGTTGCAAATCATATAATTGACACATATGTTAAGGCTGTTGAATGTGCCAGAGAGCTTGAGCAAGATTTCTTGGCTCATAAGAGGGATGAAGAATACTTGAAGAAGGACAATAAGGTTGACCGTGCATCAAAGGTTTCTTCAGGTCAACATGGAAGTGGTAGGAACCAGCAGACCCAGAATGTCACTCAAAAAGGAGATCAGCCAGGGAAGAAAAGGAAGGGGTATTGGAATCAAGGGAACCGTGGTCAGAAGAACGGTGGTAATGAAGGGGCAGTAATGCCAGCTGAGGTCGAGGTTCTTGCTGCCAAACCAATTAACTTATATGGGTTTTACTATAACTGTCGTGGAAGGGGGTTCAAGGCATCAAAATGTACCAAAGAGAAAGTTCACACATCATATAGACGTGAGCAACCAAACACTGGGGTTGCAAATCGTAATGTGCAGCCTCATGGCCAGGGTCGTCTCTTTGCTGTGCAGCCTTCTGAGACGGAGAATGCTACTTTGGGAGGTACTTTCTTTATTTTAGGAGAGCCTGTTAGTATTTTATTTGATACCGGAGCTACTCATTCTTTCATTTCTACTAAGTTAGTTCGCATGGTCACTACACCATATCCAGGTTTTTGCAACGTTTTAGTTTCTAGAGGTGCAACAGATATAGATGTTGCAGAACTTTATCCGTTGCTCTTGTCTTACAATACGTTGCACTAAGTCCCTATTATCAGAAAAATGTGAAAAAAAAAAGAAAGAAAAAAGGACACGCTTGCCTTTTGGTTAAATAGTTGAGGGCTTAAATGTATGTTAGGGTTCTAGACCTTTAACACTGGAGAAAGCCTTGCAAACAAGTAATAGAGCCGGATAAACCCTTTGATTGGGGGTTAGCCACCAGCTCTAATAAGAAAACAAACTAAAGATAAACTGAATTGTTATTAATTGATTGTCTTTTCGTAACAAGGTTAGCATATTTATATGTAGCATAACTTGTTAACCAAGTCGCAGTAATTAAAGAGAACTAAAAGACTTATAACTAAACTAGATGAATTAAAGGCAACTGCCTATCTAAGGAAAGTAATAACTAAACAGGGAAATACTAAATAAGGTAGTAGAGACTAAGGTGTTGGTACTGCAACATCCCATCCCGCCTGAAAAACGACTTGTCCTCAAGTCTGAAAGTCTGGAAAACGATCAATAAGTGCATCCGCATCTTCCTAAGTTGCTTCATCATTTGAACGATCTTTCCATTTAATAAGCCATCGAGTACCTGCAGCATTCCCTTTTTTGAACATCTTGCGATCCAATATTAACTCAGGTTCTCACTTTTCATAATCCACAGTAATTGGTAAATCAGTGTTGACAACAATGGAAGAACCAAGTTTCAATTTCAGCTGAGAAACATGGAAGACTAGATGTATGCGACTAGAGGATGGCAATTCCAATCTATATGCTGTTGTACCAATCTTCTCCAGAATGCGAAATGGTCCATAAAACTTTGGAGATAGTTTAGAAAATGACTTGTCACGAACTGTTGTCTGTCGATAAGGCTGAAGACGTAGGAAAACCCAATCATTAACAACAAAAGAACGTTCAGTTCTGTGCTTGTATGCATAATTTTTCATCCTGACCTGAGCATCTTGTAAGTTGGAGTGAAGAATTTTCAAAATATGATCTCTAGCTCTTAGTAAATCATCCACAACATGCACAAGAGTTGTACCAGGCTGATAAGTAGAAATTGTTGGAGGAGCTCTACAATATAAAGCCTGATAGGGAGTCATTTTTATGGCTGAATGATAACTGGTGTTATACCACCATTCAGCCCATGGAAGCCATTTAGACCAATCTGTTTGTGTAATACTAGTAAAACAACGTAGATAGCATTCTAAAGTTCTATTGGTTACCTCAGTTTGCCCATCGGTTTGAGGATGATAAGCTGAACTCTTGCAAAGCTGAGTATCTTGCAGAGTAAAGAATGTCTCCCAAAAATTACTCATGAAAATAGGATCCCGATCACTAACTACTGTTTTAGGCATACCATGCAGACGAACAACTTCACGTACAAAGACTTCATCAATAGTGGAAGCAGTATAAGGATGTGATAATGCTATAAAGTGAGCATACTTAGATAAACGATCCACTACCACCAAGATGGAGTTCTTCTTGTTGGATAAAGGAAACCCATCAATAAAATCCATATAAATATCAATCCAGACATCAGTAGGGATAGATAACGGATGTAGTAATCTAGGAGGTGCTCAAGCTTCATATTTATTGCGCTGACAAACATCACAATGCTGTATAAATGTCTTGATGGAAGATTTCATACCTTTCCAATAAAAGTTTTGTTGAAGGCGCTTGAAAGTTCTCAAATATCCAGAGTGTCCACCAATTGGAGTTGAATGGAACTCATGAAGTAGTTTAGCACACCATTCAGAAGTAGATACTACAACAACTCGATCTTTAAAACGTAAAACTCCATCAACATATGAGTAATTACGTTTATAAGTTGGGTCTTGGCGCAAATTTTAAATAAGAACTCCTAAGACAACATCTGTATGACATTCTTGAACAATTTCATTGAGTCCAGAAAAAATGGGAGTAGAGATGGCCAAAAGTTGAGGATTAGCCATTCTTGATAAAGCATCAGCAGCTTTATTTGTAGCTCCACACCGATAGATGATTTCATAATCATATCCTAATAGTTTAGACAACCATTTTTGTTGTTCAAGAGAAGACAATCTTTGCTCAAGGAAATATTTAAGACTTCTATGATCTGTGTAGATTTTGAAATGTCTTCCAAGCAAATAAGGTCTCCATTTTTTTACTGCAGAGACAATAGCAAGCATCTCCTTATCATAGACTGATAAATTCAAATTCTTACCTGACAAAGGTTTGCTGTAATAAGCAATAGGATTGTTAGACTGCATTAAAACTGCTCCCAATCCATTACCAGAAGCATCATATTCCAAACAAAATTCTTTTGTAAAATCTGGTAATGCTAAAACTGGAGTCTTTGGTTAATGCACGCTTGAGTTGATTAAATGTTTGTTGAAGCTTGTTCAGACCATTTGAAAGCATCTTGTTTTAATAACTTAGTGAGTGGAACACAAATTTTCCCATAATCTTTCACGAATTTGCGATAATAACCTGCCAAACCTAGGAATCCTCTAAGATCTTTAATGGTATAAGGAATAGGCCAATTCTTAATGCTTGAAATCTTATCTTCTTCCACAGCAACACCTTCAAATTTAACACGGTATGGCCAAGATATCCGATAGAGGATTTTGCAAAATCACACTTAGATTGTTTCAGAAAGAACTTGTGTGTTCTTAGTAAGTCAAACACAATCTCTAAATGCTGGAGATGTTCAAATAAAGAGCTACTGTAAATCAATATGTCATCGAAAAATACCAAGACGAATTTTCGAAGGTAAGGTCGAAACACATCGTTCATTAAACTCTGAAATGTTGCAGGTGCATTAGATAATCCAAATGGCATTACTAAGAATTCATAGTGGCCATCATGTGTTCTAAGAAAATCGTTTTATGAATATCTGCATAGAATAATCTGATTTGATGAAAGCCACAGCGCACATCCACCTTTGAAAAAATTGTCTTGCCATTTAGTTCATCAATCAACTCATCAACAACTGGAATTGGATATCTGTCCTTGACAGTAACTTTGTTAAGTGCCCTGTAATCGACACACATACACCAACTAAAATCCTTCTTTCTAACTAGTAGCACAGGAGAAGAGTAAGGTCTAGAGCTTTGGCAAATGAAACCAGCTTGTTTTAGTTCAGACACAATTCTCTCAATTTCAGCTTTTTGAAAATGTAGATATCTGTAGGGTCTAACATTTATTGGTGTTGTGTTAGGAAGCAGATTTATGCGATGATCATGAGCTCGATAGGGTGGGAGAGATGTTGGGGTTTCAAAAATATCTTTATAACGCAAAAGTAATGTTGAAATTTCAGTAGGTACCTTATCAGAAGATATTGTTGCCAAAGTAGGGTTAAGCTGAAGAAGAAATCCATTGTGTGCACAATCCAAGAATTTCTGTAGGGGAGAACTATCAAAAAGCATGACTGAGGCTGAAGAATTGCCAACCAATAAATAATTACTATTGTTTAACTGAAATTTCATGTGAAGTTTTTGAAAATCCCACATTATTTCACCCAAGGTTCGCAGCCATTGTACACCCAACACAGCATCGCATCCACTAACATTCAAAACAAAGAATTCAGTAGTGAATGTATATTCTTGTAATTGAAGAGAGACATCTTTACAAAAACCACTAGTTTCGAGAAAACCACCATTACCAACCATAACCTGTAAGGCAGCATCACTAGATTGATGAGAAAAAACATGTTTCTGAGAAATGGATGGATGTAAAAAATTATAAGTTGATCCTGATTCAATGAGAACTGTAATGGGTTCTCCCTGAATATAGCCTGTGACTCTCATAGTTTTAGGAAAGGAAGATCCCAGAAGAGAATGAAAAGAAATTTGAGAATCCTTAGGAACCTCAACTTCACTGTGAATTTCTTCTGTAACCTGTAGATCATCTTCCCCTTCAACAATATTGGTAATCTCATCTTTGTCAGAAGTCATATCTAAAATTAATAATCTTGGCTTATCACATAAGTGACCAGGTGTGTAGAGCTTATCACAATTAAAACATAAGCCTTTTGGTCGTTTTTCTCTTTGCTCTTCTAAGGATAACCTTTTAGCTCCTGGAGGTAAGAAGAATCTATTGTATGGGGTAGGTTGTAATGTTGCAGCATGTCTGAATTGAGGAGGATGATAAGTTTGCCTTGTAGCAGCCTTATTAACCGTTGCATAAGCTTCTTCCTGATGAATGGCTTTGGTAAAAGCCTCAGTTAAGGTTTGTGGTGCCATTAATTTAACCATAGTGCCAATGTGAGGTTTCAAAGAACGGATAAAACAGCTGATCAAGAAATCTTCAGGAAAATCAACCAAGTTCAATAGATGTTCAAACTCAGGGATATGTTCACGGACAGTACCTTTCTGTTCAATGGTGCTTATAGCCAACCTAGCATCCACGAATTTTTCTGGAGAAAACCTTGTACGAACCAAAGTGCAAAATTGTTCCCATGTAGTAATCACAGTTTGGGTTCTTCTCCATCGAAACCACTGGTTTGCCTCACCTTTAAGATGTGCAGCGGCAAGAGTAAGTTTAAGAGCATCAGATGCATTGTAAACACTAAAGTATTGATCTGCATTGAAAATCCAGCCGTCAGGATCGTCACCAGAAAATTTAGGAAATTTGATATTAGGGCGTAGCTGCTGTTGGTGAACATTATTTGGCGGTGGGGGTGGTGGAGGAGGTGGTCGAGGATTCGCAGTACCAGGACGCTGTTTTAGAAGAGGAACAAATTCTCTAAATATGTTGCGGAAAGAGGTTTCTATGGTTGTATCAATAGCAGTACGTTCTTGTTCTCGGAGCAACAACTTTTCTGCAAGCTTCTTCTGTTGAGTCTCTTCATCACTGGCATGAAGGTTAGTAATAGCGTCAACAAGATTTTCGACCTTGTCTGCTAAGACTTCAATACTTTCATGCACGTTTTTCAAATTTTCTGTGTAAGACATTGGAAGAAAGAAAGAACCCTAAAAAAAAAAAAATTGGTGGATTTTTGAGATTGAGATGAACCTGCTCTGATCCAGATGTTAGGGTTCTAGACCTTTAACACTGGAGAAAGCCTTGCAAAAAGTAATAGAGTCGGATAAACCCTTTGATTGGGGGTTAGCCACCAGCTCTAATAAGACAACAAACTAAAGATAAACTGAATTGTTATTAATTGATTGTCTTTTCGTAACAAGGCTAGCATATTTATATGTAGCATAACTTGTTAACCAAGTCGCAGTAATTAGATGAATTAAAGGCAACTGCCTATCTAAGGAAAATAATAACTAAACAGGGAAATACTAAATAAGGTAGTAGAGACCAAGGTGTTGGTACTGCAACAATGTATATTGCAATATACTCCCTCCGTTCTTTTTTAATAGGCTGGTTTTGTTTTTTGAGAAAATTAAGGAAATTAAGAGAGCCAATCATTGAAAGTGGTCCTCATGATACTTGTCAATAAAAGAAGTGAAGTGAAATGGTCCCCATGACACTTGTCAGCAAAAGAAGTAAAGTGAAATGGTCCCATGACACTTGTCATCAAAAGAAGTTAAGAGAAAAATGATCCCAAAAAATTAAAGTAACATTTGACTTTCCCAATTAGGAAACCAGCCTATTTTTTTTTTGTAACATTTATTTATAGAAACCAGCCTATTATTTAAGAACGGAGGGAGTAGTATTTATCCTTTTCTTCTATTTTCTTACTTCTCCCAAAACATCATCTTCTCCTTTACTTCTCCCAAAACATTGTCTTCTCTTCTCCTCGTTTTTTTTTCTTCTTATCTTCTAAACCTCAATCACCATCTTCGAGACCAAAACCAGGTTTTGCGAGAAATCAAAATCTATCTCTCCTGAACCCATCTCATAATCTATTGATCTCACCTAAACCCATCTCATAAATCGAAACTCTTATCTATCCCAAAATGTTTTTTTTCTTCTCTTCTAAACCTAAATCGAGATCTTTGGTATCAAAACTATGTTTTCAGAAATCAAAATTTATCTTTCTGAAACTCTAACGTCATTAATTAAAACTCTTTTTTTAGATCTGAGATTTGTGGGTATTCCAATGGGAAAAAAAATCAAATTGGGGTTTGATTTGTGGGTTTACCTGAGAACAATCAACCACCAAGGTCACTTGTAGAGATTATAGTAGTGTTGTACCTTATTGATTTGAGTTCAAGTGATGTTGGTGGTGGTATGTGGAGTGAGATTTCATGGGTTTTTTTTTGTGTGTGGTAGTTTTGGTAAAGAATAGGTAGCTAAGGTTTCAAATCATACTACAGGTGGTAATGAAGTTCATTACAGATCTAAGTTTTGGTGAGAAAAAAACCCTTTCTGGATGTGAGCCTTAGTTGTGTTTTGCTCTTTGAGATGATTTTTCAAAAATGTATGGTTAAATTTTCTGATTCAAAGGTTTACTTTTTTTTTTTTTTTTTTGCTTAATGGTTTACTTAGTCTGACCACTAAGTTTCTATGACACTGTCCTACACCAAATGGACATAATCTAAAAGCAACCATATACGATGTGCTGAAGCAAGGTATTAAATTTTTTATTTGAATAAACTGGGATGGTTACTTTATTTATGGGTGTTTGTAAAATTAGAATATGATCTATTGTTGATTCCAGGGGTTACTTAATTAATGAATTTGGATTAGATTATATGAAGGTGGGTGGAATTTGTGGGGGATATAAAAGCTTAACAAAGAATTTTGTGGTATGTTTCTTCAGCTAACATATTGTGTCTCCTAGTTTTCAGTCTCGCTTTAAGTTTACCTTGTAAGTTTTCTTAATATGCAGAGAGTATTAAAAGACTTAATACTCAATCAAAGTATTACGAGGATGCAAAACAATGGAATGAAAAGTGCGATGTTGCATTCTCCTGCGCAATTCAAAATGAAATCGGGCAATCTGATGCTGTCAATTTGGTTAGCTCAGGTTGGTAGAAGGTAAAACTTCGATTCAAAGTATTACGAGAATGCAAAACCGTGGAATGAAAGGTTCACAGGTTGAACTATGCCTTGTACTTCTCATGTTGTTGATGTACCGAGGAAAGCTAACGTTCTTATTGATTAAAAGTTTATTGCCTTTTTGCACCTGTGTATTTTTTTTTTTTTTTGTGTTATTGTGTTCAAGGCTTGTGAAGAGAATTGTACTGCCTTCTCTATTTCCCCGCAGTATTGTCTCGTCTATATCTTATATTTTTCAATTTTGGTTGATGTAGATGTTCTAGTATGTTCTATTTAACTGGTAGATTGCGGAGTGTAACTGCGGTACTCTTTCGATCCGTTAAGGACATCATCGCATAACAGACTCTCTTTATTTCTCCTTCAAGTTCATGCTTGAGTCCCTCTTGAAATCTCCAAGTGTCATTAGTGTTTTGAGTGCATCTTGTCTGGTTTCTTTGATTAACTTACCAGGTTCTTTTTCTTGTTTCTTTCATTGCAGGTTAATCCAATTTTAGTAAATCATTGTATACAGATGATGCCCATAAAGTAGATTGTCCGCAAGGTTCTGGTAACTCCCTACTCCAGAAAGCTCTCTTTGTTATACCATTTCTGATGTAGAGTAAAAATTCACATTTAGTTCTATACCTTGTGGTAATTTTCTACTGGCAAATATTTTTTGTGAACATAATGTCTTTCATTTTTTTCTGCATTTGTTTTAGCAAGAAATGTGACCTTGTGGTAATTTTCTCTGGGGTGTCAATCTCTCAAAAATAAATTTCTCTATTTTTCTTTAACTAGCAAGTAATAATGTAAGTAGGATAATGTCTTTCATTTTTGTTGTAGAAATCTTGAAAATTGTAAAATGTATTCAAATTTGTTTAAAGGTTCAATCTAGACAAATACAAAAATTGATAGATAGCTATATTCTTCACATTATCATGTTACTAACAACCCTAGAATAATTAGTACACTCAACTATTCCGTTATTATCTCCTAACTCACCTGGATACGGAAGCGCTCGACTACCGGGATTAATACTGACGAGGTGTCAATCTCTCAAAAATAAATTTCTCTACTTTTCTTTAACTAGCAAGTAGTATAATGTAAGTAGGATCGTCCCAAGGGAGGTATGAAGATCAAGTTGTCATGCAAATACTCTTAGCAAAGATGATTTTGTTGTAGAAATCTTTTAAAATTGTAAAATGTATTCAAATATGAGATGCAATTGATTAAAGGTTCAATCTAGACCACGGAATACAAACCAAATTGATAGATAGCTATATTCTTCACATTATCATGTTACTAACAACCCTAGAATAATTAGTACGCTCAACTATTCCGTTATTATCTCCTTCCTACTTGCCAAGTTTCCTAGAGGTACGCTTACTAGGTTTGACTTAAACAAATGCTCTAAGCTCTGTGAGATAAGGTTGCTCCTAGTGATGAACTCAAAAGCATGAATCACCTACTAGTGTTGATTTCTACATATAAGTACTTAACAAAGTCCCATCATCAATACCTATATATTGCTACTTGCGTTTATCTTCTCTAGACAATTACGGGTCGAAGAAAATCTAAACTAGCAATAGGATTATGAATCAACTATTTAATTTCGAACTTAAACAATCAACAAATAATCCATAAACAATAATAGCATGGTAGAAATCAATCAATAACATAAATAAATGCAAGAGAACAAGTTATTTCATCAATTATAGATTCATATTTCGGGCTTTGAAATCGCCCTTAATCAAGAAGAGTTTTAGTTACTCATGATATTGGAGTTCATCATCAAATAATAATGGAAAAATAAAGTAAAGAAGATGAAAATATTAAATGAAAGCAAACCCTAGCTCAGGCTCTCTGCAAAAACTCCCAGAAGAATACGTATCTCCCAAAAGAATAGAAACCCTTTTCTTTTTATAGTCTTCACACTTTCCAAAATTAGGTCTTCAAAGTCCATCACCAAAAAGTCCACCAAGCCCATGAACCATGTGTGAGAAACCCATGTGAAAATATGTCTCAAAAATATGCTCGCCGGAAAACTGGGTTTCCGGCCGGAATATGGCCGGAATCCGGCGCCGACAAGTAGCTCAGGTGACTGGCAACGATTCAACTCGGAAAATCAGCTGAGTCACACCGAGTCAATGAATCAATTCAGTGTTGTCAGCTAGGTCTAATCAGACCTGAATCAGCTGTCAACTTGTCTAAATGGACTGAGTTGGCAGGCCATTGTCTCTGCCATTCTGCAAAGGCCAAGCCAATGTTGCATCATTATGCTGCCCCTCTTGCCTTCCCAGCTTCAAGCTGTACTACATCCAGTGCATGTCGAGCCTGCGATTCATTGTCTTCCCTGCGACATAGTCGCTCCACATCCTACAAATGCAATATCAGTCCTAACATACATCTACTCCACAATTTCATCTTTAATGCATGACTTCAAGCAATCGCACCGAACTCTCAATTGCAACATAGCTTCTTCAACTGCAGCATCAATTATCATAGACTCACCAAAGCACAAGCACCAAAGATTTCGCTCCAGGTTCCACAACCATTGCAACCTACTACACAAAGATCACAACAACTTCATATTTCACTCGAACTCAACCCATTCTTCCATTCAACAATTGCTACTCGAATACCTCCAAAACCTAGCACCAGAGATCCATTTCCTCCACCTCGAATTCCAGTTTCAGTTGCGGGAACAACCCCTCTGTGGGACAATCATACCAGCACCAGGTTTCATTCCACTGGCACCAGCTTACTTTTCTCCGAATCTCTTACTGCAATCCACGGAAAGCGGCATCTTTCACGGCTCGGGCTATAACCTTGTCGGTCTTGTCTTCATTTCGATTGCAAAGGAACATCACTCTCCATAGCTATTTTGTAGCTTCATAACCACCTAGTCAGCATCACTTGTACTGAAGTTTAGCTCAACTAAACTCTCTATATTGCATCTTCTTGGCCTTCTCAACTGAATTTCCAGACACAATTTAGATGAGCAGCAACACTTGTTGTGAGTGACTTAGCAGCTCGAACCCAGTTCACAAATCAACTCCAGGCTTCAGCCAACACCACCAAACATCAAGCTTTCTCTGTCTTGTTCTTCATCCTTTCAAGCCATTGTCATACCACCATTACCATTGCATTCACACAACCAAGTCATAGCCACCCCCTGAATCACCAGTACCACCACCAGGTTCATTTCTGCTTCATTCAACCAAAAACCTTGTAAAACAGTCCAGAATTCCAGACTCGACTGCAAAACCGCCAAAGCATAGCCAACAATCACAAACAGCGCTTTGCTACCCTTTATCTCAGTACCAGCCATCAAAACAATACCCACATCTCGGCATTAGTTCCATGCTCAAGTCCAAACTACCAAGCATCAAGCCATGTCTGCAACAGCCATTCCATCTCAGGCTCGGCCATTCACGCTTCAATTCATACCTGCACAGCTTGTTCTCATTGCTCCATTCTGCAACCATCACCAGCTTTAGTTCAACACAGCCATTACTTGTGGCTTATTCCCTGTAAATCATTCATATTCAGGTTCACTATCTCAGCTGCAACAGCATCAGATTCAGTTCCTCCCTGCAATCTACCACTCAAGACGCAACAACACTGCATTCCCTGGCAACTTTCAACTACCAGCTGCACCAGGGTTGACACCACTTGCCAAACACAAACCACTGTAAACTCACCACTAACAACACACAACAAAGACCATCTCTGTCTTGCTCAAACCGTCAATCCCGCAATCCACTCATCACTACTCATTCAGTCTTCATGTTCTCACCAAACAACCACCGATTCTTCCTCAAAATCGAATCCACGGAAAACCCATTTCGACTCTTGCTCTAATTCTTCAGTATCTGAGCTTGAAACACTCGATTCCTTCTCAGTAAATCTCTTTCCCATTCCTGCAACATCAAAACCTAACTTCCATCTTTATCAGCAAAATCAGCTTCAGTGAAATCACCTCATTCTCTAATATACTTGGGTTTAAAACTTAATTTGAGTAAAACCCATCTCCCATCTTCTCACAAATCGATCTAAAATCAACCATCTTCACTGATTTCGGGCAAACCTTGGTAAACCATCTCATAACCCAGTTGAATTAATTCAAACCCTAATTTCCTTCTTAATTTCTGCTACATCAGAGCATCAACAGCAACAGTGAAATCTTTGAATCTCCATCTCTCTGTAATAGCTTCATCAGTTCTCCATTACAACAATTTCTCTCGGTTTCAGATGTGTAATAATGAGAAGAAATTCTTCTCTGAATTTGAGGCTTGTGTAGGAATTGAGAATGGATAAAACCACCCAAGTGACAAAGATAAGGGGTTACCCATAAATGGTTCTAGGCACCCATTCTTTAGATAAAAGCCACCATAGTGATACTTGGCTTGTCAGTTTCGCGGAACCGACTGCCTATTTACTTCCTTGTTGCGCATATTCTTGGCCGACTCCGAGTATCACCCGCATGTGAAATGACCAAATTCCGTTCCTTGCTCAAAATGAATGATTTCTTCTTCTTTTGCTCCGCGCGACTCCAAAGCACCTAAAAACTCAAATTCACACATAAGATACATATTTTACAAGAAAACTTAGCGAAGAAAGCATAAACAATAGATAAATATCAAGGTGTTTTAGACACCTATCAAATTCCCCCACACTTAGACTTTGCTAGTCCTCGAGCAAATCAAACAAAATAATTATAAAACATACATACATCTCCGTCTCGTCGAGGCTACGGTTACTCTAAGCATGAATAACAGGCCTTTGAACCCCTAGGTGTCCCTAGTGGACGAGTTATAGTCTCGTGAAGGTTTACAAGAGGTCTGCCTACAAAACCTATAATTCAAACTCCATCTATTTGTGACAAATCAATGAATGAATCCAAAATGACTACAGGAGGAGGTACTTTGCACAAATTCAGTTCATATATAAGTAAATAAAGCTCTTATTAGATAGTCGAACAAGCCACAATACTCGGAAACTAACAAACCACAATCACAATGAAAAGATTAAGAAGATGGATATAGATGTAGATGTTGGCGAATGTTCACAAGTGTCCGATGTTTCCCATATCTGTCTGAAGGTCACTACTAAGATGAACCTATGCAACCTATTGGATTGAGTTACTGGTCAATTCTAGAGTTAACACACTGGCATATACAAGGGAACCAGTAGTCAACAAACTTATTTCCACATCAACTCGCTGGCATATACAAGGGAACCAGGAGTGACTTTATTCAACAAATATAATACTTTCTTTTCTTTCTTTTTTTTTTTTTTTTTTTTTTTTTTATGACAGCATGATTCGATCTTTTGGATCCAAGCGCATGCTTCTTGTCAGCAAGTACGTGATAGTTGCCTTGGATCCTGCATTCCACGCTTGTTTAGGCGACGGAGACAGGGACTACGTTTCACACATACTGCTATTCCCAAGTGTCATTCTTATTCCGTTTGGTCTAATTGGTCGGTCTCTTTTTTTCTTTCTTTTTTTTTTTTTTTTTTTTTTTTTTTTTTTTTCTAGCAACTCAATCACTCTATTTCATCCTAGCAGTAATAACACGTCGATGTTTAGTGACCCACCAAAGCACTTAGAGAACAATAGATAAATATGGAAAATAAAATAAAAATAGAATGCGATATGGTGATATTCCGAGATATGGTAACGACTATCATGCTATTTGTGATTCCTGAGCTATGTTCGTTCTTGTTAATTAATGGGTTCCTCAACTCCTGCAATCAAAATGATTCCATCCACTAATGGTGTCATCCTAAAGGCACAAGTTTCTAGATTTCGGAGTTCAAAAAGCACAATTTTTTTTTTTTTTTTTTTTTTTTTTATTTTTCTGATTTTTTTTTTTATGGCATAAAACTAACTAAAACAAACTATACAAACATATAAATGCTCCCCCACACTTAAACTTTACATTGTCTTCAATGTAAAATTGAATCGTCCAAAGAAGGTTCAAGGTGGGAACTTCCGCAAATGATATGCAAAAACAAGAAAATAAAGATAAAATGCTTAAAAATAAAAAGATAAAGGGAAAGATACAAAACCGGTGGGTTGCCTCCCACTTAGCGCTTGGTTTAACGTCGTCAGCCCGACGTTCTGCTCCATTACTCCTCCCGGAGGGAGTGGATCACTCAATGTAATCATATCCCCGATTCTCCGTCACAAACCGCTCATAGTATGGTTTCAAGCGATGGCCGTTAACCTTGGAAATCAGCCCTGTTTTTGGGACTAGTAATTTCAACCGCACCATGCGCAAACACATTAGTAACAACAAATGGTCCAACCCATCTGGACCTAAGTTTACCCTTAAACAATTTAAGACGAGAATGGAATAAAAGTACTTTCGCCCTACTTCAAAACTCTTTCGGAAATCATTTTATCATGGAAAGCCTTGGTCTTTTCTTTATAAATGCGTGAACTTTCATATGCATCATTTCGTATCTCTTCTAACTCATTGAGCTGAAGTTTCCTATGTTCACCAAATTGCATCTAATTCCATATTACATACCTTGATAGCCCAATAAGCTTTGTGTTCAAGTTCGACGGGAAGATGGCAAGGTTTACCATAGACAAGCCTAAAAGGAGACATACCGATGGGTGTCTTATAAGCTGTCCTATACGCCCACAAAGCGTCATTGAGTCTATAACTCCAATCTTTCCTTGTAACATTCACCGTCTTCTCTAAGATGGACTTAATCTCCCGGTTGGAAATTTCAGCTTGTCCACTCGTTTGTGGATGATACGGTGTACCAACTTTATGAGAAATGTTATACTTCCTTAGAAGAGCGTGAAAGGATCTCTTGAAGTGCGAACCTCCATCACTAATCACCACTCGAGGTGTTCCAAACCTAGAAAAGATATGTTCCTTCACAAACTCACAAACAATATGAGAATCATTGGTAGGGGTGGCTTTAGCTTCCACCCACTTAGAAACATAATCTACAGCAAGAAGTATAAAAAATTTCCCATTGGAATTCACAAAAGGCCCCATAAAATCGATACCCCAAACATCAAAAATCTCAACAAATGAGAATTGGTGTTTGCGGCATTTGGTTTCTAGCACCAAGGTTGCCTGTCCTTTGACACCTATCACAAGCCTTACAACATAGATATGCATCCTTAAACAATGTAGGCCAATAAAAACCACTTTCGAGAACCTTGAGGGCTGTCCTCTTGGCTCAAAATGGCCACCACAAGCATATGAGTGACAAAAGTTCAGAATTGATTGGAACTCGGATTCGAGTACGCACACAACGGATCATTTGATCGGAGCAATGCTTCCACAAATAAGGTTCATCCCATATATATTGCTTAGCAATCTTCTTGAGCTTGTGTTTTTGGAATGTAGACATGGAACTAGGTACTTGTCCGTCACCAAGAAGTTAACGATATCAGCGTACCATGGAGTTGTGCCACCAACCGCAAAGAGTTGCTCATCCGGAAGCTATCATGCAAAGGAATCGCTTCTTCGGACACAACCAATCTGCTTAAATGATCCGCTACAGTATTCTCACTACCCTTCTTGTCCTTGATTTGCAAGTTGAACTCTTGAAGAAGAAGAATCCACCTTATGAGCCTTGGCTTAGCATCCTTCTTTGTTAGCAAGTATCGAAGTGCAGCATGGTCGGAGAAAACAACCACCTTTGTACCCACTAAATAAGATCTAAACTTCTCGAGTGCAAACACTATGGCCAAAAGCTCCTTTTCAGTAGTTGAGTAGTTGATTTGTGCTCCGTTGAGAATTCTAGAAGCATAATAAATGGCATATGGAACTTTGCCGTCTCGCTGTCCCAACACGGCTCCAACGGCATAATCACTTGCATCGCACATCAACTCAAATGGCTTGCTCCAGTCCGGTGGTTTGATGATTGGTGCGGTAGTCAACAACTCTTTCAAGGTGTCGAAAGCTTCCTTGCATTCCTTATCACAATCAAAGGCCACATCTTTTTGCAAGAGTCTACACAGGGGCATTGCAATCTTGGAGAAATCCTTGATGAATCTCCTATAAAAACCTGCATGACCAAGAAAAGAGCGAACCTCCCTCACATTTGTGGGGTATTGTAAGTTCCGAATCAAATCTATCTTAGCCTTGTCAACTTCTAACCCCTTAGAGGATACAACATGACCTAGAACAATCCCATGATTCACCATAAAGTGACACTTTTCCCAATTAAGCACAAGATTAGTTTCTACGCATCGTTTAAGAATAAGTGCAAGGTTATCTAAGCATTTGTCAAAAGAATCACCATACACGCTGAAATCATCCATAAACACTTCTATGATGCTTTCCACATAATCGAGAATATACTTACCATACAACGTTGAAAAGTGGCTGGTGCATTGCACAAGCCAAATGGCATACGTCTATACGCAAAAGTGCCAAAAGGGCAAGTAAACGTTGTCTTTTCTTGATCTTCTCGAGCTATCACAATCTGGTTATAACTTTGAAAAACCATCAAGGAAACAAAAAAGCATGTCTAGCCAACCTTTCAAGCATTTGATCAATGAATGGTAAGGGAAAATGGTCCTTTCGGGTGGTAGAGTTGAGCTTTCGGTAATCAATGCACACTCTCCAACCGGTCTGGATTCTAGTTGGAACCAAGTCATTATCTTCGTTTTTCACCACCGTAATTCCGGACTTCTTTGGAACGACTTGAATCGGGCTCACCCATTTGCTATCGGATATGGGATAGATCACCCCTACCTCCAACAACTTCAGAATTTCCTTCTTGACTACGTCCATCATCGGAGGGTTCAAGCGACGTTGAGCTTCTCTTGTTGGTTTTGCCCCCTCCTCAAGAAGTATTCGGTGCATACATGTGGAAGGACTGATTCCTTTGATATCGGCAATGGTCCACCCAATGGCAGACTTGTACTCTCTTAGTACTCGAACAAGCTTCTCCTCTTGCACCTTGGTAAGGTTGTTGGCAATGATCACCGGTAATTCATCCTTGTCACCTAAATACACGTATTTAAGGTGATCCGGCAGAGGTTTCAACTCAAGAATAGGTGCCTGCACGATCGACGGTAAAAGTTTCTCATTAGTAAGCGGCAAAGAAACATAAGACACATTATATTTTGGTGGAACTTCTTGTAATGAGTTAAGAGATAAAACAGCCTCTTTAAGCTCATCACAAATAGACAATTCACTTTCAATGTCTTTGTATTTTCCATAACCTAAACCTTCCACTATGGTGTTTTCTAAAGCATCTTCACCATTCAATTCAAAAATCTGTTGAGCTAGAGAATCAATAATATCAATTGAAAAACAGGAATGCACATCACTAGGATATCTCATAGCCTCAAAGATATTGAAACTTATGACTTCGTCATCAAATTCCATAGTTAAAGCGCCCTTGAAAACATCAATCTTTGTTCTAGCGGTTCTCATGAACGGTCTACCCAACAGCAAGGGAGTAGATGATGGTGAATCTTCATCCATCATGTCAAGAACATATAAATCAGCTGGAAATATGAGTTGATTAACCTGCACCAAAACATCTTCAATAACCCCTTTCGGGTAAGAATTAGACCTATCAGCAAGTTGTATAACAATACCGGTATTCTTAAGAGGTCCAAGATTCAATGATTCATAAACGGAGGCAGGCATAACATTAATGGATGCTCCTAAATCTAACATAGCACGTTCAAACCTGATTTTACCAATAGTACATGGTATGGTGAAACTACCGGGGTCTTTCAACTTAGGTGGGAGTTTCTTTTGAAGATATGCCGAAGCATTCTCCCCCACACTCATTACCTCGTTACCGGTTAATTTGTGCTTGTTAGTGCACAATTCCTTCAAGAACTTTGCCCAACGTGGAACTTGCCTTATTGCCTCAATGAGTGGAATGTTCACTTCAATCTTCTTAAAGATTTCCAACAGCTCTTGGTACAATGTCTCCTTGTTCGACTTTGCAAACCTGCTAGGAAAAGGCGGAGAAGTAACATAAGTAGAAACATGAGTTCTAGAGTTAGAATTTGTTACCGGGTCAGCCTTTTTAGGGGTTGTTTCACCCTCTTCTTTCTCCAACTCAGGTTCATGGGACACCGGTGATGTTTCCGGTTTCTCTACTTGCTTTCCACTTCGTAACTCAATAGCATTGGCATTCTCCTTGTGATTTATTGATTGCGAAGGAAGTTTTCCCTCTGCTTGTGCTTCCAATTTGCTCACGGCATTAGCTAATTGACCCATTTGAGTTCGGATGTCCTTCATCTCCATTGCTGACTTTTGCTTATCTTGCACCATTGTGTTGAGAATGAGATTCAACTTGTCATCTATACTCGTGCCTTGAGTTTCTTGTGGTGGTCTTTGCATGAATTGATATCCTCCTTGTTGATTGAAAGTAGGATTTGCAGCAGCTTGCTTGTTGGCGTAGCTGAAATTAGGATGATCACGCCAACCTGGATTGTATGTGTTGGAGTACGGATCGTACCTCGGCCTTTGCTGATTTTGGTACATAGCACTTGCTTGCTCAACATCTTCGGTATATGATGATGGTATGACAGCTGCAGCTATTTGAGTCATCATTCTCTCCATGTTGCCCATCCTTTGTTCCATGTGTGAAGAATTGCCAACTTCATTCACCTTCCTTCCTTCTGATTCATCTCGAGTGTAGAATTGTTGAGTGTTCGCAGCCATATTCTCCAACAAACTTGTAGCTTCCGCAATGGTCTTGTTGGTAAGTGCACCACCACTTGCGGCATCGATCAAATTTCTATCATTAGAAAGCAGCCCCTCGTAGAAATATTGAATCACAAGTTGATCGCTGATTTGGTGGTGTGGGCAGCTAGCTAAAAGCTTCTTGTAGCGCTCCCAATACTCATGGAGAGTCTCTCCGATACTTGCCTAATACCACAAATCTCCTTGCGAATCACAGCTGCTTTTGATGCTGGAAAATACTTCTCAAGGAACAATTTCTTCATCCCATTCCATGTGGTTATGCTTCCAGCGGGTAAGCAAAAGAACCACTCTCCTGCAGTATCTAAAAGAGAGAAAGGAAAAGCTGTCATCATAGCCATATCCGCATCTGCAGTTGCTTGCTTCATACTAGTCACAACATGATGGAATTGTTGCAAGTGACGATTAGGATCTTCTCCCGCTAAACCTCTGAATTTGGGCAGCAAGTTAATCAATTGTGGTTTCAACTCAATGGTTCCATTCAGCTGAATACATAAAGGCTGCTGATCTAGGTTTGGAGAAGTGAGCTCCTTGAGTGTTCTTGGAGCAGGTGGTCGACCTCCCATTGTGTTGTCTTCCTCTTCGTCCGAGTCCGAGAATTCACTTGGTGTAGAACTTTGAGGAAGTGGAGTGTTGACTGCTCGAATGAAATCCTTAAGTAGAGTGCCCGAACAAAGACGTATACCAATTGGACTTGGTCTGCCCTCTCCACGCATTCACCAAAGAATTAGTACCTGAAAATCAGATTCTAAGAGGTTGAATAAGTGGATAGAAATTGAAAATAAAAGCAAAAGTAACAACTAAGAATAAAAATAACAACTAAACTTGCCACTTCACCTCCCGGCAATGCGCGCCAATTTTGACGAGGTGTCAATCTCTCAAAAATAAATTTCTCTACTTTTCTTTAACTAGCAAGTAGTATAATGTAAGTAGGATCGTCCCAAGGGAGGTATGAAGATCAAGTTGTCATGCAAATACTCTTAGCAAAGATGATTTTGTTGTAGAAATGCTGAAAATTGTAAAATGTATTCAAATATGAGATGCAATTGATTAAAGGTTCAATCTAGACCACGGAATACAAACCAAATTGATAGATAGCTATATTCTTCACATTATCATGTTACTAACAACCCTAGAATAATTAGTACGCTCAACTATTCCGTTATTATCTCCTAACTCACCGGATACGGAAGCGCTCGACTACCGGTTCCTACTTGCCAAGTTTCCTAGAGGTACGCTTACTAGGTTTGACTTAAACAAATGCTCTAAGCTCTGTGAGATAAGGTTGCTCCTAGTGATGAACTCAAAAGCATGAATCACCTACTAGTGTTGATTTCTACATATAAGTACTTAACAAAGTCCCATCATCAATACCTATATATTGCTACTTGCGTTTATCTTCTCTAGACAATTACGGGTCGAAGAAAATCTAAACTAGCAATAGGATTATGAATCAACTATTTAATTTCGAACTTAAACAATCAACAAATAATCCATAAACAATAATAGCATGGTAGAAATCAATCAATAACATAAATAAATGCAAGAGAACAAGTTATTTCATCAATTATAGATTCATATTTCGGGCTTTGAAATCGCCCTTAATCAAGAAGAGTTTTAGTTACTCATGATATTGGAGTTCATCATCAAATAATAATGGAAAAATAAAGTAAAGAAGATGAAAATATTAAATGAAAGCAAACCCTAGCTCCGGCTCTCTGCAAAACTCCAAGAAGAATACGTATCTCCCAAAAGAATAGAAACCCTTTTCTTTTTATAGTCTTCACACTTTCCAAAATTAGGTCTTCAAAGTCCATCACCAAAAAGTCCACCAAGCCCATGAACCATGTGTGAGAAACCCATGTGAAAATATGTCTCAAAAATATGCTCGCCGGAAAACTGGGTTTCCGGCCGGAATATGGCCGGAATCCGGCGCCGACAAGTAACTCAGGTGACTGGCAACGATTCAACTCGGAAAATCAGCTGAGTCACACCGAGTCAATGAATCAATTCGGTGTTGTCGGCTAGGTCTAATCGGACTGAATCATTTGTCAACTTGTCTAAATGGATCGAGTTGGCGGGCCATTGTCTCTCGCCATTCCGCAAAGGCCAAGCCAATGTTGCATCATTATGCTTTGCCCCTCTTGCCTTCCCAGCTTCAAGTCAGTACTACATCCAAGTGCATGTCGAGCTGCGATTCATTGTCTTCCCTGCGACATAGTCGCTCCACATCCTACAAATGCAATATCAGTCCTAACATACATCTACTCCACAATTCCATCTTTAACTGCAGCTTCAACTGCACTGAATTCTCAATTGCAACATAGCTTCTTCAACTGCAGCATCAATTATCATAGACTCACCAAAGACAAGCACCAAAGATTTCGCTCCGGTTCCACAACCATTGCAACCTACTATACAGCATCACAACAACTTCATATTTCAGCTCAGAACTCAACCCATTCTTCCATTCAACAGCTGCTACTCGAATACCTCCAAAACCTAGCACCAGAGATCCATTTCCTCCACCTGAATTCCAGTTTCAAATTGCGAACAACCCCTCTGTGGACAATCATACCAAAGACTCGTTTCATTCCCACTGGCACCAACTTACTTTTCTCCCCGAATCTCTTCTTTGCAATCCCCGGAAAGCGGCATCTTTCACGACTCAGGCTATAACCTTGTCGAGTCTTGTCTTCATTTCGATTTGCAAAGGAACATCACTCTCCATAGCTATTTTGTAGCTTCATAACCACCTAGTCAGCATCACTTGCACTGAAGTTTAGCTCAACTAAACTCTCTATATTGCATCTTCTTGGCCTTCTCAACTGAATTTCCAGACACAATTTAGATGAGCAGAACACTTGTTGTGAGTGACTTAGCGGCTCGAACCCGTTCACAAATCAACTCCGTGGCTTGACCAACACCACCAAACATCAAGCTTTCTCTGTCTTGTTCTTCATCCTTTCAAGCCATTGTCATACCACCATTACCATTGCATTCACACAACCAAGTCATAGCCACCCCCTGAATCACCAGTACCACCACCAGGTTCATTTCTGCTTCATTCAACCAAAAACCTTGTAAAACAGTCCAGAATTCCAGACTCGACTGCAAAACCGCCAAAGCATAGCCAACAATCACAAACAGCGCCTGCTACCCTTTATCTCAGTACCAGCCATCAAAACAATACCCACATCTCGGCATTAGTTCCATGCTCAAGTCCAAACTACCAAGCATCAAGCCATGTCTGCAACAGCCATTCCATCTCAGGCTCGGCCATTCACGCTTCAATTCATACACGCACGACTTGTTCTCATTGCTCCATTCTGCAACCATCACCAGCTTTAGTTCAACACAGCCATTACTTGTGGCTTATTCCCTGTAAATCATTCATATTCAGGTTCACTATCTCAGCTGCAACAGCATCAGATTCAGTTCCTCCCTGCAATCTACCACTCAAGACGCAACAACACTGCATTCCCTGGCAACTTTCAACTACCAGCTGCACCAGGGTTGACACCACTGCCAGAAACACAAACCACAAGAAACTCAGTTGCTAACAACACACAACAAAGACCATCTCATTCTTGCTCAAAACTGTCAATCCCGCAATCCACTCATCACTACTCATTCAGTCTTCATGTTCTCACCAAACAACCACCGATTCTTCCTCAAAATCGAATCCACGGAAAACCCATTTCGACTCTTGCTCTAATTCTTCAGTATCTGAGCTTGAAACACTCGATTCCTTCTCAGTAAATCTCTTTCCCATTCCTGCAACATCAAAACCTAACTTCCATCTTTATCAGCAAAATCAGCTTCAGTGAAATCACCTCATTCTCTAACATACTTGGGTTTAAAACTTAATTTGAGTAAAACCCATCTCCCATCTTCTCACAAATCGATCTAAAATCAACCATCTTCACTGATTTCGGGCAAACCTTGGTAAACCATCTCATAACCCGATTGAATTAATTCAAACCCTAATTTCCTTCTTAATTTCTCGCTACATCGAGCATCAACAAACGAATGAAATCTTTGAATCTCCATCTCTCTGTAATAGCTTCATCAGTTCTCCATTACAACAATTTCTCTCGGTTTCAGATGTGTAATAATGAGAAGAAATTCTTCTCTGAATTTGAGGCTTGTGTAGGAATTGAGAATGGATAAAACCACCCAAGTGACAAAGATAAGGGGTTACCCATAAATGGTTCTAGGCACCCATTCTTTAGATAAAAGCCACCATAGTGATACTTGGCTTGTCAGTTTAGCGGAACCGACTGCCTATTTACTTCCTTGTTGCGCATATTCTTGGCCGACTCCGAGTATCACCCGCATGTGAAATGACCAAATTCCGTTCCTTGCTCAAAATGAATGATTTCTTCTTCTTTTGCTCCGCGCGACTCCAAAGCACCTAAAAACTCAACTTCACACATAAGATACATATTTTACAAGAAAACTTAGCGAAGAAAGCATAAACAATAGATAAATATCAAGGTGTTTTAGACACCTATCAAATACCCATGTTAAAAAGGGTCGAAGCTTTATTTTTCTCTTGTTTGTTGTGAAACCACCATTCCGAAGTTTAGTTTCTCTAGAAGATCAAATATGAGTTTTGTTGGCGTTGTGGCAAAGAATATGCATGAAAAGATTATTCTGGAAAGCAATTCTTATTTCCTCTTTCATTATTGTAGGGGTTTTTGAGATTTTATTATATTACAAGGGCGAGAATACAGTTTTTGACGTGTATCCTCCATCGATGTTGGTTCTGTTGAGTGCATCATCACATTACAGTAACACAAAATTCCTGGTGCATGTTTCTGTTAATTCAGAAGTGCTCGACTTAAATACTACAACCCTCTGAATAGTAGCTCAATAATACATATATTTGGTTGTTAGACAGGTCATATCTATCTGCGTTTGACCTTGGTTGTTTGCACAAGTCATTGGGTTTTCTGCTGGTGGTCGTGTGATTGATGACTATGGGGTAGGAGTAGATGGAATTGTGATTATAGTGGATGTCCAAGAAAGAGCATTGTTTGCGATTATGGTTGCTTTGACCTATCTTCTTCGTAGGATTTTTCACCAATGGCTCAGTTGGTAAGAAGAATTGGAGTAATAGGAGATCATATGTGTGACTATCATGGTTGTACTATCTGGTTTTGGTGTTGTCAATCTTTCCTACAGTTACCTATCTCTCTTCATGATCGAATGCTTAATTCCACATCTTTGGCAAGTGTACCATCTGTTGAAACTTGAAACATACTCCATGATTTCCTACATCATCTAACATCATGTGTCAGTTACAAAATTAGGTTTGTGCTTTTAGAGATTTATGTGGACAAGACTTTCAAGTGCACCTTTAGAAGATTACTGCTTTTGTAGTGCTGTAAATCTGATTGTTCAACCAGTGATGGTTGATTCCGTAGATCTGATTAGATTTAAGAATTAGGTAGAATTTGGATATTACGAGCGTGCTGTAGCTGCATTTAGTAGAATTGATTGGTTGATTTGTGAATACTTAGATTTTTCACTGTGATTAATGTGTTGTGAATTTTCTGCTGCTGCAGCTGCTGATGTTTTCTTTTGGAGGAACAAGAAGATTTCAGCTTGTGTTCTTGGTGGAGCTACACTTGCATGGGTTCTATTTGAATTGTTGGAATACCACTTGCTTAATTTGGTCTGCCACTGTCCTATATTGACTTCAGCAGTTCTGTTCTTGTGGTTAAATGCGTGTACCTTCATCCAAAAGTGAGTCTATTGAGCATCTGCAAGTTTCCCAATGGATATTTTTTTTATGGACCTTATTTCTTATATGAATCTGTTATTGTTGTTATTTTCAGGTCTCGCCCAAAAATTCCTGAAGTTCATTTTCCTGAGGACCCATTCTTGCAGATTGCTGCTGGTCTGAGGATTGAGATCAACAGGGCTCTTGCTTGCTTGCTTGCTTGTGCGAGATTGCTTCAGTACATGATTTGAATAAGTTTCTTGCTGTAAGTTCATTGGACTTATTTCACTTGTTTAGACTGATAGTAACTATGTTAGGTTTTTAATTATATGTTTAGTTTCTCTACTTGTTAGTTTTAGCATCTTCTTACTTGTCAACTACATTGTGCCTGCTTTGTCCATTTAATGGAACAGTTAATTCTATTTGGAGTTACTTTTTTTGCTCTGGCGAAATCAACTTTGTATGCGTAATTCTATTAGCATCTCCGCTTATTTATCTCAACAACATTTTACTGATTCTGGCGAACTACCATTTGGACGATATTGGAAATATGAACTTCTTTAAATCACTGTGTTCTTTTGGGACCAAACTTAGTCGTGTTAACATATGTATTGTAGACTTGTAGTAGTCATGAAGATTATATCTAGAAGTTTGTTAAAGTTTGTACTAAATTTGGAAATGGCTCTGGCTCTTTCCTTTTTTAACTTGTTGATCTACCAAGGTTTTTGCTTTCTATTAGGTGATTGTTGGATTGTGGGAACTATCCATCACGGGAGCTTGGTGCAATTTCTTGACTTCGTTTTACACAAGTAAGAGTACTTGCAATACTGTACAAGTTTCTTGGTGACATTGTTATGACTTATTTTTTCATATTTGTAAAATTGTAGTGTTCCTGTTGCGAAGTACATGTTTGTCGGTGAAGTGACTCTTGACAATGTTAAGGTTGGATTCCTTTCTTCTTTATTTCATTCTATATTTTTTTGTATCAACTCTTAATCAATACAACGAATGAAGTAAAATGTTGTAAATTAGACGTCATCTGTAATACAGGATTTTGGAAAAATATACATATTTTGTAATTATATTTATTTTCCTAATTAATTTTTTTTAATTCTCATTAAAAATTCTACAACGGATATAATCGTTGCTTAAATTAGCCGAGACGTTGCATAATTAATTAAAGCAACCTTTATATTTGTTGCTTTATATCATATAAGCAACGGATTAAATAATTAAAGCAACGCATATATACGTTGCCAATAATTTGTGACGTCGTGTGGGCAACGTACATAAGCGTTGCTGAAATTATTAGCAACGTTAATAAACGTGGTAAATCATGGATTTTGGTGTAGTGGGTAAATCTTTCTGTGAAAGTGTGTGATTTTCCTTTATGTGTTGCTACTCATACGAGTAGTATGGTAGAGTTGAGTAACAAGGTTGATGCTTGTCCTATTATGATTGGAGATGTTGAGCATTTGGCGGATCTTTATGTGTTAGAGATGGGTCCTTACGATGTGATATTAGGAATGGATTGGTTATCTTCTAATTTTGTGCAATTGGATTGTGCTGTAAAGACAATTACTTTTACAAAGACGGGTCAATCTAAGGTAGTGGTGCATACTACATATCGAAGTCTGTTTGTAGAAGCTTTCCTTAGCCATATCGAGGGTGAAGTAGTAGATAATGAGTCTCTGCAGATTGCGAGTATACCTGTGGTGTCTGATTTTGCGGATTTGTTCCGAGAGGTTCCTAGGTTACCTCCAAGTAGGCAGGTAGAGTTTTGCATCGAACTCCAACCAGGTACAACACCTATTGCTCGTGCTCCTTATAGAATGGCTCCAAAGGAAATGCAGGAATTGAAGTCTCAGATTAACCAACTTTTAAGTCAAGGATTTATTCGACGTAGTTCTTCACCATGGGGTGCTCCTGTTTTATTTTTTGAAAAGAAAGATGGTTCTTTACGATTGTGTGTTGACTACCGTGAAATGAACAAGGTCACGATAAGAAACAAGTATCCTTTACCTAGGATTAATGATCTTTTTGACCAGTTGAAAGGGGCTATATGGTTTTCGAAGATCGATTTGCGATCAGGCTATCATCAGCTTCTTGTTAGAGAGCAAGATATTTCTAAGACTGCATTCCTGACACGTTATGGTTCTTATGAGTTTCTGGTGATGCCTTTTGGGCTTACGAATGTACCAGCGGTTTTTATGGACTTGATGAATCAAGTATTTAGAGATTTTCTTGATCGATTTGTTATTGTTTTTATCGATGATATTCTTGTGTACTTTAAGACTCGGGAACAACACGAGGAACACTTACGCTTAGTGTTGCAGACTTTGAGAGAGCATCAGTTGTTTGCAAAGTTCTCGAAATGTGAATTTTGGCAACAATCAGTTATGTTTTTGGGGCATGTGATATCTGAATCCAGAGTTTTTGTAGACCCTTCCAAGATTAAAGCAGTATTGAGTTGGAAACAACCTACAACAGTTTCGGAGGTTCGAAGTTTTCTTGGTTTAGCTGGATATTACCGTCGTTTTATTAAGAATTTTTCTCGAATTTCGGGACCACTTACTAAGCTAACTAAGAAGGGAGAACCATTTGTTTGGGATTTTAAGTATGAGGATGCTTTTCAGGAGCTTAAGACTAAGCTTACTTCGGCACCAGTTTTGACCTTACCTGAAGAAGGAAAGGAGCTAGTGGTTTACACGGATGCCTCACTTCTAGGATTGGGATGTGTTTTGATGCAGGAAGGTAAGGTTATTGCTTATGTATCTAGGAAATTGCATGTTCATGATCAGTTTCTGGACCCCAATATGATAGATAGAGAATAGCTACGGGAGTAGAAAGACAAAAAGAAAAGATTGCAATAGAAACGTTAATCTTATTGCTTTAGAGAAAGAGTTTTACAATGTTTTCCTTCAAGGGAATTTTTCTGCCCTAGGAATTGTACCCTTCTTATATTCTTCTTCTTCATTTTCTTCTTCATTGTATTTTCTCCTCCTCCTACAGGTACTCTCTTGCACCCTATTTATAGGTAGCACTACTTTTATATTCTAGTCATTCTAGGTTTGGAAACTCTCCTATGTTTGTAATCTTCTAAAAATAGGACTCCTAAGTTTTCTTTCTAGGATTAGAAGACTACTTCTAGAATTACTAGGAGACTGCTTCTCGGCCTATACCTAAAAACGGATCAGACCTTCCCTATTATGAGGCTTTTGGTCCCTCAAAATCATTAAGTTAAGATTCACGGAAGTTTAGCCTGCAGCTGCACTCTTGAGTACCACTTTCCATGCTTCAAACTTTTCACATCAAGACATTCTTGAAACAATACTTGTTCTCCAATTCTAGTCATTTGTGTCTTCTTGCTAAGAATCTGCTACTTCACTTTAGATAAATCTTGCACAACTTGCAATGATGGCGACTTATTTTGCTCGTCAAGCAGTTGGGTTCCAGGTTCCACGCGCTTTTTTGGTGGTAACCTTTTGGAGTACTTGCATGGTGTCCTCAACCTTCAACCCCTCCTTACAACTGCAGGAGATTTTTTTTTTGTTTTTCGGTTTTGATACACTCGCAAGAGTTTGCATTAACCAATTATCAAGGTTCTTTGGCAACTGGTCGAACCGCGAATTGGCTAATTTCTCGACTAGCGTTTATCAAGTGTGTCGAAAGTTGTTTCTTCTTTTTTTTATTGTAGATGATTGTGGTAGCTTTCGGGCGGTCTTTCCACCATGCTGGTCTCAACTCCGAATGCAATTTCCAACATCCTTCTTTAGAGTGTCGCTCAGTTTTGCAATTCTCACAATATTGGTTGTTCCTGTTTGCTAATACATTATTACTCCCCTATTTATGGACAGTTTTCACAATCTCGCTTTCTTCGGTTCTTGACTGCTCTGTTCCATAGGGTTGATTCTTCATCTCAATAAACATAGCTTTCTTTATTCTATCAATATTAGGATCTACTACTAATACTTCGTTACCCTTGGATCGAAGCTTTTTCATACATCTCCGAAAACATTGCTTACTTACCTTCTGGCTCTGATACCACTGTTCAGTTTTTGGACCCCAATATGCTAGATAGAGAATAGCTACGGGAGTAGAAAGACAAAAAGAAAAGATTGCAATCGAAACGTTAATCTTATTGCTTTAGAGAAAGAGTTTTACAATGTTTTCCTTCGAGGGAATTTTTCTGCCCTAGGAATTGTACCCTTCTTCTATTCTTCTTCTTCTTTTTCTTCTTCATTGTCTTTTATCCTCCTCCTACAGGTACTCTCTTGCACCTATTTATAGGTAGCACTACTTCTATATTCTAGTCATTCTAGGTTTGGAAACTCTCCTATGTTTGTAATCTTCTAAAAATAGGGCTCCTAAGTTTTCTTTCTAGGATTAGAAGACTACTTCTAGAATTACTAGGAGACTGCTTCTCGGCATATACCTAAAAACGTATCAGTTCATGAGAAGAATTATCCAACCCATGACTTGGAGTTGGCAGCGGTAGTTTTTGCTCTGAAGTTTTGGCGTCATTACTTGTATAGCGAGAGATTTGAGCTTTTTATTGATCATAAGAGTCTCATCAAGTATCTATTTTCCCATAAGGATTTGATATGAGACAGCGTCGATGGATGGAGCTCATCAATGATTATACTTTCGGCTTACAATATCACCCTGGTAAGGCGAATGTTGTAGTTGATGCCTTAAGTCGAAAACCAAGAGGTTTGTTAGCTTTCATGATGGCGGAAAAGTGGAAGATGTTAGAGACAGTCGCTGAGTTTTTCTTAGACGTTAAGAATTCTTCTACTTCTCAATCTTATTTGGGAAATCTTGTGGTACAACCTGCACTTATTAGTCGTATTGTTCAGGCTCAGTCCAAGGATGATTGGTGTGTGAAACTACTTGGATCTGGAGACTTAAGTGAAGATTTTGATGTTGGGATGGATGGTGGGCTTCGGATTCGAGGTCGGTTATGTGTACCCGTGGACGCCCAGTTGAGACGTGAGGTATTAGATGGAGCTCACCGTAGTCGCTACACTATCCATCCTGGAGCTACAAAAATGTATAAGGATTTGCGTAGACAGTTTTGGTGGAAAAGTATGAAGCGAGATATTGCAGAATATGTTTCTAAATGCCGAACATATCAGCAAGTTAAGATTGAGCACCAAAAGCCAGCTGGAGAATTACAACCACTCCCAATACCAGAATGGAAATGGGAAAACATTTTCATGGATTTTATAGTTGGACTACCGAGATCAAAGAGAGTACATGACTCTATTTGGGTAATAGTAGATAGGTTGACTAAGTCGGCACACTTCTTACTAGTGCATACTACCTACATCGTAGATATATTATGCAAGCTCTATGTAGAGAAGATTGTGGTATTGCATGGAATGCCAGTCTCAATTGTTTCTGATAGGGGTGCTCAATTTACTTCCAAGTTTTGGAGAACCTTTCAGCAAGCTTTAGGTTCAGCTTTGGATTTTAGTACTTCATTTCATCCTTAGACTGATGGTCAGATAGAGAGAGTTAATCAAATATTGGAGGATATGCTTCGAGCGTGTGTGCTAGATTTCCAAGGAAATTGGGATGATTATTTGCCATGGGCAGAATTTGCTTACAATAATAGTTATCAGTCGAGCATTGGTATGGCTCCTTTTGAAGATCTTTATGGAAGACCTTGTCGTTCACCAGCGTGTTGGGTAGAAGTGGGTGAAAAGAGATTTTTGGGGCCTGATTTGGTTCAGCTCACTACGGAGAAGATCCTAGTGGTTAAGGATTGTCTTCGTAAATATTAGAGTAGACAGAAAAGTTATGCAGATATGAAGCGTCGACCATTACCTCTTGAAGTCGGGGATGAGGTATTACTCAAAGTGTCTCCTATGAAAGGACTATTGAGGTTTGGGAAGAAAGGTAAATTGGCTCCTAGATTTATTGGACCTTTTCCTGTAACTAAGAAGATTGGAAATGTGGCATACCAGCTGGATTTACCACCGCAATTATCTGGAGTGCACAATGTATTTCATGTTTCTATGCTACGTAAACACTTAAGAGATGATGAGAGAGCTCAACAAGCAGACCTTAGTGAGTTGGTTGTGAAACCGGATGCCACCTTTGAAGATAAGCCAATTCGTATTGTAGAGCGACAAGTAAGAAAACTACGATCTCGGGAAATACCATTTGTTAAAGTGCAATGGAATCCACAGGACAAACGAGAAGCTTCTTGGGAGCGTGAGGATGTTGTTCGTCGTTCTCACCCGCATCTTTTTAATAACGAGGTAACTTTGATTCCGGGGACGGAATCCTCTTCTAGTGGGGTAGACTGTAATACTATATTTTTTTTATTAACGCATATGTACGAGTTTTAAGCTGCAACGGAGGCCCTTAGTGGATATGGTCATTTATTTAGCACAATCCTAAGTGACTATTATGAGGGAAAAAAAAATATATATATATATAGGTCTTTGACCCCTTCCGCCTAATTCCTGGTCGTATGGTAAGTGAAATACTTATAGGAGGAAGTATTAAAGGATTGAAACCCTAAGAAACTAGCTGTCGTGCTTAGCAAAATCATATCGATAGATTTATGGTTAGACGGACGGAATAGTGATTGGTAGAGGTAAGTGTTAATCTGGTTGTTTATTTCCTAGATTTGTAATCAAGTTCTAGCTATTTGTGAGATGGTTCTTTTATCTTTTTTTTACTATAGGGAAGGATCAGTGAAAGCTATATTTCTACATAAGAGGAGAAACGTGGTTTGCTGGCTTGGAGGCAAGTTTGTTCGATCTCTTAGTCCCAGCTAGATGTAAAAATGGCAATTAAATACTTCATTAACTCTATTTCATGCTTGAATTTTTAATCTGTAACATTCTTAGGATCTAATCAGACTGCTTAGTTTTGTTGTCTGCGAATACATGTAGCTCTTGAATGTATAGCAGGGTGAACAGGGTGATAACATGATAGCAAATTAGTTAAAAATAGAATTTAGAGGTCAATTTCTTTTGGCTTATTAAGTGATTAGTGTCTTTGTGTATTTGTATGTGTAGGAAACTTTTGATTTTTTTTTTTCAATGCTAGGACGTGATTGATGCCCTTTGGACTAGCCAATTAAATTTGGTTACTAGATACCATGCTATCTTAATAGTCAGTTAATAGTGATTTAATTTTTGAATGGAATGTTAGTTTTTCTTAGTCATTGTGGACGTGTGTTAATGCTAGTGAGATATTATGGTCTCTTTGGTGATTTGTGCTAGTTGAGTATAGATCCAAGAGTAAGTCAAGACGTTATCACCAAGTGCCAAAATGGAACGAATTTTGTGAGCTCAAATTGAATACTGTTACTATAGTTTGCGGAGTTCATATTGTTACGAGGTTAGAACTACTGTTGCTTATTGATAGAGATATAATTAAGTTAGTCTGTTAGTTTGAGAACCGTAAGCTAGCAGAGATTTGTGTGGCAACTGTTAATGATGCAAGTGTTTCAGACTAAAGAGAGAAGTATCGGCTCTACTGTTAGAAAATGAGAGTTTTGGTACGTCAGAATAGTGATGGGTTAGCCATGAGTTGGTTAGCTCGGAATAGTGATGGGTTGAAGAGTGGTAACACCATCTTGGAAGTGAAACCGATTGCAGAAGGGGGGCGTTAAGTAGGCCTCTATTTCAGTCAACTAGACCTGAATCCTAAAAAGGGATTTGTGATAGGGATAGGTTACCAAGTATATATATATGTGTGTGCTAAGTATAACCTATATAATGTACTTTCATGAAAGTTTGACGTTGCAAATTGGTTTCGAAGGCATTAAAATGTTGTTGCGGATAGGTTCCGGTATAGTATTAGGGTGTGTGTTGATTGCCGAGTGGGGATGACTTTAATTTTTGTTATTACGGTGATTGTTTCTTTTCTTTTTCCAGGCTAAGTTCTTTACCTTGCGACTTATTTGATTTCCATTTTATATTTCTCTGTGATACGGGGATCGAGTGAACTTGCTTGGAGTTTAAATCCCGTTGATTATTCTTTTCAGGTGTTGTTAGGGATCGTGAAGGAGTCTAATTGATTCCAGTTTCGGTGGATATTCTGAAGATATCTATCTGAGGGTGGACATCTACCCTTATTTATTTATTATTTATTTTTTTCCGTTATGTAGTTGGTAGGCCTGGAAGATGGGTTATTTTTACGGCCTACGGAAATACCGCAAGTGCACGGTGTCTGGTTTGCAGCACAGGGCAGGTGCGAGTCGAACCACAGAGACTTGTAGTGCTCTAGTGATCTAAGGCTTCTTCTTCAACTGAATTCTAAGTGACAGAGTAACAAAAGGCAACAGAATGTAACAAAGATGTTTTGGTTGCCGAAACGGCTGAGTTGTGATGGTATGATCCTAAGCTAAGGTATAAGACAGTGATAGAGGTGTTGCTAGGGTCTTAAATCCACCGCTAACCTACGCTGTGTCTTTTACTCATGACATTGTTCTTATTCTTATGCTAGATAAAGGCAAGGTGTCAAGTCTGCCTTAACCTAAAGTGTTTCTCCGCTTGACAGGTTAATCGCAACTAAAGTATATCTCCCAAGTATTACTTGTCTAATTACAGTACCAATAATCTGAGGAACATAATAATCAATTTAAACTTAGGTTGTAGCATATACAACACGAGTGAATCAAACTACGAAGGCATCCATGGCATTGGCATGCACTGTGAGAGCAAAGTGCTATCATACTGAGATTAATTCCATCTAGAAAGTATTCAAACATTCAAGACAATACATGAGCATGAAGAACACAGTTGTAAATTAGGGTTTCATGGAGACCCCAACAACTAAATTAAAACATCAAATTAACATAACAAAGAACAAAATTAACCTAGTGACTGCTCTGGCTAATCCAGGCGTGACTAAAATCATCTCCTCCCTCTTCTATTTATACATGCACACAAACCCTAACCCTCAAACCCTAATTCTCTAAAATCGAAATCAACATTAAAATAAAACTCTCACCCACGTCGCTCTGAATCGTCCTCTCCACTGTCAATTCATCTCTGATCGATGTTCCCTTCCTCTGCTCGAGAAAGCCTAACCCTAACCTAACCCTTTCTATCTCTCACTTAGCTTCTAGGGAAGAAGCTATGTAAGAGCTAGAGAGAGATTAGGAGGTGGTACTTCGGTTGCGCTGTTGTGGTTGTCGGGAGGTGATGGAGGTGGTGACGGTGAGGGATCTGGTCGGGGAAGAAGGGGTGGTACGGTGAAGGAGATGGTTTTGCAGTGGTCGGGTGAGGAAAGAGAAGGTGAAATGGGAAAATGGGGATGTGTTCGATGGTGTAGGGGTATGGGGAACTTTGCTGTGAGGCAGGTGCATCGAAGATTGAAGGAAAGGGTGGAGCGAGCGTCGGATGTAGCGAGGGAAGATCTGAACGGCTCAGAGAAACTTGGAGTGATCTGGTGTTGCGCGGAGTATCAAGAGATGATGTGTAAGAGATGGAGCGACCGTAGGATGTGGATGAGTGAGATCTCAACGGCTTGGAGTGGACGGGCTCGGATCCGGGTCGCGGGTCGGAGATGGATAGCTCAAGCCCATGTCTTGTAAATGGGTTGCTCCTTGTTGGGTTGCAACTGATGCGCGTGTGAGCTTTGGCTCTCTTCTCCATAGATGCTCGACTCCAATTCTTCGCTCCTTGGCTCCTCAGTTTCTCCGGACTTTATTTAGTACCTAAAAACACAAAATTAATTAATACAAATATTTATTCTTGAAAACAAAGAAAACACCGAATCTGGGATAATATCTGATTTCTAAGCGCAAAAGATGATTAAAATGCCAATAAAAAGGTGTATAAATATGCACTAATTGGCACTCATCAAATACCCCCAAACCTGAATTTTACTTGTCCTCAAGTGAAACAGAAATGAAGAAATCCTAACTATACCCCTGTCGCAGGTCTCTCGAATGCATTTAGCGTATGCACTAAGCCTTTAAACCCCTAGGTGTCCCTAGTGGACGAGTTGTAGTCTCGTGAGGGTTTACAAGAGGTGTACCCACAAAACCTTCTCCAACTTCGAGTGTAAAAGAGTCTCAAGCATCCAAGGAGCTATGAGGACATAGAGTTTCGCATGCTAGTAACGAAGTTAGAACTATCGAAGAACGCATTCTCATCCTTAAGTCTTGAGCGAGAAGTAACCATACCATATGAAAGAATTCGGATTCGATTGTGATCATAAGCCTCGACTTCGCCTCACCATTAGGGTTTTATGATAATTGCACTCAAAAAGATCGCTTTTTAGTCTCTCATGTGTGCAGGCAGGAATAAAGAGAGAAATCCTGCACACGTTGTAGGTAAGAAGGATAACCTTCCGAAGTAAAATCTGGAGACTCCACAAAGGTGTGGACAAAAAGACTCTTTTTCTAATGATCTCTAAGAAAGGAAAATCAACCATTAGTAAGGGGTGGGGGTACTCACTCACTTCTCACCCGATCGGCAATTAATATCACTCTCTCATAAGAAACCATAGAAACGTCTTCAATCTTCGGTCTTCGGTCTTCAAATGTTGATGACGAACTTCTAAACTTCACAAAACTTGACAATTTTTAACTTTTCTACTCAAATTCCTCGTTGTTTGGATTTTTCTTTTTGAACTCTTCTTTACCATGGTGGTAGCAAAAATAAACTACAATATTTTTTTGATTTTGATTTTTTTTTTTTTTTTTTTACAATAAGTGAAAATAAAAATACAAATAATGAAACAACTAACTCCATGGACAAAGGACTTTATCACTCAATTTTTCCACAACTTGTATTGTCTTGATTTATAAATTTTATTAATTCTCATCCTATTTTCTTTTCTTTGTTGCACATAAACCTTGGACTATATCAATTTTTCTTTCCATATTCTGATGATGCTCCGTTTGCTGACGATGATGTGTTTCTATGGGTCTTGCTGATTGAGAGAGAGAATGATGCTAACTACAAATCGGTATTTAGAAGGAGTTTTCATCTTTAGACGTCACCCTCATGATTGACAAAAACTAGCACTCAAGAGATCAAAAGTAGTGCTGAAATTGGTGCGAAGTTGGGTAGCTCACCATTCCTACCCAAATTTACGTACGGTGACACACACTCTAACATCTTTTCTAGAAAGTTGCAAAAAATTGAAGGTTGGTGCCTCACTTGATGTAAATTGGGTAGTCTCCACTATGGGTGATCACAATTCTACTACCGAATATCTAAACAGCACCTAATTCGCCCTCCGGTATGGTTAAATCCAACTTTAACGCTCTAATCAACTAAGGAACCCGATTGCGTTTTCCGGCACTTCTAACTTTTGTTATTTCGGTCAGATTCTCTATGTAAACATAGCTAGAAGCATGCTAGTGACTCTAAAATCTCTAAAAGTTGGAGGTTTTTATTTGCAAAAAAAGAGTTTTGATTTTTTTTTTATTTTTTTTTTTATTTTTTTTTTTGGAAATAAAAGATAAAATAAAAGACTAAAAACTCTAAATGCAAATGCACCCCCAAACCTAAATCAAACATTGTCCTCAATGTGTCTACGTATAGAAAAAATTTAAACAGTCACATACCGAGAGAACTATGCTGATAAGAGAAAAGGGAAGAGATTACCGGATGTCGGCAGGAGCAAGGTTGAGCTTCATTAATCAAGGCAAAATCCAACATTCTCAATGGTGATCATATTGGATTAGCATAATATACGCACAGGAAGACTCAACCGATGTAAGAAAGAAAAATTTAACAAGTCCTACTGGATATATACAATGAAAATGCACCATAAACCAACAGTCTAAAGAGTTGAGGATCAACCCAAAAGACGATATGTACACACATTAACAGCCTTACACAAATATAATATGAGAGTGCACGTAATACTGCAAATGGGAATGAGTTTCCCCCAAACCTAAACTTGTGAACGGGTGTGTTTGAGAGCACAAAATCTTGCAATTTTAAAGGTACATCATGCAAAAGGTCTAACTCGAAATGAGTTTTGCTAATTACAGGCAGACATACACATTCCAACTGTGGCTCTTTAAGAGTGTTATACTTTGATGCAAAATAGTCCAAGAGGATTTGGGAAGCACAAAGTTCTAGGCCTAAGTTAGGCATTTTTAGAAAAGTTGGTTTTGCAATTTTGTTACAAACGACACTTAGGTTTGGTGGAGGAGTTTCAATTTGTGACTCAGGAAAGAGGTTAGGTGCATCTAGGTTGTTTTCATTTTTAAAATCATTTGTACCATCACACACTTTCCTAAAGTCAAAAGAGGGTAAATCATGTTCATTTTCACAGGATAATTGCACAGGTTCCACATCATCATCACATATATGAATATCAGAAGAAGCATCATTCATAGGGTTCACAGGAGAGACACTTAATGTCTCTGAACCTAAAGATTCTACTACATTTTCAAAATACACATGCTCTTCGTATTCATCATCATCATCATCATAGCAAGAATTCATCTCTCCATTCAAAATTGTAGTATTTTTAGTGTACTCATCTACCTCTGGATTAGGTTCATATTCAATGTTAGTTGCATGAGTAAGACTAGAAATACTATTTTCACTTATATCATTTTGTAACTCAATCAGGTTCCTTTGAAGAATCATTTTGAGTCGTTCTATTGAAGGACAGTCTTCACTAGTGGGTATGCATTCTTCATATGGATATTCATTGTATGGTTGTGCATGAGGTTCACTAGAGAAGGAAAATTCAGACATGTTGCTATGTGGATGGTCATGCATTGCATTCATTTCAAGCCTATCATTTTGCTCCATGAGTGTTTCCATTGTTGATTGCAAACTAGGAGTTTGGGGAGTATAAAATTGTTCATCTCCCCACTGTGGTGCATGATGCATGTGTGCAGGTTGATTATGGTCCCAATAGTTGCCAGCATAGTCACTTCTAGACACTTCGTACATTGGATGGTTTTCTCTAGACTGTCTATAAGCATGCAAAATATAACAGTACTCAGCAGGGTGGTCTAAGCCACCACATAAGGTGCAAGCATAAATATATTACCTAGAGGAATTAGGTTCGACAGATTGCCTTTCTAAGGCAGATTGTCTGACTAAAGCAGATAGTCGAACTTCTAATTGATCTAAAAGTGATGACTGGGTATGAGAAAATTGTTCATTTTCAACCTGTGGTGGATGATGTATGTGATCATAATGATTAGGGTATGTGAGATTAGGGCCCTGAGCAGGCCCATAAAATTCCCTAAAGTCACTATGGTATATGGGGTGTTCATCCTTTGAAAGGTGCCCGTAAGCAAGCTCTCTAAGGGATTTGTTTGAATCCCCAGATGCAGACCAAAATCCTGACATGATTTATCAAATTGAACTCACAATCTAATTTGGTTTATGTGGGTTTTGTTTGGTTTAAATGGGTTCATTTTTGGTTTGATGGGTTTTGGTTTGTTGTGGGCTTGTTGCTTGGTTTTTGTGAGATTTGGTTTGTTTGGGATTTGTTGTTTGAAGCCCAGGATTTGTGAAAACTGCACAGCCCAGTTGTGTGCACAGCCCAGGTTGGGTTGTGTTGGGCTTGGTTTGGTGTAAGCCCAGCTCCAGGGTGTGTAGAGTGGGCTTGGTTGTGTGTAAGCCCAGTTGCTCAGTTTAGCTTGGCAATTAGTAGCCCAGTGATTGCAGTTTGGTCTTGTGTGCAGCCCAGCTGTTGCAGTTTGCACAGCTTGGTCAGGCCAAGCACAGAATAGGTGCACAGATTTAATCAGGTTATGCACAGCTTGAGTGCACAGTTTGTGCAGGCTGGCAATTGAATCACACACACAGAATAGCACATTTCACACAAGAACAAAGGTTTCAGGGCATTTGGCCAACTGATGCAAAAATTAAACACAGCACAGCTTGTGCAGGACAGGATTAAGCGAGGCAGAGTTTATGTGCTCAATCATAAACTTAGAGCAACACACATTGACAGAGCACAGATTGCAAATGAGCATGCTGGTCTATGCACAGGTCAGTTTAGACACAGATGAATCACAGTGTAAGTGCAACTCAGCTTAGCAGGTCAAAGCACAGCACAGGGATATTATACAGCACAACACAAACTCACAGCAATAACATTTGATTCTAAGCCCATAGCATTGCTAGTAATTGAAACACTCGGCACACAGGGGTTTATGCACAAGTCACAGCAGATGCATTTCAGGTGTTGATCAATGCCTAGCAGAGATGTTATCATGCATTGAAGTCAGGGGAGATGGCAGCTCAGATTTGCACAAAGTAGTGCAGGGCTATACAGGTGGTAGACCAAGGGTTGAGCAGCAGCAGGGTCTCACAGTTTCATATACACCGATGCTCAGGTCACTCAACACAAAGACAAGACGAAATGCCCGGCCGATCTTGCGGGGGTGGTGGCTCACTAGGCATGGAATGATGCAGGCTAAGGGTTGAGCTCATACAAGGTTTCAGGGTTACACACTAACCCTCTTGTCAACAGAATAGAGCTCAGCAATCATGCAATAAAATGACCCAGCACAGGGTTGTGGTAAGCTCAGGGTGTGCACACAGTCTGACTATCCAAGCCCTAACTCAAAGCTGTGGGGGCTAGTTACTCCAAGCCTGACTATAGCACAACTACAGCTCAACTCACAGCTGCAGGGGCTGGAATTGAGCACAACAGGGTCTCTCACAAGGCACAGGGTAGATGGAGTTTAAGCATGCATTCAGGGTCTACAAAGCACAGGGCACTAACCTGAAGTCTGCGCCTTTCCTTGTCTCTATGCCTTTTGGTTTGTCTCAGCTGCTCCTCAGCAACACAGGGGGTACCTGCTCTAACTCAATGAAGATTTTCAGTTCTCAAAAGTGTGCAGGTTACAGCAAAAGGAATGAGTACTTGCAAATGCAACTGAAATTTACTTGGACTGAAAGGGATCAAGAGCTACCAATATGCTAAGTTACAATATGCAGTACAGGCTACACTAAGTTATGCTTTAAACTATAAAAAACAGAGTGCAGAAATTTAAACTACAAGATGATGCAAGGGTTAAAAACAAGTTACAGGTTATAAGTTATACTAAAACAAGTTGCAAGTTACAAGCTACACTAAAACAGATGACTATAAGTTACACTAAAACAAAAATAATACAATATGAATATGTACAGGGAAAAAAATCAGTAAAGCTTAGCCGAAAATCACTGGGCACACACCAAGTCCCCGGCAACGGCGCCAAAAACTTGGTAGGCCTGGAAGATGGGTTATTTTTACGGCCTACGGAAATACCGCAAGTGCACGGTGTCTGGTTTGCAGCACAGGGCAGGTGCGAGTCGAACCACAAAGACTTGTAGTGCTCTAGTGATCTAAGGCTTCTTCTTCAACTGAATTCTAAGTGACAGAGTAACAAAAGGCAACAGAATGTAACAAAGATGTTTTGGTTGCCGAAACGGCTGAGTTGTGATGGTATGATCCTAAGCTAAGGTATAAGACAGTGATAGAGGTGTTGCTAGGGTCTTAAATCCACCGCTAACCTACGCTTGTCTTTTACTCATGACATTGTTCTTATTCTTATGCTAGATAAAGGCAAGGTGTCAAGTCTGCCTTAACCTAAAGTGTTTCTCCGCTTGACAAAAGTTAATCGCAACTAAAGTATATCTCCCAAGTATTACTTGTCTAATTACAAGTACAAATAATCGAGGAACATAATAATCAATTTAAACTTGGGTTGTAGCATAAACAACACGAGTGAATCAAACTACGATTGTGCATCCATGGCATTGGCATGCACTTGTGAGAGCAAAGTGCTATCATACTGAGATTAATTTCATCTAGAAAGTATTCAAACATTCAAGACAATACATGAGCATGAAGAACACAGTTGTAAATTAGGGTTTCATGGAGACCCCAACAACTAAATTAAAACATCAAATTAACATAACAAAGAACAAAATTAACCTAGTGACTGCTCTGGCTAATCCAGGCGTGACTAAAATCATCTCCTCCCTCTTCTATTTATACATGCACATAAACCCTAACCCTCAAACCCTAATTCTCTAAAATCGAAATCAACATTAAAATAAAACTCTCACCCACGTCGCTCAATCGTCCTCTCCACTCACAATTCATCTCGATCGATGTTCCCTTCCTCTCGCTCGAGAAAGCCTAACCCTAACCTAACCCTTTCTATCTCTCACTTAGCTTCTAGGGAAGAAGCTATGTAAGAGCTAGAGAGAGATTAGGAGGTGGTACTTCGGTTCTTATTTGTTGTGGTTGTCGGGAGGTGATGGAGGTGGTGACGGTGAGGATCTGGTCGGGGAAGAAGGGGTGGTACGGTGGAGGAGATGGTTTTGCAGTGGTCGGGTGAGGAAAGAGAAGGTGAAATGGGAAAATGGGGATGTGTTCGATGGTGTAGGGGTATGGGGAACTTTGCTGTGAGGCAGGTGCATCGAAGATTGAAGGAAAGGGTGGAGCGAGCGTCGGATGTAGCGAGGGAAGATCTGAACGGCTCAGAGAAACTTGGAGTGATCTGGTGTTGCGCGGAGTATCAAGAGATGATGTGTAAGAGCTGGAGCGACCGTAGGATGTGGATGAGTGAGATCTCAACGGCTTGGAGTGGACGGGCTCGGATCCGGGTCGCGGGTCGGAGATGGATAGCTCAAGCCCATGTCTTGTAAATGGGTTGCTCCTTGTTGGGTTGCAACTGATGCGCGTGTGAGCTTTGGCTCTCTGCTCCATAGATGCTCGACTCCAATTCTTCGCTCCTTGGCTCCTCAGTTTCTCCGGACTTTATTTAGTACCTAAAAACACAAAATTAATTAATACAAATATTTATTCTTGAAAACAAAGAAAACACCGAATCTGGGATAATATCTGATTTCTAAGCGCAAAAGATGATTAAAATGCCAATAAAAAGGTGTATAAATATGCACTAATTGGCACTCATCAGTAGTTGCGAGGCAGTGGGGATAATTGAACTGGGTAGTTTTTGTATTTTTCCCCTCGATTCAACATTTTCATTTGTGGATTATTTAAGGGTTGTTGAGAACAACGTATTAATTTTTTTGACATCTTTATTTTTGTAGCAAGAAATAAAATTCCCTTCTGCATATACAATTGTAACAAAACTATGTTCCTAGTTTTCTGTGGTTATGTACCTTGTTGCAGAAAATTAACGGCATACTTTCTATTTAATCATCGGCCGGGGTTATGTGAAAAGTAGGGTTGTTACAAAGATAGTCAGACCTGGCTTCACGAATCCCTAAGCGAAGTCACTTCAGTCGTAAACCTAAAAAGGTCTATATAGAGGACGACTCTAGATATCAACTAGGACACAAAGTTTCAGGAATTGTATTTTCCAGTTGAAAGAGCATCTCTATTTATAGTTTTTCATGACTAAGGGTTGCTTAGAATTCAAGCTAAGATAACTCGAAGTTCAAGCTAATATAACTTGAAGTTCAAGCAAACATTTTCTCTGTTTAGATGAAACTCTAATTAGGGTTTCAAGTAAGCATGTGAGAATTAGTCACGAAATCGTACAGAAAAGTATACACAGTGGTCCGGTTACGAAACCGTGTATAATAATTGTTCTTTGGCAAATATACCTGATGAACCATAAGCAATTTGATGTTCATTTAAACACTTAAGAATTTAATCATGATACACATACACAAGTGTTTTACTGATCAATAATGTCTTAGAGGTGTTTACGAGAGTCATAGCAATGCTAAATATATTTAAAAGATAAGTCTTTGAGCATCTTCTAAATTTTACTGGGACCGTTGGTGAAGCGGTTCGTGAATCCTAATGCAATAGTTTACGAGTCAGGGTGCTGCGGTTCATGATACAGGTTCGCCAACCCTACTCGGCTTGTGAACTCAGATGGACACGGTTCATAAACCGGGTTCGTCAACTGCTAGCTTTTTTATACCAACTTAAAAATTTCACATCACCACGGTTCGTGAACTGTCCCCAACTGAACTTGCGGTTTGTGAACTGGTTCGCCAACCTTCCGTATAATTGAGAAACTCAGATATATGTGGTTTGCGAATTGGTTCGCCAACCTACCCTGAGTCGAAATGTCAGAAGTTCTGAATTTCTCTCTTTTGATGTTTAAAACATTGTCAAATGATAAAATAATTTGTTTGGGCCATGTTTATTTGATCCACAAATTACTTCCTAAACAATAAATTGTTTTGAACTAAAATTGTTAAGGACCTTTGAACATCCAATGCTTGAGTAATATTTTGAGATGCTTAACAAGACAAGCTTGACTTAATTTTTTTTTTTTTTTGCAATAAATCTACTATATAAGTCATACGACATAGTCTCATAAAATAGAATGGTGAGATAATGCGTAAATAGAATAGTTCATTCTTCACATACCTGATTAATGAAGTTCTCCAAATATCTTCATCGATTTTCAGTCTTCGAGGGTGATGTTTGATACTCAACTACATAATTTTAACCTAGTCCAACACTTGATTTAGTAAACTAGAAATCAAGAAATTGTTTTGATCAACTAACACTGACAATAAGCTTGAGATAGCAAAACTTGTGGGTTCAACCGAGCATTGCTCTAACAGTATGCATGTAAGTATAATAGACACTGAAAATACTTAACTCTTTTTATGAGTTATGGATTTATTATTTGTTTTAGTTTTTTTATTATTATATTATGAGACGGTGATACTATTTAATACTTTTAAGCGAATACTTTTATGCTTATTTTCGGACAATTTTCTTTATTTATGTTTTTGAGATTAAAATATTTAAATTTCCAGTTCCTTTTTTTACCTATTATTTTTGTTTCAAAAAATAAAAAATAACTTGTTCCAAAGTTGTTGTCTTAAAAGACCAGGCTAGCTACTTGGTTTGGACCTAACCCATCAGGTCAAATCCATCCTAATATAAGTCTGATTTTCAGGCTGTCACAAGAAAGAAGAAAATAAGTGGGAAAAAACTAATACCTCTGGAGTCTGGAAAGCTAGCGGAAGACATGGGACCGGGACACAAACACACCATCCAATCACCAGGCTTCTCTGAAGGATACGAGAAACCACATACGACAATCAAGAGTCACAGCGAAGAGATTGAGAAGCAATAACATCAACAAGAGATTTATAATGAACATAAGCTAATGTAGCGAGAATCCTATCATAAACCTCCTGTCGAAAGCATCACTAACTACGGTAACATATTTGCAATGATCCTTTGAAAAGAAAATGGAAAAGAATCAAGAAACAACGACAAGAAACACCAAAAGACATAAGACTCACGGATTCTAACCATGAAGGCTGAGAAAGCACATCTAGCACGACCACCCAGCTATTTCAGAAGGATTAAAATGTCTCATGTGAAGATATATAAAGAGAAACGAAGACAGTGACAATCACTAAAAGACAAATAAGTATTTATACAAACACCCACACGGCAAAAAACACCTCTACCTTTCATTGTTGGAATATTCCCAACGCTTTGACACCATCCAACGCTCCACAAAGACAACATCACCATCCAACGCTCCACAAAGGCATCGGTTTACCTTTACCTACATAAAAACCGATTTCACCTTTTCTCCATGGTTACAATTTCAGAATCGGTTTTTACAAGTTCATCACATACATCGATTTTGGGAATTTAGATATAGTTAAAGACAACCTACAAACATGTAATCCGATTTTTGAAAGAAAAAAAAATTGACAACCTACAAACATGTAATCCGATTTTTGTAAGAAAAAGTGGCACTTTTCCTGTATCTTTCTTTGACAAGAATCGGATTACATGTGGAATATTATAAACCGACTGTGGCAAGGCAGATTTTATATGATTTTGCAAGGCCAAAATCGGTCTATGTGGACAATTCTAAAACCTAATGTATAAATTGATTTCGGGAAAAAATAGCCGTTGAGTCTTTATCTATACTAGTACAACCGTTGTCACGGTGGGAGGGCCGACCGAAGAAGAATTTGAAGATGGAGATTGTCTGCGACTACTTTCGCCCCGTTTCAGAAAAAGTGATATTTTCGCCTTGTTTTAGGAAAAGTGATACTTTCGTGGTTAAATTGTGTTTGGAAGGCACATTTGGGGGTATATTTATGCCCAATATCTTGCAAATAGTTTGATAAACTACCACGAGCTTTCCAATATACCTAAGCCGGTTAGTATCAAACTCATAATTACCGTGTGTATCCTACATTAACCGTCGCAACTCCATCGCGCGGAACTATGCCATATAAATTTGAAAACAGGTCATTCTAGAAAAATAACTCTCTCTCCTATCTCTCGTTCCGGATGAGCCCTAGTTTTTTCAGACATCAATCATACTCTTGTTCCAGATGAACCCCCTCTGCATCTCCTTCCTACTCGTTGTTTGGTTAGATCAAAAGCTATCAATTACATTTTTCATTTCATGCCGCTAAAATTTTAAATCGATTCAAATCCCAAAATCGAAAACCTATGAAAGAACTCTAAAACCAAATCACCACAGGGAAAACTAGACAAAAAGCTTGAAAACCCTAATTTTTTCTCTGTCAAGTCCACAAAGACAAAGGTGGTTCTATGTCTCAGAAACCCTATAAAGGCCAAAAGAAAAATCGAGGTATCTACATCCGGACTAATTGCATAGATTAGTAGTTTAATTGTCTGGTCTGGGTTTGAATATAATGTCTTTTTTGTTGTAATTAGAAGAAGAAAATTGGGGAATCATCAACCGTACAAGTTATACTGCTTATAATTCTCTTCATGCTTTACATATTGGTTGGCGTTGATTAAGGTATAGTGAGTACTAAAAGCGGAATTTGTATTTATTTATCCCAAGTCTATTGAAATTCATATTTATTTTTCACAATTCATACGATTAAGGCATACCTAAAATTCAGTATTTCACTTTGACATGTTCACAGTATCGTAAGTCTAATTCAACGATATCATAGACTTAGGGAAGTGATTGCATTATCGAGTCTTTGATGTTGTGTTATTGGGCCGACCGAGCGAAGCGAGGGAGGACCTTTATATGGCCGCTTTTTTGTAAATCTAAGTGATCAATTACCACAAAAAGATTGAGAATGGTTAGGGCCGAAAAACCAAAAATGTCCCTCCCTTTTAGTCCAATTACTATAACTCTTTTTGTATCCTATCTTTTCAGGGGTATAATTGGAAAGCAAACTTTAATATAACATATCTAAAAATCCGTGCCTTGGAATTTTACAAAATTTATCTCGTTGGAAAGGTTATAAAAAACTCTACGCAACAAGTACAAACAACAATATCAAATTTAGAGTTTTTACGAAAAAATTGGAGGTATTTATCATTTTAGGCACAATTTTAGAAAATTAAATGTATATTCATTATGCAAATTACCACAAAAGATACATAATACTTTATGTAGCAAAATTTTGGTTTATGCATCAATTAATTTTCCGTTGCAACTAATAAAACGATGTACTCCCTCCGTTTCAAGAAAAATGATACTTTAATTTTAGGCACAATTCTCGAAAATTGAATGCATAGCCATTATGCAAACCACCACAAAGGATGCATAACACATCATGCAACCATATTTTGGTTTACGGATCGACTAATTTCCAGTTTCTGAAAAAGTGATACTTTCACAACCCGTTTCAGGAAAAGTGAAACTTTCGCTCTGTTTCGGGAAAAGTGATACTTTCGCTCCGTTTCGGAAAAAAGTGATACTTTCGTCCCGTTTCAGAAAAAGTATCTGTCTTTCTAGTAAGGCGCGACAACGAGTCATTTTTTCATTCTTTCCCTCAAAGGTCGGCTAGGCAGGCAGTTTACAAGTCAAATCATTTCAATGGAATATCCTCTTTCACTGCTCATCGGCCTACATCTAGAGTATCACTTTTTCTGAAACGGGACGAAAGTATCACTTTTTCCGAAACGGAGCTCAAGTATCACTTTTTCGGAAACGGGGTGAAAGTATCACTTTTTCGGAAACGGGGTGAAAGTATCACCTTTTCTTAAACGGGACGAAAGTAGTCGCAGACGAACCCCATGTTCAGATTCTTTTTCGGTCGGCCCTCCCACCGTGGCAACGGTTATACTAGTCATAGTCTTCTTCCAGCTTTAATTTCATAGAGCTATACACCGTGAAGTTAAACCATTAATATCTGAAGAATAAGTTGTGCATTTGGTTGAATTTGGACCCAGCTCTGTTACGTCCTTGATGGCTAGATCGAAATGTTGAATTTGGGTTACCTTTTTTTTTTTTTGATGCCAAGAAAAAAAAATCATTAAGAATGTGAAAGTACTACAGAGTTTCTATCCTCCAGAATTGTCTTAGCAATGAAGTTCGGGGGATATGTTAGCCAGATTTTTGAAGTTTTGAAAACTCTTCCATGCCTGGCTAGCTTATCTGCCGGCTTATTACAGACTCTATTAATAAACTTGCAACACCACAGTGGGTTGCTACTTAGAATAAACCTAATATCTAAAACTAAAGACTGGTTTTCCCAAGCAATATTTTGGTGATCTCCATTGACAGCATCAACTACTAGCTTAGCATCGAGTTCAAAGCACGCAGACTGCACTCGATTTTCTCTTGCCCATTCCATCGCTGATAAGAGACCACCGCACTCCGCTTGTTCTGCACTTACGTAGTCATTGGCATAGATGCACCTTCCACATTCATAGGAACCTGCAAAATTTCGCAGAATTAGACCGATACCAGTATGATGAACATTCTTATGTTTTTTATAAGAAGCATCACAACAAATAGAGTAGTATGGATTAGCTCGCCTTGGCCCATATTTCACTGGTAATTCGGGTTGCTGAGATATTCTTTAAGTATTTGCTTTGCTACTAGTTCACATTTTACTATCATTAATTTCCTTGCTACAACCACTTTTTTTTTTTTTTTTTTTTGTAGATCTCTAATTTTTCTTTCGGATGTAGTTGTGTTGGCTAGGGTCATGAATCAATATTTTGTAATTAGTTAGGGCTGCCTCATCAAGAAACTAAAACATTTGATCTCTAATTGAAACTTCTAACTTATTTCGTTTTTTCTTGTTGAGGTGTGTGATGTACAGTAATCAGAGGTTGTATTGTATTCTCTCAATTTTGGTTGAGCTACAGACTTGACCGTGATGTGGTTTAATTGGATTCTCTTAATTTTGGTCAATGACAACCTAGTATATTGTAATTGAATTGAGATCTCCTCCATCTGTTCCTGTATTTGGAGATGAATTGATGAATGGTATGGAGGAAGACGAATGTGAGGTTGTTGTTAAAGATCTGGAGCCAAAGATCTGTTGTGTTCACCTAATGTACCTTACTCTTGCAGCTCACAATGTTGTTGCATTAAGGTCGAGGGTATAGCAGATATAAGAGGTCCAGTCAAAGGTATTTCTGAACTAATATCACTGTTCTGATTACTTATTTTTCCTCCTTACAGTTGTGTCGGGTTTGATTCGACGATTCTTGCAAATTCTGATTTGACCACAATTTGCCTTTTGTAGGCGGAGGTCCTTTATCTCGGAAGAAACAGAAGACGACACAGTCAGTGCCTTCTCTATCCTTAAATGCACCTTCCCCTGCTGTGCACCCACAAGCAGTCGGGGGTGCATCAGTGCAGTCGTCTTCTTCTTCTGCAAAACGAGTGGCTGCTGTAGGAGGATCCAGGGGCAAGAAGCCTAAATCAGTAAGTTAAATATGTTTAATAGGGTGTCAGTGTCACCTAAGGATTTGTATTTTAATCCTAGATTGAACAGTTATATACTAGAACTACATTCATGAACTTCCACCTCGTTGTGAATGTTGTTGACATGATTTGTTTAGGATAACAACGGGTGAATGGCCAAAAATGTTGTTTTCGGAAACCTATTTACTATAAATGTTCAATTTTTTCAAAATTCCCAAAAATGTTTCATGGATTTTTTTTTACCTATTTTATCCTTGAGTTATATTGTTATGACAACTAAGTCCTGCACATTATAATATTTTATTATTTTTTGAAAAACTATTTGAAAAAGGTACGATGTTTATTAATATTCTAATTGATCAAATGTGTACCCATCTCCTAACATTGTGTGCACAATACAAAATAATCATTTTTTATTTTTAAAAATGTGAACCCATTGGGTTTACATTGTGTGCACAATACAAAATAATCATTTTTTATTTTTGAAAATGTGAACCCATTGGGTTTACATTGTGTGCACAATGCAATAATCATTTTTTATTTTTGAAAATGTGAACCCATTGGGATTACATTGTGTGCACAATTTGTTGAATGTGTACCCACTGGGTTTATATTGTGTACCCAATATGATTAGTCATTTTTTAATTTAATGAGTCATATGGTGTGTAGGGAATAATCAATGTGCGCCCATTGTTGTACATTGTCTGCGCAACAGCACTGCAATGTGCACCCATTGACATGTTTTGTAAGCACATTCTGTCACACAAACTGCACGCACACCCTCTCTTGTAATGTGAACCCATTGCATAGAAATGTGTGCACAACAGAACTAAATCTTTCCCGTAATGTGCCCCCATTGACATGTTTTGTGAGCACATTTTGTCTGACACCACACTTGCATCACACATGCACACTCTTACATTTTCTTCAACACTTCACTCACTCAACTCATTTCATCTTCCTCATTCATCTCCATCTCCTGCCTCTTCTTCTTCGTCTGGGACGACCAACATCACACTCTTCGTCTGGGACGACCAACATCACACTTTTCTTCCTCCTCTCGTTCTATAATCTCTTTATCTTTTGCTTGTCCATCTTCTTTTGTTGGGTTCGATGATATAGTGACTGTCACCACTAAGATCGCCAGATCTAAAAATTGATGTTCATGAAAGCGTAATCATATTATTGAATCGGAATCTCGAGCTCAATTTCGGGTAATACTGTTAATTAGGGTTTTTTGAATCTACATTTTTCTTCAATTTTAGTATTATCCAAATTAAGGTTTATATGAAAAAGTTAGTCATACTGTTAATTTTGTGGGTTCTTCAATCTGAAGATTTTTAAGTCAGATTATGTTTAAATTAGCTCTGGGTTATCTTTAATTTTCTGTTTTGGTAACATTTTTCATAAGGGTTCGGGCCGGTCATCATCTTCACTGTGAGCATCAAAGCTCTGGTCAATTTCATCGAGTACGGTTAAGTCGGCTACCAATTTTCTTACAACAGGTTAATTCGATCATTTAAAAAGTGGTTAGTGATTTGTTTCATCATTTTTGGATGCGGTTGTTACTTGTTTGATGGAATTTCTAAATCATAGTTTTGTTTGATTTCCATAAGAAGTAGTTGAGATTGTATACATAAATCAGTTTGGACTGTGTCTAAAATGGTTTGGTATGTTTGATTCTCTTTTTTACATTATTTCTCGCTTTCGTTCATTCTCCCTGAATCTTATAATTATATAGACCGACTTTGTATTCTATATGAGATACCTTATGGTTTGGATTTCCCTATTGACAGGTATGGTTAGCTATTTTTCATAAAAACCTATGTTGGTTTCCAAATATTTGTTTCAGCAGTTGTTTTGTTATATCTTGAGCATTGCATTTTAAGTGAAATATCTGTTCAACATTTTATTCTGGTTGTAGCTTTGACTTGAGTTAAAAATCTATATATGAGTGGTTGTGTCGCACTTTCAATTAGCTTACAGTGGTTCCTTTAGAAGCTTAGCCTTTGAAAATCTATATATGAGAAGATCGGTAAACCTGATTGTCTTGTGAATATGTTGACCTGTTTTCTTACACAAGTGTGAATCCTCATCCTGTAGTTGTGCCGCACCATCCATAAGCTGACAGTAGTTATTCAGAATTTTAGCTCTTGGCGATCTCCATCTGAGAAGAATCCTAAACAAATGTGTATCTGTTGAGTAACCAAGGTTGATTTCAAAAATAGTGTTCTCCTACTCATTTGGCATATAAGTTAGTGTGAAATTGCTTTGTCTTCTTTAGGCGATGTGTTACTGTTTACTAACTAGGCTAATCTGTAGAAGATAAAAATGATCTAATATTTCTTCTTGTATACAATCATAGTTATCGTATGTTCCCGATATGATATGTCTTAGTCCAACTGAGCTTGCACCAGAAAAAGAGCTGCTGATATTTGTTTTTCTCAGTTCTCTTTGATATGTTATATCATACGCGCATAACACCTGTAACTCTGTTGTTCCACTTTTATACCTTTGGAATTTTTGTCGGGGTAAGCTTCAACAGCTGTTACATGATCTTAGCTAGTTGTTTTTCACATTTACTTTCCACTAGGGTTCTCTCATGAAAAATCAAAAACCCGACGGCCACATATCTAACCGGTCACACATTTCTTATCACCTCAAAACTGACGAAACTGTTATAGTTACTTAATGTTTCTTTGGATGTTAATTTCACATAATTCTATGGCTTATCTGAAGTAAATCTCCAATGACTTTCTGCCTTCTTTATGTAGATATTGGATATAAACCCACGACTATTTTTTCTTCTCCAACAACAAAAGTTAATAGAATTGATACGCAACGGAAAAAAAGAAGAAGCTCTGGAATTTGCTCTGGCGGAACTTGCTCCAAGGGGTGAAGAAAATGTAACAAATATTCTCCTTATTTATATGTTTATTGTCGCTTTATATGTTCGAAATCGAACAGTTAGTTATTTTTTCTTATCTCATTTCAGATGATAAATCCCTTGAATTTTTTGGAATGCATATGTATTAGAAACTTTAGCATTTTGTTTCTTCCAGGATGGTAATTTGTTTTTTTTTCTTCGAATTATGTAATATTTGTTTACTAATCTTTAACCAATCTTAAGTGTTCTGCAGCAAATCTTTCTTGAATAGCTAGAGAAAACAGTTGCGTTGTTAGCATTTAATAATGCTTATGATTGTCCTGTTGGAGGACTTTTGGACATATCACAAATATGTCCAAACAAAGAAATGAGGTGAATGCAGCCATTCCAACTAGCCGAATCACGAAAAAGGTATGGGGTTGGATTATCAAGACTTCTTTCTTATTTCTGCTGTCCTTGCAATATGAATGAATGTCACTAGTATTATATATGGTTCAGTTCACACTGTGCATCTTTATGACTATTTGGGTCCTCGATGATCACCATGATTTTCAACTTAACCTTTGATGCTCGTCTGTTCAGTTTCTAGTTTACGCACAAGACATAGTGGTAGTTTAGATTTTTCTATAGATTCAGGAGTGTGGGTGATTTCCTAGAGCATTGAATACGGATGAAGAAAAAACATATGGCGCAGCCAGTTGGGTCATGCATCTGCCCTAGTGACCATTTTGCACTTGTCATTGTCTTTGAACAATGTAGGTAGTTCTGTCGTCTGTCAGTAGACTCACCACTACCCACATTAAACGACTCTTAAGATTTTTTTGATTGTATCCCAATACACTTCTTAGTTTTTATTTCTAATGATTTCACAGGTCCTCCCACATCGACATACAGACGTACCAACAATAAAAATCGTGAATTACTATCATCTTGGTCCTAGGGGAAAAAACTAGGTAGTAGGACACTTGTCAATTATCTGGACAAAAATAGTACGTGTCCCACGGTGATGTCTAAATCCTATTATCCTACTCTCTCCGTACTTATTATATAGGCGGAATTTCCATTTTTCTTTGTACCACTATATAGCGGAGTTGAAATTTCAAAACGATTTTTTATTTTTACTACATTTATTTTCTTGGAAATCCTCACAATTTAATTTATGTCTCCAACATAGGGAATATAATAAAGGATAAAACAGGAAAAGTCATGGATATTTATGAAATAAAAAAAATATTCTTAATCTAAGAGAATTTATTCCTCCGCCTATATACGTGTTACGGTGGCAGGGGCCACAAGTAAAGTAAATATTACATAATTTGTCCCTCTAACATCTTTCCCAAATTTTGTGGTCCTCATTGGGCCCCACCTCTTGGGAGTTTAGCAGGGGCCACATGTAATGAGTCTGTCGGTTTTTATTTGGGTTTTTTTTCTCGGTTCATCAAGACTTTCTGTTTATAATTTTAGATGGATAGTAAAATGCGAAGAGATTGTAATGTCTTTTGCATTTTGGTTGTTTCACTTTTATCCTGGAATTTTTGTTGTGCTTATTACGGTAAGGGTAATCTGATCAGTTTCATAATTTCTGGAGTATTTGTTGAACTCAGTATGGAAGTGTAGTCTGGTAAATTTCATATTCCTTATAATATTTGATGCCCTTATTCCTGCAAGGGTAATCTAGACATTTCAATGATATTTAAAATATCTGATGTATGAATTCTGACAAGGGTAGTCTGATCACAGTTTCTAGTAACGGTAATATGGTCATTTTCACTGTCTGTGATATTTTCTTTACTTATTTCAGGTAAGGGTAGTCTGGACATTTTCACAGTCCCCATAATATCTATTGCACTAATTATCATGAAGGGTAATATGGTCATTTTCGCAGTCTGTAATATTTACTTTACTTATTTCTGATAAGGGTAGTCTGGTCATTTTAAAAAAAACCGAGACCAGTCTGACTCTCTCTGGTCTCCATATTTGGGTTTCAAAAAACATACATGAAAAGTTGTGATTAGTCACTACATGCAACCCATCCAGTACCGTGTGCATGGTTTTTTTCAATAATTTCAGAAATCAAAGTAGGCATATTGATGTCCCATGGACAAATTATAGTGACAGGTATCACGCCAAAATTTAAGTAGGCATGTGTACGTGTTCTTCAACTTGGTAGTAGGTAGATAAACTGAAGTAGGCATGAGATAAGAGTCTGTAGTCACCTCAGTCTGTAGTAGAGTAGAGTTTTGTCACTTCCCCAAAACATTTTCGAGATAAGAGTGTCTACTCACCTCATGTTTTTTCTCATTTGTCACTTCCCACTCTAGTAGAGTAGAAGTAGAGTTTATCAGAGTCGGTAGGTTATTAGTGTGTGCCGCCCATGTAGCAGCTTCGGGGCACCTCTTTTTCTCCAAAGGTGTGTAACGTGTGTTGGGCGTGCTGACAAGAAACAAAACTACCACCAAACTGAAAAGCTGATCCATCCTATCCTTCAAAATATCACCATTAGACCGAGGATTAACTGCTGCATCTCTAGCTTGTTCTTCCAAGCCGTCAACCTCCATATCACCGTCAGACCAAGTATTAAAAGCCGCATCACTAGCTTGCTCTTCCGTGACATTACCCTCCTTTACTGCATCTTTCATGTGTACACTGCCTTGAGAAACATGAGGTTGTTGTACTATTGGAGAAACTTCCTCCATCACAACTTTATCACAGAGGGGACCCTTAATTACCCCAGGAATTAACAGCCGGTCGAAGCGAGGCTCGGGCCATATGATGTCTTCCTTGATTTGAACAACTGAATCTTCCTGCAACAAGGCGAAGATACTCAAAAACAACATTAAAATACAAATTTTCAAAGAAGTAGAAATCTAGGGACATACTCATACCGGTTCTAATGCGCTACCAACATTCACATGGGTCAGGGCATTAGTGCAGAACACAGTCAGGATATAGGGGAGCCACCCATTAATATTTATCTCTTTTCCACATTTCTCAAACAATTTCGGGAAGACTCGAACAGTCCAAACCTAAAACACAAAAACAACTATTAAAACAACAATTTGGAAGTTAACCATATACAAAATATCAACCCAGCTACACTTACCACCAACACGCCTGGCATTCCTTGAGGACGAATGCCCCGTTGACGTTTAGGTTTATCTACTCCAGTCATTTGAAATTCATAGGCTTTGTGAGTCTTCTCAAAAGTTTGATTATAAGCTACATCTCCCCAGTGATAATTGTTGAACTCATCAAAGTCTTCTACCAAACCCCATGTTGTTTCCTCAACACCAGTGATGTCTTGGTGCCCATATATAAAGCGATGCACAACATATAGGAGAGCAACCTTTACCCTGTCATCAACATTAACTTTCCCCCTCTTTCTAGCTTCCACTTTCATACTCTTTTTCCTCACTGCAATATTTTTCCTCTCTTCAACATTTCTCCTCTCTTCAGCATTTCTCCTCTCTTCAGCATCTGTATCGATAAAAAGGAAATTATACAAATCTCCTCCGGCTACTTTTCCGTCAGACCAAAAATACTTCTCCTTGAGTTTGCTCCGCCTGGCGGGTAGAGCACATGGTGCATCCGTCTTCGTGAAGCTAAGGCCTGATATTGCGGCAAACTGCCGCTTTCCAAAGCATATTTCCTTACTTAAATCTCCATTACAAAATCTGAACCAGATATCATCGTCTTGTGGTACATAAATCTGCCTTGTCATTAAGAAATTAAATATCGGCCCAGACATCTTTTGATCAACAGGAATGTCAAGTAAGTGACCAATTGTAGTTGATCGAACAAAGACTTTCTCAAAGATCGGGACAATTCTTCGCGCACGGCTTTTAGTACATCGTAGCTGGGGTAAGTAATCAATTTGCAGGAACCTGTCCGGTACCCGTACTCATCTGGGTAACAATATTGCCTACATAACACAATAAAAGTTACAACAAAACATACCGGTTCTATTCGTGAAAAGATCCATATTCATTACTCCACTCCTAATCCACATATTTACCTTTCCTCAACAACAACTGCAGGTTTATGTGTTCTCTTGGGCAATTTACCAGCACCCATGCTTGTAACCTACAAACATGATTCAATCGATAAACAAACATCTGAATAATAAGGCGTTGCGGAAGGGCAATAGATCACACTCTCAAGCCTACATTACCTTTACTGATTCCTGCAGGTTTTGGGACTACACTACAGATTCAAAAATCTTACAAGAAGGGAATGAAAGCTATGCAGAAAACTGTTAAACAGTTAAACTGTTAAAACATATATATAGGCAAGTGACTATAATTGGCAACTGGCCATGAAAACTAGGTTAATTGGCAAGTGACTTTTCAAACATGATGAAACAATCTTACTCTCAACACATACATAAACAATTAATTGAGATAAACAGGGACATGCATTGGAGTTTAAATGTGAGCCAGTACATTTATTATATCAAAATGATGAACAGGAGGTTTTGAAAACAAACTTAAACTAGTGCCATAAGGCAAAAACGTTGAATAGATAATCTTTTAAGTTGCTAAGCTAGGGGGAAATTATGGACTTCAGTGAGTCCTTTTTTAGAAACAATTTTAAAAAAGAACAATAGAAAACAAATGGTAAAACAAACATGAGAGTGAAACTTGTCCATCAATTCTAAATTGAACATCAATGTTTCAAAACGGAACTCGTTGGGTTATTTTATCAAGCAAGTGACAGGCTAGCTTAAAAATTCAATCCATTACCTCATTTATGATGGAAAGCTAAATTTGCATAGATGCAATCATATTTAATCTTCACAAAAACGTTTATAAATCCAAAATCACACATGCATGGTTGAATATGTCAGGAATGATTACTGTGTAAATAAAGTTTTCAAGCATAGTTCATCAAAAACAGGGAGAGATTGGGAAAAGTTTATGGACAAAGTTTATCAATTTCACGGTTGAGAAAAACATCTCAACTCATAAATTTTAGATCCAATTAAAATAGCGTATAGAAAATTGTATTTGAATAGACATGAATCGAAAAATTAGGAGACAAACGAATAAATAGCATTTGAATCGACATGAATCGAAAAATCAGGAGACAAAGGAATAAAAGGAGAAAGAACCACTACCTTTCTGTAGAACTGAAATTCGGCCAATTTCAATGACGGGTTGAGTTCAGATTTGGATTTAACCTAACCCTAAACTTGCTTGTGTTCTTCTTCAACTTCTAATGATGAACCAACCACCACCGAAGAGAAGATTACCAATAATGATGAACCAAAAACTTACACAAATGATTCTCAATAACACAACGAGCTTCACCTTCTCAACAAACCCAGTCCGTCGACCAAAAACTTACACAAATGGAAAGATAGAAGTTGAGGGAATGAATAAAAATCCAGAGTGAGAAATATCTGGTGTGTCCGTGTAAACTCTTAAAACACGAATTCACACCTCTATTGGGTACACATTCCTTAAGATATGGCACGATTGTAAATGTGTAGAAAACTTTGTCTAATTTACTAACAGAAACACTGTAGCAAACATTTTTGGGAATTTAGAATATTTTTGGAAATAACTAAACCAAAAGAGACATTTAAGGAAATTTCCGCTATATACATGTCTTTTCGATACTGTGTTTGTCAATTTATATTATGTTTGTCTATTAATATTTCGTGCTTGTCTTTCTCGAAACAATTTTTCTTTTTTTGCACGTAAACTATGGGTACGAGAGTTTAACCCTACGAGTCCCTGTTTCAAGCATCTTAATATCTAATGTATGTGAAGGAAGAATAAAATTCCAGTGCATCAGTGATACATGACACCAAGTCAACATTGTTACTGTAGCATTTGATATACCGTAGGCTAACTTAATAAGGAAGTGTTGCACAATGTTAATCTCGTGTTAGCTTTCTCATAAGCTGGATATATAATTTATGTGTTTGGTTGTTGCTGGCGTAACTGACAAAATATTAGGTATGTTTATGAACGGCACGGTTGTGTCACTATACGCATTTTTTTTGTAGATGTGTGTTTTTCATATTGGGTATAAATATTTAGTAGCTTACTCATATCCAAGGTATATTTGTTCCATCGGTGGTGGTAGATGTACATCATGTAGTTCGTCCGTAGCTTCCTTTCTCGTTGTTTCATTGTATGTGTACGTGGGAGTCTGAAACTTCTTAAAAGGGGTATATCTGTATCTTGTATCTGTAAGCTTCCCTCGGATTCTGGGGATGCCTGTGAAACTGTTACCATTGTTGTTACCTGAGCATAAGAAAAATATCTGAATATTTATAACCAAGTCGCATTGTAGCCATCAGCTTAGGTTTAATTTGTGAAAATCTTACTTTTTAACAGATTTCCCCCGAGGACATTCGGTGGGAAGGAGAGGACCCCGGAATTTCTGGACGAGCTGGTCGTGGTGGTGGGCTAGGTCGTGGGGCTAAGAAGCCGATGGGTCGCGGTGGTCCTGTTCCACCATCACAGAATGGCATTGGAAAGAAGACTTTGGATGACATTGAAATACTTCATACAGAGACGTTGGTTAAGGAGGTTGGTGAATTGCTTGAACCAATATATTAACTGTGATGAATGTTATGATTGACTTTTATCTCAATTCTTTTATTGTTCTTTATTCAGGTAGAGAGAGTCTTCGGTGCTAGTCATCCTGATCCACAAAAAATGGAGAAGGCGAAAAAAGTGCTAAAAGTAAGAAATACCATGTATTTCCAATTGACTACGTATCATTTGCTCTCCATTTAGCAACATAGAATTAACTGGGGGTATAGTGTATGCCAGGACCAAGAGCAAGCTTTGATTGATGCAATTGAGAGACTTGCGGATACATCTGATGGTGAAAGTGGTAATAACTTTATAATCCACTTGGTTTGTATTTTATCTACAAGCTGTTATCAACCTTATGCACACTGCAGTGTCCGAAATTTGTTTAAATAGAAACGAACTGGCTCACCTTATCTTATGTGTTTTCCTTATCTTTTGTCACAGATGATGAGCATAGATTCTCACATGGGCAAGCCGAGAACGAGGTTGGAGAAATCGGCCGTATGGTGGGAACCAGCAGCATAACATGGGATTTGACGATGATAAGGTAGGGGAGACGGATCAGACGGTGATCAGATGGTTGGGGAGGCTAGAGCAGCTTCCTATGACCATCGAGATGCTGATGATCTCTAGTTTCTGGATTCGCCAACAATTCTTAGTTGGGTTGAAGAAATCTCACTTCCTGTGTAAAATGCCATGCTTCTCTGATCTTTTTGTCCTCTCACAGTAAAATAGCCTCATCATGTGAGCATTTCAGCTGCTAAAAGTAGTGTAGGTTGGGGTTTGATCTTTACAATGTTGATCCAGTGAAATTTCACTGGGTGAATCTGGGATGTGTCCATGTAAAATTATTGAGCCCTTATGGCCATGTAAAGCGTATCTTGGAAGATGGCCCTTTAGTGTTGTTGGGAAAAATATCTTTTGGTCCTTTTTTAGGTGGGCCCATGTCTATTTAGTCCTTTGGTCAAACGCTTTTACTGTTTGGTCCATAATTATTTAAAAATATTTAAATAGACAAAAATACCCTTCCGTGTTAAATTTTTATTTTTGCAGCAGTTCTTCCGTGCTAAAAAAACAGACTTCATTCCCAGGAATGAAGTCCATACAAAAAGCTAAAAAAACAGACTTCATTCCCAGGAATGAAGTCCATACAAAAAGCTAAAAAAACAGACTTCATTCCCAGGAATGAAGTCCATACAAAAAGCTAAAAAAAACAGACTTCATTCCCAGGAATGAAGTCCATACAAAAACATAAAAAAAAAAACAGACTTCATTTCTGGAATGAAGTCCATATAAAAACATCAGCAACATCATCTTCATTTTCTTCGACGTCTTCAACAGCAGCAGCAACATCGTCGTCTTCAAAAACACCAGCAACAAACATCATCTTCCATCGTCTTTATCAAAACAGATCGGGTATCTTCATCTTCTTCATCGTCAATAGCAGCAGCAGAAGATTTTGGTCGTTTTTTGATGAACTTCATCGTCTTCATCGTGAACAGCAGCAGCAGATCTTCATCTTCTTCTTCTTCATCATCATCATCATCAGCAGCAGAGACAAAAAACATTCAAAAACAAGATCGTAATCAAACAAAAGCATAAATAATTCCTCAAAAATCAAGATCGTAATCAAGAACATCATCAGCAGAATGAACTCTGTAAATCAACAGCAACATCGGTTCGTTATTCTTCTCGTCTTCATCATAATTGCAAAGCAGTGAGAAAAAAAAACCTAGAAATCGTTTGAGCAGAAGAGAAAAGGAGAAAAATCTAGAGGAGAGAGAAAGTAGATCCGAGAAATGATTTTTCTCTCTACCTTTGACTATATATATGGTCCTTATCCAAAAGGGTATTTCGCCACTACAAGGTGACATTTACATCATCCATGACATCACCTAGACCAAACAATAATTTTTAGGACCAAACTATAATTTATAATACCAAATAGGACCAAACAGACATTTGACTAGGTCAAATGGACTAGACTCTCTCTAATATATTATTCCTAGGACCTAATGGTATTTCCTACAGTGTTGTTGCAGGTTCAGGTTATAGAATTTTTACTTTTGTTTCTTTATACTAGTAAGGACACATGTGCGATGCACATGCTCGAATTTTACTCATCCAACAATACTAAATTTGAAAGTCATGAAATTTTTTCCTAAAACAAAAATTTATTATTCTTATTTGTACTCGTTACGTAGATAATTGAAAGAGTTTTTCAAATATATAAATTTTACAAAAATCCGATGTATATTTTGAAAAATATTAAGTTTTTAAAATTTTTGATCTATTTTTAAACCAATGGTATTTATGTAAATATGTAAAAAATGAGGACAAGTAAGTAATTTAGGGGGTCTCCCACGAAAAAGAGCTCTTTTTTTTATATTAGTATTAGTAAGATAAGCTAGATCTTGTATTTCTTAATTTATCTCAGATGTATTACTGGCTAAATATTCTTCTGTTGTTGGTTGGTTTAATGGTGATTTCTTGCTCAAGTTACACTGCAAAATGATTGAAGAATAAGATATATCATACTAACTGCTTTGATGAGTGTCCATCGTCTTCCTACGATGAAGAAACCAATCCAATTATCAAACCTACCATGTTGGCATCATAAGAGGGTCCTTTCATTTGGAAATGACCTGCACCTTCAATTAGATGGGTTTCAACTCTCCCCGTAGCAGATTTAAACTTGTTCTCTAACTGTTTCACGCTTGCAAATCCATCTTTTGTTCCCATAATAAAAAGTTTGGGTTTGGGAGAAGATGGCTTTGTGGTGTCTTCCGAAAAGGATTGAAGCTGTCCACCCAAAAGGATATCCCAAACTAACATAGCCTACTACTTCTATTTGATCAACCGCAGAACCTGAAATTAGTGCACCTAGAATAAAACAAAACCACGGCAAGTTCCTATGTAAAAAAAATAGTTTTATCATGAAATTCATTATAACTAAATGCAAAACATCAAAAATTGATGCACTTAAGCTAGAAGGATTAAAGGACCAAAGAAGGTCAAGGGTCCATCGGCAAACAGCAGTCATGCACGTATTCTGTGAATGCTAGATATTCTTTACAACAGACAAATGCCATGCCTAATGGAAAACTACAATCTCTTCCATTGCCCCTTCTACAATGTATTGTAACAGGTTCGCGTCTAAAGAGGAGTAAATTGGATGACACACTATGAGAAGGGTAATCCTATTTGAATGTGTAATACAGGATGTGAAGAAAACCGGTCTCGTGCCTCTCTGAAGTGCAGTCAGACAGAAATCATGTAGCATGCCCATGCTAAGGTGTATTCTCTTAGATCCTTCTTGAGAAGAAAATGGAGCTTCATGGAGAAAAAAAGCCTCATTTGATTGGGGGCCAAACATTTTAATTGGGGACCAACAAATTTTAGTTGCACCCCAAAATTATCAGGGGCCTATTAATCCGACTATGAAAATACTATTTTACCCTTACCTAAAACTAAACATTAAAAATCAGTTAACCTTAATTAGAAACCTTAATTAGGCTTCTCTTCTTCATCTTCTTCTCCTCCCCGTTCTCTTCTCCACCACCACCATTAACGACTATTTTGAAGAAATTTTTTTTCTTCAACCGATTCATCGCGTAATCGTCGTCAAAAATCAAAACTCAAGAAAGCTATGGCTCCAATTAGAAGGTATATGAACTTAAACCACCTTGTATTCGTTAGTATCGAAATTTCAGTGTAAGAGTCTTTAGTATCGAAATGAAAACCCCTAACGACTTTTCATTTGCATGCAGATTCTATGAAAAATCGTTAGTGTATTAGGATGAAGATGACGACCCTAATTCTGCTACTTCAACATTTTTTTCCCTAGAATAGAGTCGTTACCGTATTAGGTTGAAAATGACGACCCTGTTTTGACGACCCTTTGTTATTGGTTAACGACTCTAGGTGCACATTATAAATGGTTGGTTGGGGTCGTCAGTATATCAGAATATCCCTATGACGACTCAAACACACAAAAACTTGCCTTTTTATACAGAGAGTTTGGATTTGAGAGTCGTTTGGGTATTAAACGAATCAACTAACGACTCTAGGTGAACAATATAAACAGTCGTCATGGTTTAACTCACCACCTTGACGATTTTTCATCACCATTAAAAGTTGCAGGTTAGAGTCGTCGCCATGTGTGTCAACAGTATGACGACTCTTTAGGGTCGTTAGCGTATACAACACCCGACTATAACGACCCTCACTTTGAGTAGTTCCATAGTGACCATGAATCGACCACTTGGAGCACCATTCAGACAATTTGAAGAGTATATGAAGTTTATCTGATTGTTTTGAGGTGCGGGTTCTTCATTTGGAGTATCGGTTCCTTCATTTTGAGGAGTAGGATCTTCATTTCCACCATTATTCATGGCTTCCTCCATTAACATCTCTTCATCAAACATCCAATCCATAGGATTATTAGAGACAATCTCACCATCAACACGATCATGGTTATTGTTTGAACCTTCATCAACCTCATGCCCTTCACTTGAATCATTCATTTCTAAAAACCCTAGTTTTTTCCTCTCAAAATTACTCTTCTTCTTCTCAAAAAAATAAACCCAAAAACTAAAATTTCCCCAAATTTTAATCCCAAAACTGATTTTTATCTAAACTAAATTAACACACTAATCTACTTCATTAACTCTTAATACTAATCACTCAAGGCTATTTTAGGCATTTAGAAAGAAATTTTATAAGGGGTGACCCAAATTAGGATTGGGTGACCTTTTTTATCCTCTAGTGCTTAGCCCCCAATTAAAATGTCTGGCCCCCAATCAATCCAGGAAAAAAAGGGCAGTATTTTGTAAGATTCGAAGTCCCCGAAAATAAACAAAATCATTTTCGGGAAAATACCCAAAAATAGCAGTGTCCTACATCTTTGATTATTTGATTATTTCAGTTATAGAAATTTCAGCCGATAGCATTCAAAAACACCTTAGATACTGATAAAAGAATAATGACCTTGGACACTGATAAAAGAATACTGTCGTTTAGCCTCCACGATTGTTCAATAAGAGGAAACCAAAAGATGTCACTAATCCCTAATGCCCTGAATATTACCTAACATCCGTGTAGAGCAACGTAATTGAAAGTTACTGGATGAGATACAAAAAAACCTCTTAAATCCATGGGCCTTTCTACAAAGAATGCATCTAAAACATCATAACTACACGTCTATACGTAACTTCCATGAGCAATTCACAATCACAGCAATGTGAATTACAAAACTCTATAACTCTAATGTGGCAGGGTTCATTTGGCCAACACCCTGTAGAGATAGCAACATCGCTTCGCTGACCTGAAGCTCTGATGAGAAGTGTCTAGCCTTGTTGACAGCTCTAGCCAACACTCCGAAGGGGATGGCAACACCTTCTAGACAACCTGTAGCTTCATTGAAATTGAGGGAAATTGCAGAATTGTAAGAATCTTGTTCCCACAATACAAAATCATGTCGAGTCAATGCACTCTAGAGCAATCAAATAACTAACTCGCATACCTCATTCATGAAGCAGATCAAAGAGAGAGACCTACAACCATTCTTGTCGCAACTAGAAACCTCCCAAGCAACATATGTTTCAGGTTCTCTGTTCTCACACTACAAGGATTTGAATTTTGCACTACAGAAGTTGGAAGATAGTTTTGCCTTTGCTGATTTCCAACTTGCAAACACGGCCAATGTGTGCTGAATAGAAAACCCATAAGTCTCATCGAAAATTGGAAAACAGATTTCATACATCTTTCATCAACAGGTGAACATCGAAAACAAACCAAGCGAGTTACTACCATTACTCGATCAACATCAGACAAGGTCAAGCAAGTGCATCCCTGTACAGGAGCTGGGTAACAAATTCTATGACATATCTACACCAAAAAAACAAAAACAATGAACACTTAGCATGGAACTATGCAATAGTCGGCTTGCTCAAATAAAATGACCAAGTAATGGCTCGTGCATGTCGGACATAGATAACTAAGAAGTTGTTAAATGACCAGATCATACATGTTATAATCCCACATTGGCAGATTAAATAGATCTTAGCAATCAGCAAATATAAAAATTAGAACGCATCCATATTCGATGAAAGACCCATTTGAGTTTGAGTTAAGGTGAATACTCTAGTAAAAACCCCAAGAACTTCCCAAGCGTTCATAGAGTGACTGTCTTCACCCCAAATTGGGGAAATGGAATGAACGACCAACAAGAGCATACCTATTATAACCAATAGAAATCAATTTTGGGCAACTCTCAATTCGAATGGATAAGTGCTAACTTTATATAAGCTAGATCTAGAAGAACTCTTAAACAACAACAACACTGGCAGTTCCCAGAGGCAAAAAAATAAATGAAATGAATGCAACAATCAGCGACAAGCCTTGTATCCAGCAATGGATCGAATACAACTCCAAATACACAAACACCACAGATGGGAACTATCAATTCTTTGGACCAAAAGATAATAGTGTATGGATATTATCTGGGACATACACTAACACTACAAATCTGCTTCATCAGTGCATTGCTTCGATAGGACCAAAAGATATTACCTGTTGTACCCTCAAGCCTGACTATTTGCAAAGAACCCCACCAAGAGACTCCAGCATTTGATCACATTCATCAAGGATGAAGTGCCTAACATTCTTAACGCAAGGTCCTTTTCCCAGGCCGATGCAAGTATCTTCCCAGGGGTACCCACAACAACATGAGGAAACTCATTTTTCAATAATTCATTGTGGATCTTAATGACACCACCATAAAACACAGCAACTTTAATATCAGGCAGGTATGTGCTGAACCGCTCAAATTCGTGGCGGATCTGTGGTTGAGATATAAGCATCAACAGAAAATGGTCAAAATCTTCACTGATTAGAACACCAGGAAAAAGAAAGGCTTGTTCGATGAAAGTCCAACTCCCACACATGACACAATTAGAGCAGCAACTTGTCCAGCGACATGCTGAATTTGCTGCAATGTCAAGAGGACAAAGACAACAGTTTTTCCTATTCCAGATTTTGCTTGGAAGATAACATCCATACGCAAAATAACTTGAGGAATGCATTCGTGTTGAGCTGATTGAGAACCTAAAGAAAAATTGGGGCCGAGAACCTCAATGAGTAAGAAATGATCTCTTAGAACTCTAATGGAAATGGTAACCAATAGCTTTTCGCCTCCAAAACCAGGGGTGCAGAACTAGTGATTTTTACCTGCAAGTCAAATAACACACCTCATCTCAGAATATGATTCCACTAATGTGAACTGCAATTAAAAAAAAAATGAAAATACAACCCCCACAGCACCTACTCAATTTCAAATACCACAATCTTAAACAAAACTAGATATCAGCAGATACACAAATAAATAGCTAATCCAAATAAAACTTTGTTGAATCAAAAACATTAAACAATCCATGTAAAGTAAATTGCCTTCAGAAGGAAATACTAGAATCTTACATATCCAATCAAATCCAAATTAAACAAGAGAAAAATGAAGAAGAAGAAGAAGAATTATAAGTGAAGGAGCATAACTTAAATAAATCTCAAATAACATCTCTGCTACACACGCATCTGCTTCAGACTCACATGATGTCATGAAATTTTTGATCAATAGACTTGTTTTAGATCTCATCACTACATTCAAACACGCATATAACCAAAATTATCAGCAAGATATTTTCGATCAAGTCCTTATGAACATAAATCACACAAATTGAAAAGTTAATTCATCTCTATTACCAAAACCAACATCACAAAAACGCAACTTCTCCTATTAAATCAAAATCCAAAACAAAACTTAAAGACCTAATCCAAAAATCCAAATCTCAAAACCCATTTTATAAACAACATAGCAATAAACCAAAAGATTAGCAAAACACCCGATTTTCACAATCAAACCCACCGAGATTTATAGAAAATAGAAAAAGAAAAAGTGATTACAAAGATTTGTCGAAATCCAAAATCTCTAATTGAATCAAAACCCACTTCTCATTTTAACAGAGATTTCTACAAATCTAACTCCAAACCTCTAATTTGAACACAGAATTGTAGAAACCCTATATCCACAATCTCTAATTTAACAGAGATTTGTCCAAACCCTAACTTTGATTTGATATAAATTGAAGAAAAAACAACAAAATCATAACTTTGAAATCTTATATTTCAACTCAAAAACAGATTCATCACTGTCGAGATATAAGATAGATAGTGAAAGAAGAAGAACCACGGCTATTTCGTTTTACTGGAACTATTTCACTCTGTTGCGAGAGGAGTAGCGAGTTGGGGATAGAGGAAAGATTAGCAGAGAGAGTAAGGGTTAGTTTAGAGAATGAATTATATGCCTAGGGTTTTAAGTGAGGGAAAAGAGAGTTTGGTGAAAGTTTTGGTGGGAAACACCGCGCGTCAAATTTGGATGGTTCTAGATATTTTAGGCGGTAATCCGTATGACTTCATAAAGATGCAATCAGGATCGTTGGATCAGATGTAGTTGGCTTTCTATTGGCCGGATTATCAATTTAATAATGTCATACGGATCAAGGTAAGTGTGTTTTCTCATTGTGCTTTTGTGCTTTCTCTTTCGGCTTCCTGTTTGAATTTCGACTAGTCACATAGGTTATGAAGTAATTTCGACTAGTCGTAAAGATCATGAAGTAGCTTTAGTTCACACTAGTAGACTCAAGAAACATACAAACTATGAAGCAAGAAGCTCCGGGAAGGTTCTGACTTCAAACTTAGCATGATACATCATCGAAATCGATAAATATGAAACTCAGTGTCGATTCGAACTTCAAATGTGGTATAACGGCATACAAACTATGAACCGAGAAGCTTCGGGAGGGTTCTGACTTCAAACTTAGCATGATACATTATCGAAACCGATAAATATGAAGGTGTTGATGGTGGTGTTTAGCTTAGGGTTAAAATCGTAAAGCCTTGCATCTGATGTGACGTCACTCTGCAAGGAAACGGTGTCGTGTGTCCTAACCTCTCCACCGACATATTTATTAAGTCATTCAATATATTTACATGAAATTTATCCCGACTGGCGAATGTAGCAACCATCCCAAACGCTCTGTAAATTTCGGCACCTCGCCAATACAAGACTCACTGAGTACTTTCCTGTGCTATGTTCCCCGGCAGAACCCTTAATATCGGTATGGCATGACGGATTTATGTTCACTCGCATCGGAGTAACATGAACCTCCAAGTACCAAAGTTAAGGCCATCGCACGAAATGCTCAGACGGAAAGCACATTGCTATCTGTATATAAGGATTTTTGTGGCAGCATACAAAATCCAGCCAATTATTGTGATAACTCACAAAAAACTCATAAACCCGACTAATTTGCAAAAATTAGGGTTTCGCGCCCCGCGCAGTACACTAGACCCCGTTGGTCGAAACTATGCTTAGCCAAACTAAGCGATTAAGTCCGCCACATCGCACTGGAAGTGTATCCACGCCCTAGCTTGCCGGCCCCACTTCCCATCGACCAATCAGGTCGCTTTAAATCCGCCACAGCGCACTGGAAGTGCGGCCACGCCCTAGCTTGTCGGCCTCACTTCCCATCGAGGTCGCTTTAAATCCGACACAACGCACTGGAAGTGCGGCCACGCCCTAGCTTGCCGGCCCCACTTCCCGTCGACCAATCAGGTCGCTTTAAATCCGCCACAGCGCACTAGAAGTGCGGCCACGACCTAGCTTGATGGCCCCACTTCCCATCGACCAATCAGGTCGCTTTAAATCCGCCACAGCGTACTGGAAGTGTGGTCACCCCCTAGCTTGCCGGCCCCACTTCCCATCGACCAATCAGGTTGCTTTAAATCCGCCACAGCGCACTGGAAGTGTGGCCACGCCCTAGCTTGCCGGCCCCACTTCACATCGACCAATCAAGTCGCTCTAAAACCGCCACACTCACACCAGAAGTGTAGCCACGCCCATGCTTGGCCGACCCTCTTATATTAACCAATCAGGTTGCTCTAAACTCGCCACAGTGTTGAAAAGGAGGAAACCACGCCAGATGGTCGCAAAGCCAATTGGCTTCCCAAAACCCGCGCCAACATGCCAAACGCACATGCCAGGCACACATGCCAGATGCGCATGCCAAACGCGCCAAACATGGCCACTCACCACATGCGACATGCCATATAGGCTAATTAGGGTTTCGACAACCAAACCCTAATTAGGCAAGATTTCCTCACCAACGTGCCAAAATTTCAGTGACCATGGCTACGCCGCAACCATGCCAGCCATGTCGGCCATGCCATCCATGTCGCAATGCCACTAGCGCGCGTTTAAGGTGCCACTGCCAACTAAAGGTAGCCATGATCGACAACTACCTTTCCTCCTGAGATGCAATCTCAGTCATCCAAGTTCGCCACCAAACTAACAGACTTGTGGCAACTTTTAGGCGACCATGCCGCCAAACCCTAAACTTTGGCCACGACGTCTAATTTCGGCCACAGTGCCAAACCCTAAACTTTGGCCACGACACAAAATCCCAATTTGGCCACGGCGCCTAATTTCGGCCACAGTTCCATACCCTAATTTCGGCCGCAGTGCCAAACCCTAACTTCGGCCTCAGTGTCAAACCCTAAATTGGTCACGGCACCCAATCCCAGCTTTGGTCATGCCACATCCGCGGCTATGCCACTTACGCAACCATACCAATGGCATGCACGAGCCATGCGAGCCATGTCAGCCATGCCGCAACGCCACCAGCGCCCGTTAAAGGCGCCACTGCCTACAGAAGGTAGTCATAATCGACGATTATCCTTCCTCCTGAGATGCAATCTTAGTCATTCAAGTTTGCCACCGACCTGATAGACTTGTGGTAACTTTTAGGCGACCAACCGCCTAAATCCAATGGCCATGGCTACACCGAGCGCCACTCGCACCACCGTGCCACTTACACGCACGAGCCATGCCGCAATGCCACTGGCGTACACCAAAACGCCACTGCGCCATTATCAGGTGCCAACATAAGGTAGCTACAATCAACGGATACCCTTATTTCATAAGATGCAATCTCGTCCATCGAAGTTCGCCACCGAGCCGGTGAGCTCGTGACAAGTTTTAGGAGACTAGCCAAAACGAGCCTAGCATCACATGCTATTTGCCTGCGGCAAGCCTCTCAATTGTAACTTGCCACACGTAGCAAAGTGCTACATGTTTTCCACGAAAACACTCGAGATATCAAAACATGTCACAAACTGGGGGATACTCATCAGGGTATTGGTCTGGCGGTTTACAGCGTGCGGCGAGAAATACGCCCGTTACAGGAAAGTGTCATAAAACGGGGCGGTTAGTAATGGCAAGAAGTAATAGTGTAAACGTATCCTTCATTATGGAAACATAAATTTCAGGCGTTACCCGTTACTCCCTTCTTCCACCACTCAATCGTTTCCACTTCCTACGGAGACCAGGGTACGTTTTGTTGCGACTTGTATAAATAGGTCTCACCTTTTTTCCACCAAAGAACAAGTTTTGGTCAGGAGAACAATACCACATCCAGAAATCATCTGATAGCTCTCATTCAGCTAGCCAATTCAACTTTCTGATACAAGTCACAAAACACCCACACTTCCAGAATCAACTATTCTGGTCTCAACACTTTCTTCGATTCCCTCCCTAAGATCAACCCTTCTCCTTCACTTTGTGACCGAAGCAAGCCCGGAACAGCCATTTCTTGGTTTAGGCCAGGATTGTATAGATTGATCTCTCGAATCTAAAGTACTCCCGTGCAGTACATTGTTTAGGGTTTAGACTCGTTTATCACGCACACACACGAAATTACCGAAAATAGCAGAAACCGTTTTCACCCACGAACAGAAGGTCAATGTCTATTTGAACTTGAAATTCAGTATAATGACAAACAAACTATGAACCAAGAAGCTCTGAGAGGGTTCTGACTTCAAACTTAACATGATACATCATCGAAATCTAACTTCAAACATGGTATAACGGCATACAAACTATGAACCAATAAGCTCCGGGAGAGTTCTGACTTCAAACTTAACATGATACATCATCGAAATCGAAAAATATGAAGCTCAGTGTCGATTCGAGAAAGAAAGTGGCTCCGAGCTCGAAACATGGCTGCGAGTTGGCTATTATAAGTAGGAAACTTAGTGAGAACGATGAATCCAACCATTCATAGGTAAGATTCCATGGAATATTCACTGAAACCTTAAACAAACCATTTCTTGGCGACTTCGAGAAAGCAAGTGCCTCCGAGCTCGAAACTTGGCCGCGAGTTGACTACTATAAGTCGGAAACTTTGTAAGAACAAGGAATCCAACCATTAATAGGTAATATTACATGGAATATTTTCCAAAACCTTAAACAATCCTTTTTTTTGCAACTTCGAGAAAAAAACTTGGCCGCGAGTTGACTACTATAAGTCGGAAACTTCGTAAGAACGATGAATCCAACCATTTATAGGTAAGATTCCATCTGAATATTCTCCGAAATCTTAAACAAACCCTTTTATGGCGACTTCGAGATATGACTATGAACCCTCAGTGTCCAAAGTGGTTCTAACTACACATTAATCTAGCAGTATATCATTGAAACTCGTAAAAATGGAGCTCATGTGTCATTTTCCTGCTTCAAATGTGATTCAAGGGCATACGAACCATGAACCCTCAGTGTTCGACGCGGTTCTAACTCCAAATTTGGCAGGATATATCATCGAAACTCGTAAAGGTGGAGCTCATGTGTCATTTCTAGCTTCAAATGTGGTTCAAGGGCATACGAACCATGAACCCTTAGTGTTCGAAGCGGTTCGAACTCCAAATTTTAGCAAAAGTGATAAAAAAAAAATTATCAGAAGTGAGAAAAATTTAACAGAACCGGAGACCAAAATAATTTTTAGCAGAAGTGAGATTTTTTTTGCAGAAGTGAATAAAATATAGCAGAAATGAGAAAAGTTTAGCAGAATTGGTTATACCTCTACGATGACTCTTAAGGGGGGTTGTAGAAGGTCTATTTATCTTTATCTTTTTATCTTTCCAATCCCCCATCATAACCATCCATTTACATCATAATCGTCCAGTTCATCGAATAGCTAAATCCACCGGTAAATATTGAGTCATTCAGAGTAAAATCAGAGAATGTTTAGCGAAATCAAATGATACCGGTGGATATGGTTTTTAATTGATTGAATATACTTACATTGATTGCATTTGATATATCTTGTGTGAATTAGGTGATGATCATTTTAAGTGATCCAAATTTCGTATTATGGTCTAATTTTACGAAATTTGCATTATGATATGATTTTTGTAATTTTTGACATGTCAGTAACTAGCAGATTCATGTTATATTTCTTGAATATTTGTAGTGAATCGATTTTTTTTTATTATATGTGATCGACTTAATGCTCTCTTTGTAATTCATTTTATCTCATCGTATATACTTATAGATTTGCATAAGTCGATTTTGACACAGCAAAACCTCCATATATTATCATAGTCCTGATTTGCAAAAACTATTTCATTTATGATTTATCAACCTCCATACATCCTCCGTATATAATTTTTTGCTTTCTCAAAAGTATTAACATATGGGAGGTTCTACTATATTGTGGTTATGGTAAACCATTATTATCTTTTGAGGAGTGATCAATATCTGATGAAAGTTGTTAATTGTGTTTGGCTTGGAAAATAAAATGATGCATTTATAATTAAAATTTATAATCTCTAGTCGATGAAAATTGAGATTACTTAACATGCAAAGCAAGCTTCATGTAATGGATAATCGACTTTGTTGTCTTTAATACAATGAGAAAATATCTGGATATATTTCTCATACGACGTAAATTGCCAGATCAAAACTTGAGCATGCAAGGCAAGGTTTATCCATGTAAGAGACTTGCCCATCTTAACTTGAGCATGGTTGATCCTAGTTGGCTTTTCCCATCCAGATTGAGTTTATTTAGTTTGGATCGAACTCTTCCTGCTCGGATTTGACTTATTCAGCCTATATAAGGTTTCTTCATATCAAACCACACCTCTTGTGGTCGTATTAGGCCCCGCCTTCCTTTATTATGCCTCTTTAGCTCAGATAAGGCTTACGTTGAACTGATTAGGCTTCTTCTTACCAAATTACATCTATTTAATCCAGATAAGATTTTATCTCACCAGTTAGACTGCGTCTGGTCGGATTGGACCTCTTCTAGTTAGATGAGGCCGTGTCTGCTCGGATTAGGCCATGTCTTACCAAATTGCACCTTTTATGGTTGGATGAGACTTTGTTTGCTCAAATTAGCCCTTAACTTGTCGGATTGCACCGCTTTAGCCTGATTGAGCCGTTTGTGAGGTTTGTTTTTGTCATACGTTTTAAGGCGAACATTGCAATCGCCATCTTACCCCTTGTCAAATTCTTGGTAAAATGACTATTTTGCCCATGGTCCGAAATTCGGTGAAAGTAACTATCTCAGCATCAATTTGTAAATGCTTAAAATGACCATTTTACCCTTATCTTGAATTTTCCCACAAAGACTATCATGTCCTTCCTCGTAATTTCAACATCTACATGTACCCGTAAATATTCACAGTTTACATTTTTTTCCACCGCCCAAATATCACCACGTATTCTACATTTTGGTTAATTAAATTTTCCACTATAATAGGTGTAACTTTTTATTCCACCGCCCAAATATCACCACGTGGTTCCGAAAGAAAAACCCTATCTTACTCACCCTCTCTTTCTCATCTCACTCTCCCTTTCTCATACACTCCGCCTCTTTCAGTTCTTGCCCTCAGATTAGGGCTTTCTCAATCGGCCTTCATTTGATCTTTCTCTTACAGCGCCCAAGCAAAGAAAAATCTTTCTCCATTTCAGTTTCTAAAAGTTGTTCTCGTTTTTTTCGATGTTTCTCATTTTCTCCGTTCCCATTTCTGAAATGAAATGTTGAATCACATCCCTGAGTTGAGTATGGGTTGTCGATTCAATTTTGTGCTTTAGTTTTCTTTTGATTGATTTTTGATTTTTGGGTCATTCAAAACTTAGGGGTTTTCTCTGGATATTTAGGGCTTTTGGGTTTTATTTCGGTAGATCTATTGCATCTTAAACTTTTAATTTCTATGTTAATTTTGTTGGCTGCAAAAGTTCAATCGATCTTCACGCAGACAGATGATTAGTTATCTACAATTTTTATTTGCTATTCAACCGTTGAGCTTGTAACTGATTTTGTCTCTAATGATGTTTTGAGGAGATGAAATTTAATTTAATTGAAATTGTTTTTTCTCTCTTCATTTTCAGTTAGGGATTTCTTTGAAATGTTGATTATTTGACCGATTCCAACTCTAATGATGAAGAGTTGAGATTTCTGGTTATTCAACTAAAGTTTCGGTTTTCCTTTCAATTTTTTTCATGTTGAATGGTTAATTGAATTTCCCCTCTTAACTCCATTGTGGAGTTAGAATTTCATTTCATATTATTTCTTTGTTTTTCTTTTGGTTGGGTTTTTGTCTTGAAATATTGGGTCTGTGTTGTTTGTTCCTCTTGTAGTCTCTATTTTCTATTGTTTTGAAATTTTGGGATTACTTCTTTTTTGTTAGCTTGAATTCTGTTCATAATGACTCAATGAAGAAGGAGAACAACTTCCCTAAGGATAATGTTGTGTTGTTTGTGTCTGCTTCCAGTCGATGATTTTGCCTATAAAATCAGTGTTTTATTTGTCTTGGTTGATTCTTTTTTAAGTTGTGCTTGCTTTATACACTGCTTGGCTGATTGGATGTTTAGTTTCTTTTTTGCATTAAGTAACTCATTAAGGAGCTTGCACTGTGCTGGTAGCAAAGCAGGTAAAGAATGTAAATGTATCTAATGTTCAAATCAAGTTTATTGGATTAATCTAATCAAGTTTATTGTATCTAATGTTCAAATAAAAGTTAAATAAAATCAATCTAATGTTCGTTCTGCATCTTTTTGTAGCATAGTTTCATGTTTTATAATGCAGTCCAGTTAATCTCTAGGTCTTGACATGTTTTTTTGTTTTACCATCCCTAATTTTCAGAGTTCTTGTAGTCGTGGTTTCCTATTCTATCTCTCTATTGTCTTTTTATCAGTCTTCAATATGGTAAAAGAAAACCATAACAATAGCAGAGAGCATCTTATCACTTGTTATTTATCGTTTTTGTTTGGGAATTTCTTCTGACTGGACTCTTGCAATGTTTTTTTCCGATCATTTTAAGCAAAGATGGTTGTTGGTAGACTTAATATTCATGGGGAGTTACTTTGTTTAATGGTGGTACTGAGAAATAGGCTGCTATTAGGATTCAATTAGTTATAGAGGTTGTTTTGTAAGTACTATGATTAATTTTTTCCATTATTCCTTTCAGATTTGGGTTATTCTAGTGTTATTTGTTTGATGCTTTCTCCTTCATTTTGGTGACTTGGGTTTCTAAAAAATTATGTATAGTTCATTAATACTTGACTGGATTCATTTGGATGCTAACTTGTGTTTTTTATTACAGAAAAAGAAAGCATTAAGTACTTTTGAAGGACTAGTGAAGCTGCAAGATTTTGTTAGAGGTTATTTAGTTCAAAAACAAGTTGATGCTACTCTACACAGTTGCAAGCTCTTATAAGAGCTCGATTAACTATTCAATCAAGATGAAAGAGCGCTTGAAGGTGATCAACTTGCCTAAGGAAAACATGGATTTATTTTGGTGGTGGGAGAACAATTATGTGTGTGTATTTAGTGTTGTTATGGATTAATCTTATATTATTAACTACTTCCCTTTGTCTTGCAGTTGCATATTAGAGCACTGTCTAGTCATGTTATTGAATCGCCAGACATTACGGAGTGGTTCAACAATGCCACGGAGGTTAGAAATCCTGAAGCATTGCTTTCAGCCTTGAAGCTGCGACATACATTGATATATATCCAGTGGATGTTTGCCACAACCATTTGGCCCAGAAAAGATATTTAACACCAGATCATCTGAACTCTCCTATTTCTTGCTTTAAGGTACTCTGCAAGCTTATCCTGCAAGTGTAGATGTATAAATATATAAGCATAGTGTGGACTGTTTAAATGTACTCCTTCCGGATACAACACACATGGAAGATGTAGCGTCAGGTTTGAGTTTCAGCTAAAAGCATCTATACCAAGTCTAGTTCTCCAGAACCTTAAATGCAAGATTGCTAATAGGGGTACCAGATTAGGTGGGGGTGTACCAAAACCAAGATAAGACAAAATAGATTTTCATACATGACAAAACAGGTTTTGCCTTCGCTTGGTACACCCCCACTAAACCTGGTAACCCCATTAGCAGGCATGCTTAAATGTTATTTTCCTTCATGTCTTAGTCGTTTGATATGAAGGGTTCTATTATTTTTGTATGTAACAAAATAGTCAAAAGTTTTATTCCTTTGTATATTATTAGGTGTTTGGATTTAATTTATATGTAATTGTTTCCTAATGGAAATTCCAAATGTGATTATAGGTTTTAATTTTGTTTTTAAATTTAATTTTTTTTTTTTTTAATCTTTTGGAATATTTTGACAATGATAAACTTTCAATCTCTTTCCCAACATACAGTTGTAGGTAGTTGATGCTGACGGATGAAAAGAAGAATCAATGGGACCATTATATTTTTGGTTCGATGCTAGCTTAATTTAATTTGAATGATTAATTACCTGGCGAGATTGGGGTATACCCAAACTAATTGGGGTATACCCAATGAGACAAAATATGGTCATTTTGAAGTAAAAGAGGTCACCCCTTAACCAAATATTTTCAAAATGGCAAAATTGCCCTCGTTTAATTAACCCTAAAATTTTGATTAGATTAATTAATTAAGTTTAAATTGATTGAATAGATTAAAACTTATGAATTTTAAGTTATGAAATTTTGTTTTTGATTGAACTTTTGTGGGATGATTTTTGATGATTTTTTTTTTTTTGAGAATATCTCTTGCAACGAAAATGAAGTACACAACCGAAATACTTCTAAAAAGGGGATTGTGAATCTGTTATATGAAATCATACTCAAAATCAAAGAATAAATCAACACTTTCGATTCTGAAAGTATGAAAAGCTCAAGCAAGGTCGACTAATGAAGATCATGCCGCCAAAAGTGGCCTAAGATGATCTTCATCGTCGACCTTGCCGACTTTTGTTTTTTGACATACGGGAGATGACATAAAAATTTATCGGCTTCAAGATATTCAAAAATACCCTTCCTATTTGTATTTGGCCTAAGCAAGGTATTCAAAAATACCCCGCCTACTGCTGAAAAATTTACATGCCGCCGCCATGGTCAAGTTATGAAAAGCTCGGCAAGATATGCATGCTACGACCTTGCTTGGCCAAAAACACGAAATCATAATTTTCGATTTCTAACCTAATATAACAATCAAATCACACAACACAATGATGGGTTTGAGTTTAAACATCATTTATAGTCTTCTTTTTCATTGTTAGAGTCAATAATTTTTTTGAAAAATCAAAGTTGAAGATTTTTATATGGCTTTGGTTGATGGAAGATGAAGATGAAGAAGAAGAGAAGATTAAGAGTTGGTTAGTTTTTTAATTTTAGGGTTAATGAAATTAAGAAATGAGTTTATTTTGAAAATTTAATTAGTTCAAGGGTATTAAAGTAAAATCACACTTTTTAATAATGACACACCATGTCCCTGTCTCATTGGGTATACCCCAATTAGTTTGGGTATACCCCAATCTCGCCAGGATTAATTAGGGGATATGAAAAATAATTGGGGATATAGCTATAAGACAAATTAGGAGAGTCCTAATAGCAATTCTGGGTCACCCCTTATGTAATTATTTTTTTAATTCTTAATTTACCCCTCACTAATTAGGTTTAGTGGTTAATAATAATTAGTAAAAATCATAAGTATTTGGGGGATAGATTAGTGTGTATTTTTATTTGTGTTTGGGTGAGAGTAGGAGGGAAACAAATATTTGAGAGGAATTTCTTTTTTTGAAAATGGAAGATGATTGTGATGAGAGAATTACCGCTAATAAGAGGTTGAAAAATTGATTTTTTTTTCTTTGAATCCACCATTGTTGCAGCTGAAAAAGCTTGGTGCCGGCATGGTATTCAACCAAAAACCCATGCGGGCAATTGTTGGAACATGGTACCGGCATGGTCTTCATCAATTTCGGCATGATCATCACACTTTCAGCATGATCTTCATCACTTCCGAATAAAAAAAAATTGGTTTCCAAAGTGAGGAGAAGAGAATTTGATATAGAGTGGGGAGAGTTTACGATTTGAAAGGGAATGAGAAATATTTGGGTTTCAAAGCTCCACCCCTAAATAAGATTAATAAGAAGTGGAGATGGAAATGGGGGATATGATTTTGTTTTTTGATTTTAAGTTTTTGATTTTTATTTTGTGGGAAGGGTATTTTAGTATTTTCATAACCAATGGTCACCCCAATTAATTCCCATATCCCCCAATTGTGGGTTCTTTAATTTAGTGAAAGATAAAGATTTTATCTCTCGGATTGAAAAAGAAAAGAACAAGTTTTCTGACTTGTATGTGACATGGTTTTGGGAAAGTGAGCCTTAATGTCACATCATCTCTTTTACACACATCAATTGATAATTGGCACGTCAATTTGAAAAATTTGTCTATCTTTATCAAGATAAAAAACAATAAACCTCTTTCACATGGCTCTCAGTTGTATTATTTTTATTGATGATGTCAACATGTTTGGCTAAAGGTTGAAAAATATAATAGGTGGGACCATTATGTTTTTGGTTCACATGTTGGCTAAATTAAAGTCAGAGAGACATATAGATTTTATATCAAAGATTGAAAAAGAAAAGAAAAAGTTTTCTAACTTATATGATATGCTTTATGTTTTTGGGAAAGTGAGTTTTAATACCACATCATCTCTTTACACACATTAATTAATACTTGACAAGTCCTTTTTGGGAAAGTGAGCTTTAATATCACATCATCTCTTTACACGCATTAATTAATATTTGACAAGTCCATTTAAAAAAATATCTCTCTATATCGAGACAATAAAAAAGAAACCTCTTACACGTGTCACTCTTTTGTAATATTTTTATTGATGATGTCAACATGTTTGACTAAAGGTTGAAAAGTAGAATAGGTGGGGACCACTATGTTTTTGGTTCACATGTTTGCTAAATTAAAGTTAGAGGGATATAAATTTATCTCTTGGATTGAATAAGAAAAGAACAAGTTTTCTAAACATGTTTTTAGGAAAGTGAGCATTAATATCAATGGATAAACTTAGTGTATGGTACTCTGGTTTATACGAAGAAGTTGGATATGTATTTTGTAGGGAGGTAGATTTGACGCGGGACCCGTTAGTTAGATTTTATAAACAAAAATAGGTTTTGTAGGTATTTTATGATGTCAACAACCATCAGGGGTTAGCCCAGTTGGCCAGGAGCCTGACTCTCAAGTAGGAAGTCAGCAGATCGAGTCTCCGCTCACGAGTTTGGAGATCTCATGAAATACTCCTCTTATTATGTAAATCTAGTTTAATTTCTTAATGTAATGTGTCTTCTTTCCTATTAAAAAAAATGTCAACATGATTGACTACAGGTTGAAAACTATAATAGGTGGGACTGCTATGTTTTTGGTTCACATGTTGGTTAAACTAAAGTTAGAGAGAGATTTAGAGTTTATCTCTTGGATTGAAGAAAAAAAAAAAAGTTTTTAGACTTATACATATGACGTGTTTTTGGGAAAGTGACAATTAGCTAAAACATGACATGTTTCAGGTGAGCCGTATTTTTTTCACATGCGTTTTAAGTAAAACTCATAATCTCACCATTGAATTTTCCATTACAAAATTAAGATTGTGAAGTAGCCATATTTTTTATGTCGAAATTATGATCCAATAAAGATTCAGATGTGAATGCATCATTGTGGTTGTTGCCTGAGCATACAGAATTGACAAGACAAAACTTAAAGACAAGATAAGACAATATAAGAGTGACAAGACAATTCAAGACAAGACTTAAAGTAGACAAGGCAAGTCATCTCTAAAGTGGTATTAAATTTTTTTAATTGGACTTACTTGCACTTTTGCTTTTCCCATAAAATTAATGACAAGACTTAAAGTAGACAAGAATAGCAGCATCTTGTTTTATGTGGAAAGTTATTCGTGCACCCTTTAAGTTATGTATACAAGGTTCTGTAAGAGGCATATTTTAGGTTCAAAATTCTTTTTTCCATATTTTGTGTGAAAATTTGGTTTTGCATCCTTTTGAAAGGTTTCGAAACAGTTCCACATCTAGGTAACCTTTAGTCTCTACTTTGTCAGGTTTACTCTTCTTGTATGTTAAATATTGTTGGATCTTAATCTTTGTTGGATCCTAATTTCGACATAAAAATATGGCTACTTAGGCCGGTTCCTATGGGGTATGGCATAAAAGTTGTTTTTCCATGCCGCATGGCATGGCAAATCCGTTTCTCTACTATGGGAAAACTGGCAAATATTAGGCAGAACTGGAATATTTTTGATAAAATAATATATTTGTTATGATTAGTGGGACCCTTGTTAATAAAAAATTTATTTATGTGTGTATGTGGGATATTTTTAAGATTTTAATATATTTAATGGGACCCGTATGGAGTAAAAGTAATATTAAAATAAGAAAAAGTAGGAGAGAAGACGTTTCAAAATATTAGAAAACTACTGAGCGGTGGAGACCACACCTCTAGGTGGAGACTCGACCTGGCCTGGCTAAGTCGCAAATTTGCCACTTAGCCAGGCCGGTTTGCCAGTTTGCCACCTCCATAATGGGTGCTTAAATGGCAAACATTCATGTTTGCCACACCCATAGGAAGGGGCCTTAAGAAACTTAATTTCGTAACGGCAAATTCAATGGTGAAATTACGAGTTTAACTTAAAACACATGTGAAAAATGGATTATTCAATTTAAAAACACATGTGAAAATTAAACTTTTCACAAGAACATCGAGGTTTAAAAACACATGTGAAAAATCAGTGTCAACTGTTAATATGTACAACTGGGAACTCAAGACACCTATAGAATACTAAACCCCAGTACGAAAGAAAAGATCTACATAAAAACATTAGTCATGGATATAGATGGCTTTATAAAGAACGTTCGTAGAATATTAGAACAACCTATAGCCTACCTAACATTCACATAATATTAGAACCTTCATCACTCAATTATCCCTTTTCTTACCCTTTTTTTATTTCAGTTAGCAAGGCTCAACAATTTAGATGGTTATAAATAGAGAAGAACCTGTTTTGTTACAAGGCTAGACAATATCAACGTGTCGATATTAATGACTCACAGAAGAAGAAAATATCAACGTGACACTTCGAGATGCCCATTCGGGGATGAACGAATCGTCGTGGTTCGAAGTATCGTATCAGAAACGACACGTTTCCCAACCATATAAACTCCCTACATCATGAACCTGCCATATCAGCGTCAGATTGATTTTGATGCAAATTTTAATTAACAGTCATAAAATATGAATGGTAAGATGAAAACAAAGAGCAGGTCCATTTGACTTACGTCCACTGATAAACCCCGTAGGGAGAGTATATTGGAGATCTCAATAACTCACTGAGATAGTTTTACAATTACACCAATATACCTGTTGTTTATGGGTGAAAACTATTTCTGCCGGTTTTGGTAATTTGGGGTATGTGTGGATGAGAAATGAGCCTAAACCTTAAACAAATGCACTGCACGGGAGTGCTTGTAGATTCGAGAAATCAATCTGTGCAAATTTGGCCTAAACCAAGAAATGGCCGTTCCAGACTTGTTTCGGTCACAAAGTGAAGGAGATGGGGTTGATCTTAGGGAGGGAAGCGAAGAAGGTGTTGAGATTGTGAAGTTGTTGGCTATGTATGACTTGTATCAGAAAGCTGGACTGGCTTGCAGGATGTAAGCTATCAGTTCCGGTGTTTGAATACGATTGTATCAACACTTGCCTCTGTTGTCTGGACTTGTTCTTGTTGTTTGGAAATAGGGAGGAGAACCTATTTATACAAGTCATTTGAGCCTTATTCACGTCTCTTATGGGAAGTGGAGGAAGTGGAGTGATGGAGTAGTGGAGTTGTGTGTTAGTGTTACACGACCAGTCTTGCCCACTTCTCCTGTCATCTCTAACCGTCCATGACTTCCTGACACGTTCTTGTGATGGCGCGTTGCACGCCGCACGCCGTAAACCGCCGACCAATACCCCGATATATATCCCCGCCTTGTGACATGATTGATGTCTCGAGTGTGTGGATCGTGGGACCCACATAAAGTAGCATGTAATGCTCGATTAAATAACTAAGTTATTTAGGAAGTTGATACATGTGAAGTACCGTGTGTATTCTATGCAGGTTCTGCATCATGATGTGGTAAAGTGACGGGTGGTGATCACCATGTCGCCTCACTGACCAATTAACTCCTGACCGGGGTTGTATAACCAAGCCGGTGAAGTTGGTCGGACGAGATGATCTTTGAGACACTCATCTGACCGTTGATGGAATTAGGGTTTTTGAAGAGGTGTGCAAGCATCAATCTTCAGCTTGGTCGAATGCAAGCTTGGGATACAATTTTGACAGGGACGATTGTGCATGTGTGTAGACGACATGACGGTGTAGGCGCCCATATCTCATTGTCTCGTGAAAGTGTGATATGGGCCACTCAATTTTACCGGCAAATAGGAGCGGTTGAGATCGATTTGCAACAGAAATCTGGTCCGCGCATCATGCCAATTTTGGGCGCGCGTTCCAAGACGACCAAGCTTGGTCGGTCTTGGCCGATCAGCCCGGCGTGCATACGGTGGGATGGTGTATATACCTAAACTTCATCGTCCCATAGAAACGTGATCTAAGCCACTCAATTTGTCCGGTAAACTTGAGCGGTCGGGATCAGTTTGTGGTTGGGAAGTGTGACCACGCCTAGCTTGGGCGCGCGAATTCAAGGTGTACAGCCAAGTTTGGTCTTGGCTGATCGGGTGCGGAGATAGGTGGGCCCACAGTGATCGTGTTGATACATCCCGGACCTGGTTAGTCTATTCCTGGACCCTTCATTCGTGCAGGAGAAAATGAACGCTCGTGATCGCGACACAAACCCTAATTAGGTTTTGCCGGCCGTGTGTCATACCCAGTTTGGGGCGCACGAATAAAGATGAACAACCATAGTTGGTAGACGCATTTATGTGTCTAATTTGTCCTCAATGTTTCGTATTGTTAGTACTCGTTTTTGTCCTTATTATGGTGTTTTGTATGTTTGTAGGTATTTTTTGGAAATAAAGATTGTTGGAAAATTCGGCTCGAAAAGTTGCTCGGAACACCCCTGGAGGACATTTGCTATTCGGACTCCCACTTTGGATAAGGGGTAACCCAATTACTAAGGGGCACCCAACTGATATTCGCACCCCTAGCTGTTGGATAAGGGCTGACCTTCTTCTTCATTTGAATTTTATTTTGGCGGGAAAATTGTGGCACTACTGGCAGATTTTCAGTTCGTCATTTGGAGGGGTTATAATGCGATTCAATGGCTAAAATTTCATGGGATGACTTGAATAAGCGTAACAGGCGTGATATGGGTCGATTCGTCCTCCAAATTTGGCTAGATAACTCGTGTTGGAAGAAAACAGGGCAGCGTGATACGGGTGAAGAGTTTCACGGGATTTCGTGTGGTTGCAGTGAATATTAATCCTTCTACAGCGTTTATGGAACGTGTTGTGGTCAGTTTGGAGTGTGTTAGCCTACATGCAACGTAAGAAATAGATGAAGAAGGAAATAATCCCGTAAAAATGGAAAGATTTTATTCCCGAGTAATGAGATAATTTGAGGAGTTATTGTCGTGATTTCTTGCCCCTGTCGAGTATAAAAGTAGCTCTTGGAGGTCAGAGAACGGATACGGAGAGTTGGGAGAGATAACAGAGCAAAGAAATTCAAGTTTCAGAGATCTGCTGCTGCTGCCATTGAAGAGAGCTCGAAGAACATAAGACGCACGAAGGACCGTCGTTCTTCAACAGTGTTAACGACTCACAGCTGAGGGTCGTAATTCAGAGACAGTCTTAAAGCAACAAGAATAACGACGCTACTATTTATCGTTCTTTGTAACAGTTCGGTTTGTAACAAAAATAATTGTTACAAACCCGATTTTTCATTATTTCTCCCTTATTCATCATTTGTAAACCATTTTTGAGCAATGAAATCAACTTTTGAGCGTGTTTCCAACATGATGAGCTAAACCCATCCTCTGGAGCGACGGAGGAAGCCATTTACTTTCAATTTATGAATTTTTTATATGATTAATTGCATTGATAAAAAATGAATTAAATGATTTTTCTTAATCAAATGTGTTTTCTCTTGATGATGCATGCTTAGTTTTAGACTCTTGATGCGTTATGCTTGCGACTAACATTTGATATTTTGGAAATCTGATTTTGGCAATACTTCAGAATCAAATCAATTGTTTAAATTGCATGATATAAATTAATTTAAAACCACATAAGTATTGATGAATGGTGAAATCCTAGCTCCATCCTCTCCATAATTTTCACAACATCTTGTATTCTGAGTTTGTTATATTTTTGCTTTAAAAATGAAGTCTAAAAATCTGCTTTCACAAGTCTCAACGAACCTTTTACTACAACATAATTGAAAATCCCATTAATTTTTGGCGCCGCCGACGCGGACTTGTCTTTAGGCTAGAGTTTTTAGATTATTTTTTTTAGGTTTTTATTTATTTGTTCTACTTTATGTTTTTGGGTTTTTGTCTTTTTACTACAGATTTTGGAATTTGGAGCGAAAGAAAAATTTGCCAAAGCTTTTGGTGAATACTTAAAGATTTGGAGTTAAAGACAAATCGAAAGGAGCGAAAGAAGAAGATTTTTTTTTATTATTTTAAAAAGAGAGAAAAAAAAAAGAGAGGCATTTTTGTTTTTGGATATTTTTATTTTTAGACTTTCCTTTCTTTTACTTTTTGGACTTGGACATTTGGACATTTGGACATTCTTTTATTTTTAAACCCTACGGAAGGGTAGTATTAAATATCAAACTGTTTGCAGAGAAGGACGGTGATTACGATATCACCTCGGCCCCTCGGGTTCGTACATGACATAGGAGTTGTGGCCCGAGTCGACTACAACGGTTCATCCCCCGTCTGGAACGGGAGGTAAGTTTGTCGAAACACTCGCGAATCCCCTGCCAGTGAGTTACTGTCTTCCTTCGTGTGAATATATGCTGAGGACTTGAAAATGGCTGCTTTAATTTCCTAGTAAAGGGCAAGGACTGGCCATATAAGATAAGGGTTCGGATTTCATCACCGTTCTCTTCTTGCCCGCCTTAGGAGAACAATACTTAACGCGAACCTAAGCCTTAAAATTTGAATAGAATGAGACCGATAGGGTAACGAGCTTAGTAGGAAATTCGCTCGAAAAATATTGGTTACCCTTTTAGCATACTTCGAAGTTCATGATGGTTTCTGTGAAGTTGAATGCGTGACTGCGCCGCCTTGTAATAGCGGTGAGGCCTTGGGTATCAAAGCTCCACGGAGCTTCCCTCGCCTTGATTCAACTTACTTTGACTCGGATTGATCCAGAGGGGTTTACTTAAATTGTAACGAATTCCCTTTCGAAGGATTAGAAGCTGGTCTAGAAACAATCTAAGTGGAGCCATCATGCTTTTTGTTTGCTAGATATCATTAGATTTTCTGTGGTGGAGTCAGCCTTGTTTGTGTTTGCATAGAACTTCCCTTCCTTTTAGGATTTTTCTTTTTCTTTTGTTTTTCTAGTGTATGCCCGAGGTCATTAGAGAACGGGCTTGGAAAAGAAACACTCTAGGTCGTTTGATTAGTGATAAACCTAGTAGTTCTTCTTGTGAAGGCGGGGAACTCGAAGACTCTTCTTTTGAGAGCCCCGTTTTTGGAAACTTTAGTTTTGAGAATCTATCTCTTCGTAAGGAAAGTACCCCTAGTACTTCAGTTGTGCCAACGATGGCAACTTTGAAAGATTACATGTTCCCAACTGGGACCAACCGAGCTTCGTGCATTAAATTGCCAGCCAATACGGCTAACTTCGAGATAAAATCTTGTATTCTTCAGATGATCCCTATATTCTTAGGAAAAGATGATGAGAACCCTTATTTTCATATTAGGGACTTTGAGGAAATTTGTAGGACAGTTAGAATAAAAGACCTTACTGATGAAGTTTTAAAACTTAAGATGTTCCCCTTTTCCTTAAAAGATAAAGCCAAGACCTAGCCAAACAACCTACCATCTGAATCCATTGAAACATGGAAGGAACTTATTGCTGCTTTCTATATGAAATTCTACCCTAAGCATAAAACTGCAGCTGTTAGGCAGAAAATTAGTGCTAGTGTGCAACAAGAGGGAGAGTCTTTTTATAGGTTTTTTAAGAGATTCAATGATCTCCTATCTCAGTGTCCTCACCATGGATTTGATAAGATGAAACTTGTAGGGATTATTTATGATGGTTTAGACTATTCGACCAAAGCCATGGTCGAGTCTATGTGTGCTGGTGAGTTTACTAATAAAAGTGCTGAGGATGCCTTTACCTTCTTAGGAGTTGTTGCTGAGAAATCCCAATAGTGGGAGTCTTGTGTTGAACCCCCTAAAAGACTCTTGGTCAATAGAAGTAGCACCAATGTGGTAGATACAAACTTCGGGACAGATGCTAAGTTTGCTGCTTTATCTAGAAGGTTAGAAGCTTTGGAATTAAATCAGCCTAAAAATAGGCCCCTTGTTGAACCTAATAGAACCTCTCAAGTTTCTAGTTGTGGAATAGAGCCCGATAACTCATTTTGGGAAGGTCAGGTTAGTGAAGAGCAAGCTCATGCTGTCTATAACAATGCTAGGTTTGAGAACCGTCAGAAGTTTGACCCATACTCGAGACCTACAACCCCGGTTGGAGAAACCATCCTAATTTCTCTTGGTCTAAGGGCCGAATCAAGGTCGATCTAGTAATTCTCGGCCTCCCCGGGTTTGGGTTATAATAAGAATTCTTCAGTCAAGCTCGGTTCTAACCCTTCGAGAATAGAATGACTAGCTTAGAGGAATATCTTAGTATACTAAAAAAGAGCCAGATATGTTAACACAGAGCCGAAATGTTAGTAAAGAGCCGGGGAAATTTTCAAGAGGAAACCAAGCGAAATTTTAAGAATAATTCCCGTCTCTTGCTAAATTAGAACTTCAAGTCGGCCAAATTGCTAAGTTCCTTAGTGAGAGAGAAGATGGAAGGTTCCCTAGTCATACCGATCCTAACCCTAAAGGAGAGAAATCGTACAATCATGTGAATTCTATTACAACCCTTAGGAGTGGAAAGAAAGTTGACAATAAGGTCGCCATGCCTAAAAGTGAACATGCCGTAGTTCACCCTTTCGAGCCGAAAAAATGAGGAGACCGATAGAGTCTCTAATGAGACCAATGAGGGTCATATTGAACCAGGCTTTGTTCCCAGAGCCCCGTTCCCCCAGCTGCTAGTTCCAACTAGGAGGGAGTCCAACTTTAATGATATATTGGAGGTTTTTAAGCAGGTAACTATCAGCCTTCCATTATTAGATGCAATTAAGCAGATTCCCGCTTATGCCAAGTTTCTTAAGGATATGTGTACGTGAAAGCGGAAGCTTAGTGTCCAGAAGAAAGCCTTTCTAGCTAGTCACGTGAGTTCTATTATTCGAATACCACTACTCCTAAGTATAAAGACCCGGTGGTCCCCTACTATTTCTTGCACAATAGGTAAATACCGTGTTGAGAAAGCTTTGCTTGACTTAGGAGCCAGTGTGAACTTACTCCCATACCATGTGTACCTTAACCTAGGACTTGGTGAGATGAAACCTACCCAGATGACACTCCAGTTAGCTGATAGGTCCGTTAAAATTCCTCGGGGTGTGATCGAGGATGTTCTCATAGAGGTCGACAAGTTCATTTATCCGGTGGATTTTGTTATCCTAGATACCCAACCTGTCCCTGACCCGCAGAACCGAATACTACGGTAATTTTAGGTCGCCCGTTTTTAGCTACATCCAATGAGATCATTAACTGTCGAAATGGTATTATGAACTTGTCTTTTGGTAATATGACTATTGAGCTGAACATTTTTAATGTTAGTAAGCTACCCTCTGAACTAGATGAATCGAACATAGAAGAGGTGAACATGATAGGGACATTAGTCTAGGAGTCATTACCAAACACTTTGTTAGAAGATCCATTAGAGAAATGCCTAGCTCACTTTGGGATTGATTTCGATGATGATAATGTGATTAAAGAGGTGAATGCTTTGTTAGATTCAACCCCTTTGTTAGACACTAGTAATGGATGGAAACCTAAGTTCGAGCCACTACCAATTTCTAAGTCTACCCTAGTTCCTTCGTTAGAAGAGCCTCCTAAGTTGGACCTAAAACCATTGCCAGATACCCTGAAGTATGTGTTTTTAGGCCCTTCTGAGACTTTACCTGTGATTGTTGCTTCCGACTTGGATAGTGATCAGGTTAGTAGGCTAGTAAACATCCTTCAAAACAACAATGAAGCTTTAGGGTGGACCATAGCAGACATTGAGGGTATAAGTCTTACTGTTTGTATGCATCGGATCTATTTAGAGGAAGATACCAAACCTTCTAGGGAGATGCAACGAAGACTAAACCCTAATATGAAAGAAGTAGTTCGAACCGAGGTTCTTAAGCCATTAGATGCGGGCATTATCTACCCCATTTCGGACGGGAAGTGGGTCAGCCCCGTTTAGGTTGTTCCCAAGAAATCCTAGATTACTCGTAGTCCGAATGATACTAATGAGTTAATCCCAACCCCGTGACCACGAGTTGGCGTGTCCGTATTGACTATAGGAAATTGAACAAGGTCACTAGGAAGGACCACTTTCCCCTTCCCTTCATCGACCGGATGCTAGAGAGATTAGTTTGGACATAGTCATTATTGCTTTTTAGATGGCTACTCTGGCTATAATCGATAGTTATTTCCCAGAAGACCATGAGAAAACCACTTTTACCCGTCCCTTTGGTACCTTTACGTATAGACGCATGCCTTTCGGGCTATGTAACGCCCTGCGACTTTTCGGCGTTGCATGATGAGCATATTTTCGGATATGGTAGAACGGTTCTTAGAGGTCTTTATGGATGATTTTTCGCATTTGGTTCATCTTTCGATGAGTGCTTGCATCATTTGTCATTAGTGTTGACTAGGTGTAAGGAAAAGAATCTAGTGCTTAATTGGGAGAAATGTCATTTCATGGTTCGTTCATGAATTGTTTTAGGGCATATCGTATCTTCTAAGGGTATAGAGGTAGATAAAGCCAAAGTTGACCTTATCAAGACTTTACAGGTCCCAAAAACCGTAAGAGATATTAGGTCATTCTTAGGGCATGCAGGTTTTTATCGTCGATTCATTAAGGATTTTAGCTTGATTTCTAGACCTCTTTGCAATTTGCTTGCAAAAGATGTTAAGTTTTTCTTTGATGACGCTTGTTTAAAGGCTTTTGAGAAGCTTAAGACTTTACTTACTACCGCCCCCATAGTCCAGGCACCAAACTGGAACCTACCCTTTGAGATCATGTGCGATGCTTCAGATTATGCTATTGGCATTGTGCTAGGTCAGCGAGAAAATAAATTACTTCATGTGATTTACTATGCTAGCAAAACTCTGAATGATGCCCAGTTGAACTATACCACTACCGAGAAGGAACTGTTAGCCATTGTGTTTGCCTTAGACAAGTTTAGACCCTATCTCTTAGGTTCTAAGGTCATAATATTCACCGATCATTGATAGGTGTAGAATACACCGTATTTACTATATAGAGTTTACGCTTTCTTTGCGAGTTTTCGTGTGAATTATGCATCTTATGTTTACTTTTGAGTTTATTAGGTGCATTGGAGTCGCACGGAGGAAAAGAAGGAGAAACTACTCATTTAGAGCGAAAAGGGCAGAATTGTCTTTTCAGGGGCGCAATTGTCATTTTAGGGAAGAACACTATCTGGAGCCCGGTACTGGTTAAGGGGTATTCATCTGGGTGTCCCTTATCATCCATGAACAAGTGTAGTTATCCTGAGGGGCTGCATAAGTGGGGCGCAAATAGCTGTCCTAGTTAACCTAATCCTAAAACGAGAGGCATTATTGTTCACTCATTCCTTCTTCTCTGAAATTGAGAAACAGAAGTGCACAACGAGATTGGCTGAAGCCACTACCTGAAGCTCGATAATTTTCCGTCAAATCAAGAAAGAGACTGAACCAAGAACAGAGAGTGGAATGGATTTGTGATTCTTAGAACGAGAAAACAAAATTGGGTTTGAGTTATTTCGGTGAATCGGTAAAACAGGGAAGAGGTTAAATGGTTCTGCAAATTGAGGAAATTGGGTTCGATTTGGTAATTTACAGATGAGTTCGATGAAATCAAATGGGTTTTACAGCAAGCTGGAGATGAGTTAACTGATTGAATTGAGAATCATCACGGGTTTGTCTTTGTTGGTTGAAATCCGAGATCGAGAAATGAAGCAGACATGAATTATGGGTCGAACTGCAGAATGGGATTCGCTGGAAAACAAATCTAAGAAGAATTCAATCAGGGTTCGTGGATAGACGAAGAATAGATGATGTTGTACCTGATTAATCTGTGTTGGTGGTGCAGCCGAGTCAAGAGCAGCTCAGGGAGGAATTTGATTGATTTGAAGCTCAGAGAGGAGGAATCAGAGATGGGTTAATGGAACTAGGGTTTCTGAGATTCTGTTGGTGGTGAGAAATGGGTTTGTTGTTGCAATTGAGAGAATGGTGGCTAAGATGGAGCTGGAAGTGATGAGCCTTTGCTGGAAGGAATGGGTGTGCTGTTGAGATGCGGTTAAGCTGAAAGATGAACTGGAGCTGGATACAATGATTGAATTTAGCTTGAACTGATGCTGTGAACTGAGTTGAGATGGAAAATAGGTTACCATGTAGTGATGCAGCAGGCAGTGTGGGATTTGCAGGTGTGAGTATGCAGCTACGGCGTTGTGCCACTGAAAGTGTGAGGAACATAATGACAAAATTGCAGCTGAGTTAATAGAACTGGGGGAGTTGCAATGGCCTGAGATACTACAGGCTGAGTTGGAGCTGTTGGTGCAGATGAACAGCAATGTGAGGATGCAGTGGTGGCTTTGGTGAGTTTGTATGAGTCACAGGAGTAAAGCAGCTGAGTACTTAGAAGGAATGGTTCGAGTTGTATTTGCTCTGGTGGAGTTGCTGGTGCAGAATGGGAGTGACAAGTTGAGTTGAGCCGGCACTGCTGTTGCGATGGCTCGAGACAGGGATGGACATGGCCTGGTAAGGGTTCAGCTGGATGGGAAGTGCACGTGCAGATTGAGCTGATGATGTTGGGTTGTTTGATTGAGCTGCAGTTAGATGGCTCGAGTCTCTGGTGGAATGTGCAGAGCAAAGAATGGGTGAATATGCAGCTGATGTTGGGCAGTGGTGGACTGAAATGGATGGTGCAGTGCGGTTTCTGGCAATGATTAAAGGCGATCTTTGTGAAGCGATTCACAGTGCAAGATGGGTATCTTGGAATTCTCGATACGAGAAAATGATGGTGAGTTGATGCATATTGCAGGGTGGAGTTATGGTGAGCTTTGTGAAGTTGTTTTTGGTATGCATGAAGTCAAGCACCGATGCACCATCTTGGTGCAACACCGGATGGCCTGGCAAGATGGATATGGCTTGAGCCACTCACTCACTCGGGCGATTCAGTCCGACTCGGACCACGACTCACCCGATCGTTCCGTCGACTCTCCCTGAAGCGAGTTGACTCGGTCTGACCGAGTTGACCCACTGAGTTGGACTGTTGACTCACTGAACCGGTGACCGGTTTGACTTTGCCGGTCACCTGAGACACTTTCCGGCGACTATTCCGGCGGGATTCCGGTCACAATCCCAGTTTTCCGGCGAGCGTTTTTGGGACATATTTTCTACACGGGTTTCTCTCCATGGTGGGCCGGGTGAATTTCTAACTAATGGACTTTGAAGACAAAACCTAGTTTTGGAAGGAGAAAAAGACTACAAAAGGGAAGACTTCTACAATTTTTGGAGACCACGTTTTATTATTATCTCTTCCACTTAGTTTTCTAGGGTTTACACCATGAAGTCTTTTCTCTTTCTTCTTGTTATGAACTCCATGAATATGAACTAAGTTTTTATTATTGGTTGAAGATGTAGTTGGATTTTGCAACCAAGTTATGATTTTTATGAATTAGTTTTCTCTCAATATTATCGTTTGATTTCTACGGGTTATAATAATTGCATGATTGATGGATTGCAATATGATTGAATGTTTGTTTAGTCGAGTCTAGAATTGATTGAACTCACATCCATATCTATAGCTATTTTAGGGTTTTTCATCGAGCGATAACCTTGAATACGAGTAGCATGATATGATTCTAGGTCGTAGTGATACATCCTTGTAATCATATGTAGAAATTGACCTTTGTTCGAATTGTTTGCGCAATGTATTACAATTGCATTGATTAGCTTATTTCTGAAACTTAATGCTCCTAGGAATTGAACTTGATTAGCGCAAGGCGTTAGGTTATTCTTTAGGTAGATTTCACATATGCAGCCCTAATGTGTGTGTTGATAACTTTGGAAATTACGGAGTATTCTTGCAATAAGGTATTCTATGGCTTTTGATGATAGCGAGATTAAATACGAATTCTATTCATATAGTAAGAAACTTGTTTACAATTGAAGATGAAACCTTTATCCAATATTTCACATCCTCGATTCTCGTACTTTATTTGCTTTTTGTTTATTTTTATTTACACAATCAGAAATTCTTCCGGGTGTTTTATATAGGAAACCATAACAATTTGACAACCTAGACCTCTCTGTGGGATCGATCCTTTCTTGCCCTTGCTATATTTATATTTTGAGTAGTAAGAAAGTGTAATTTATTTTTGACGCTTACGATAGCGATCAATCATGCTGCTTTGAAGTATCTTCTTTCCAAGAAGGATACTAAACCTAAATTGATTAGATGGATCCTATTGCTACAGGAATTTTCCTTAGACATTAGAGACAAAAAAGGTGCAGAAAATGTGGTAGCAGACCACTTGTCTAGGCTTGTTGTGGATACCCCTAATGATTCTCCTCCTGTTAGGGATAGTTTTCCTGATGAACAACTGTTCTTTGTTACCCAATTGCCTTGGTATGCGAATATAGTGAGCTATCTTGTTACTGGTCGAATGCCCCAACATTGGGGTAAACAAGATCGTTCTAGGTTTTTAGACGAGGTTAAGCACTTCTTTTGGGATGATCCTTATTTGTTTAAGTATTGTCCAGACAGTTATTAGGAGATGTATACCCGAGAGTGACCAGTCCAGTATTATTTCCTTTTGTCATGATCATGCTTGTGGGGGTCACTTTAGTGCTAAGAAGACTGCTGCTAAGATATTGCAATTTGGATTCTATTGGCATTCGTTGTTTAAAGACTCCCACAGTTACTGTGTTACTTGTGAACGTTGCCAGAAATTAGGAACCATTTCCCGTAGGAACATGATGCCCTTGAACCCTATTTTAATTGTTGAGGTCTTTGATGTGTGGGGTATTGACTTTATGGGTCCGTTTCCTAATTATTTTGGTAACTTATACATCCTTGTCGCTGTAAACTATGTCTCTAAGTGGATTGAGGCGGTTGCGTGTAAAACCAATGACCATAGGGTTGTGATTGAGTTCTTGAAAAATAATATACTTACACGTTTTGGTACACCGCGAGCTATAATTAGTGATGGAGGGTCGCACTTTTGTAATGGACCTTTTAGGCTTTTGATGAAGAAATATGGTATTACACATAAGGTAGCTACCCCGTATCATCCACAGACTAGTGGTCAAGTAGAGGTTTCCAATAGGGAGATAAAACGTATATTAGAGAAAACAATTAATCCTAATCGGAAAGACTGGTCGTCTAGGCTTACTGATGCCTTATGGGCTTACCGTACTGCGTTTAAAACCCCCATTGGAATGCCGCCTTATCGGCTTGTGTATGGCAAGGCATGTCATTTACCTGTTGAGTTAGAACATAGAGCTTATTGGGCTATTAAGCAGTTAAATTTTTCTCTTGACAAGGCAGGAGCCCATAGGAAACTCCAGCTCAATGAGTTGGACGAGATTCGTATAGATGCTTATGATAGTGCGAAGGAGTATAAGAACAAAATGAAACTTGTGCATGATAGAAATATTTTAAGGAAGTCATTTTCTCCAGGTCAAAATGTTCTTCTATATGATACCCGCTTGCATCTTTTCCCTAGGAAGTTACGTTCTCGGTGGACGGGTCCTTTTATTGTTCGCACTGTCTTTCCTCATGGAGCTGTTGAGATCGAGACACCGGATGGTAGTAGTTCTTCGAAGGTTAACGGTCAGAGATTGAAACCCTTTTTAGAGCCCTTTCCTACAGGTGATGTTGAGGAGGTCCCTCTGGAGGACCCTTTTACCCTTGATTGACCATCGAGGCGATTGTATGTTGTATATTAGTTTTTGATTTCTCTCTTCACCCAGGTACTATCTTTCCGACTTCTCTCTTTACTGATTCCTCATATTTTTTTGGTATTGCTCTTTCATTAGAAACATTGAGGACAATGTTAGATTTAAGTTTGGGGGTGGGGAAGAAACTTTTTGTTAGTTTTAGTTGCAATAAATAAACTCTAGAGCCTAGAAATTTATGTTTATTAAGGATGGCACTAACCAATCTAAGTGGATGGAAGCATTTTGGTTGTAGGAGTTGAGGAACCAATCTGATTAGATGGAAACATCTAAAGAGTCTATTCATAAAAGCACATAGCTCAGGTGTTAGAAAAAGAAAACATGGTAGTTTCGCCATATCCTCGTGATGCAAACATCGAAAGAATCCTGATCACTTCTTTTATTTTTCTCTTTACCATTGCTAGGGTGAAATAGAGTGACTGAGATACAAAAAAAAAAAAAAAAAAAAAAAAAAAAAAAAAAAAAATGAGACCAGACCACTAGACCAACCGGAATAAATACAATAAAGTCGATCACTGGTACCCTTGTATATGCCAGCTGAGTTGACCTAGAGTTAGGATTATCGACCACTGGTCCCCTTGTATATGCCAGTGTATTGATATTAGTCCAGTCCAGTATCTCAGTCCATTAGGATAGGTTCACCTTAGTCAACATCATCCACGTTTTTCTCTACATCCATCTTCTTAATATATCCATGTGATTGGTTGACTCCGATTTATGATGTCCAGAAACTATCTGAGTAGAGCTCTGTCACTTTATATGAATTTTAGTATGCTTGAGTGCAAACTCGTGTACATCAATTGGAATTTCGCATCAGGGTACTTCCTCCTGTAATCAATAAGTATGCCAACCAAGGAGATTCTTTAGTGCCTTCCAAGGTTCTGCGTAGATAGCTAGGGTCTGGAGTTAAGGTTTTGTGGGTACACCTCTGGTAAACCCTCCCGAGATTAACTCGGTCACTGGGGCCACCTAGTGAGTTAGAATTTTATTTTTTTAATAGTTTTGCTCGAGGACTAGCAAATAATAAGTTTGGGGGTATTTGATAGACGCATTTATGTGTCTAATTTGTCCTCAATGTTTCGTATTGTTAGTACTCGTTTTTGTCCTTATTATGGTGTTTTGTGTGTTTGTAGGTATTTTTTGGAAATAAAGATTGTTGGAAAATTCGGCTCGAAAAGTTGCTCGGAACACCCCTGGAGGACATTTGATATTCGGACTAAGGGGTAACCCAATTACTAAGGGGCACCCAACTGATATTCGCACCCCCAGCTGTTGGATAAGGGCTGACCTTCTTCTTCATTTGAATTTTATTTTGGCGGGAAAATTGTGGCACTACTGGCAGATTTTCAGTTCGTCATTTGGAGGGGTTATAATGCGATTCAATGGCTAAAATTTCATGGGATGACTTGAATAAGCGTAACAGGCGTGATATGGGTCGATTCGTCGTCCAAATTTGGCTAGATAACTCGTGTTGGAAGAAAACAGGGCAGCGTGATACGGGTGAAGATTTTCACGGGATTTCGTGTGGTTGCAGTCCTTCTACAGCGTTTATGGAACGTGTTATGGTCTATTTGGAGTGTGTTAGCCTACATGCATCGTAAGAAATAGATGAAGAAGGAAATAATCCCGTAAAAATGGAAAGATTTTATTCCCGAGTAATGAGATAATTTGAGGAGTTATTGTCGTGATTTCTTGCCCCTGTCGAGTATAAAAGTAGCTCTTGGAGGTCGAGAACGGATACGAGAGAGTTGGGAGAGATAACGAGTAAAGAAATTCAAGTTTCGAGATCTGCTGCTGCTGCTATCAAGAGAGCTCAAGAACATAAGACGCACGAAGGACCGTCGTTCTTCAACGGTGTTAACGACTCACAAGTGAGGGTCGTAATTCGAGAGACAGATCTTAAAGCAACAAGAATAAACGACGCTTACTATTTATCGTTCTTCAGTGATTCGGTTTGTAACAAAAATAATTGTTACAAACCCGATTTTTCATTATTTCTCCCTTATTCATCATTTGTAAACCATTTTTGAGCAATGAAATCAACTTTTGAGCGTATTTCCAACATGATGAGCTAAACCCATCCTTTGGAGCGACGGAGGAAGCCATTCTTTCAAGAATTATGTGGTAACATTTACTTTATTAATTTATGCAATATTTTTATATGATTAATTGCATTGATAAAAAATGAATTAAATGATTTTTATTAATCAAATGTGTTTTCTGTTGATGATGCATTCTTAGTTTTAGACTCTTGATGCGTTATGCTTGCGACTAACATTTGATATTTTGGAAATCTGATTTTGGCAATACTTCAGAATCAAATCAATTGTTTAAATTGCATGATATAAATTAATTTAAAACCACATAAGTATTGATGAATGGTGAAATCCTAGCTCCATCCTCTCCATAATTTTCACAACATCTTGTATTCTGAGTTTGTTATATTTTTGCTTTAAAAATTAAGTCTAAAAATCTGCTTTCACAAGTCTCAACGAACCTTTTACTACAACATAATTGAAAATCCCATTACCTAGCACGTAATGGTTACACCATTGTGGGGTAGGCATGAGATGGTGACAGTTAAAGACAAAGCTTATGAGACAAAGTTAGATGTTACCAGGAGAGACGGGTCATCCTGTCCTTGGAGCATGTCATGTTCAAGAGGCGTCCAGGCGAGTGTTCCCCTAGCATGATGTCGGTCTTGCCTGCTTCGATGGACTGTTACGCCTGTTTCGCTCGTGGGCCTACTGCACCTGCTTGATCGAACGTGGGCTTGATGTGCCTGTTTTGGTTAATCGTGGGTCCGCTGCGTCTGCTTGATCGAACGTGGGACCCGATGTAAGCATGCTTGATTCGAACATGGGCATATGTGCATGCTTCGATCAAACGCGGGACCACCATGTACATGTTTCAAACGTCGGCCATGTCCTGTGCCTAATTTGACCGTACGGTTGATGTACTTGCTCGAGTGTCATCTTGCTACTTCGACCAAACACCGACCCAGCTAGCTTGACTAAACACCGGACTTGATGCTTTGACCAAACACCGGCCTTGCTGTTTGCTTTTCTCGAACGTGGGACCCGATGTGAGCAAGCTTGCTTTTTAAAAAATGAACCTTGTGTGCTCAAATGTAAATGTGGGTCCCGTAGAAAGCGTTGAAGCAGCTTCTGGAGAAGGCCCATGAGAGCGTTGAAGTGTTGGAGCTGAAACGTCTTCTTCAGGAGAGAGAGCTTTGATTGGGGACGGCCGTGTATCCTCGACCAATCAGTACTGGATCAAGTGGGACCCACCGCGTGCTCGATCGAACGTCGACCACAGTGTTTCGACAGAAAACCGGCCCTGCTGCGTGCGCCTGTTTTATTCGAATACCAGCCTTGTGACTTTGATCAATACCAGACTTGAAACTTGAGCAATACCGGACTTGTGACTTGATCAATACCGGACTTGTGATTTGATCAACACCGGACTTGAAACTTGAGCAATACCGAACTTGTGACTTGATCAATACCTGACTTGTGACTTGATCAACACCGGTCTTGAAACTTGATCAACACCGGACTTGAGACTTGAGCAATACTGGACTTGTGACTTGATCAATACCGGACTTGTGACTTGATCAACACCGGACTTGAAACTTGATCAAAACCGGACTTGTGACTTGAGCAATACCGGACTTGTGACTTGATCAACACCGGACTTGAAACTTGAGCAATACCGGTGTTTGGACCCAATACCAGCCTTGTGTACTCCAACGTGAATGTGTGTTCTGTCGTGTGTGACTACACATCTCACGCGTTTTTATACAAGTACCGACTCATGTTTTTTATTGTAGAATGAAGAAAAAAACTCCTGTTGAGATGTCTTCTGGGGATAATGCTGGTGCACAAGTCAGGAGGTGTTGACAGCTTCAAAGATATGCCGAACATTGATGATGAGTTGTTCACCGCGCCCTTTCAACTATATGAAAATATCCGTTCCACAAGATAACCCTTCTCCTATCGACTTCAAGGTTTTTCATGCTCCGCTGGGCCCTCATGAAGGATGGATGAGACGTATGTTGAGCAATGAGTACATCAAAGATAACTTGACCAGAGCGCAGATTGTTGATGCATCTTGAGTGTTGAAACGGCTCGAGAGGATGTTAAAGTGGTTTCTGGTGCGAACGTTGAGGTGGATCCTGGAGAGAGTGTTAAAGAAGGATTCTGAAGCGAACGTGGGTCCCGGAGAGAGCGTTGAGGCGGCTCTTGAATAAACCATTGAAGCAGCTTCTGCTAGAGGGAGCGTTGAAGTGTTTCCTTCTTCAGTTCGATTTACCCTTGCGAATTCCATGCTTCTTGACTGACCATCTCTCTCATGTTGAAGAATTCCTTGACTGACGGTGAAGGAACTTCATGCTGAGCCTCGATCCCCAAAGCGTGGTTTACATGGTTTGTTCGGAGTGGTTGTTGTCGAGCTAGATATGGAATATCTTGGACATTGTTTCATCATTGTGGGAGTCGTGCATGTGGTACTGGAGTTGGAGTTGACGGACGCGCAGGATGTTATATCTCGGTGGTTTTCCTCTTGCTGCTTCAGGGAACTGCTTACAAGAAGGTCAAGGTTGTATCGCTTTGTTGGTGAGATATATGCCCCTACAAACATTATGAGGCTCTTCATTACCGGCAGGCCTGGTTCTTTCTATCAGGGCATATGTTGTTGTAGATGAGCGTTCAACAGCTCCAGAGGATAACCAAAAGCGCGGATTCTCCAACATAGCATGATAGACATGTACCAATGTCTGATAAAGTAACTCTCCCAGATCTTGCTCGATATGACGCGTAGACATCGTTATCTTCTTGAGGCTGCTCCCTTGAGGTATCGGCTCCAGTGGAAGATTGCCGTCATAGAGCGTTGATACGTTGCACCGGCATTCTTTAAACCAAATGGCAGTATGGTATAATAAAAATTTCCGAGAGGAGTTCGAAAAGCTATCTTACTTGCATCATGCTCGTACATCCTTATCCGGTTGTAGCCGCTACATCCATCCATGGAGGAGAACATGCCGTGTTCGTTGGTTGCATCTACTAACATGTCGATGTTAGGTAGAGGAGGATCGTTTTTGGAGCAAAGACTGTTCAAGTCTCTCAAGTCTATGCAAAGACCTAATCTATACATTTTCCTCGTGTCTGAACTACAACTGTTTAACCGACTTGGATCCAGGTATGACACGTAGATGATGGGTGACCAATTTTCATCTAAATCCGGTATTTCTTCATATCTCCAAGCGAATATGTCCCGGTACTCTTTGAGAAGTTCCACGAGCTTCGTGCATTTATCCGTAAACAAGGTTGAGCTGATGGAGATAGGCCTAGGAGATTCCTCAACGATTTCAATCTCATCAGTTGTGGAGTTGGTGCCATCTTGCAGCTGTTGTGGAGCATCTAGCACTTGTTCTTGTGGTTCGTTGCTATTGTAGCATTCCATTGGGTGGAGAGTCTGGGTAACAGTCTCCCCTGCTAATTGATAATGGCAGTGTCGGTATACCGTTTTCCCATTCTGGTCACGACTCGCCACAAAAGTTCGTTCCCTCTTCGTGTGAACGTGGGTCGTGGCTTCACAGGATGGAGAAGAATGCTTCGTCAGCAAAGATGCATCGTGGGTTTTAGCCCTCAATGATGCAATCCGGTCTTCTTCCTGAATTGACGCCCACGTGGGGAGTGGGACGCAACGAACTTGTCTGATTCTTTCCGCGGAGCTTCTCCCGTATGTGCTGGTTTGGTTTCCCTCGAAGTCTGTTATTGTGGTAGGCTTCCATACGACCTTGCCTGGGAGAACCTTGGATGTCCTGAGAGTCTTGAGAGTAATCACATTCGAAGACGCTCCTGTGTAGATAAGGGCCGTCTTGAACTCTGAATCCTTGATGCGTGCGGTGACATGTAGGGCACGGTCGTGACCTTCCTCTGGTTGATTGCAGCAAAATGTCTCCGCGCGCTGATTCTCCGAGAGGTGTGAAAGTTCGCATAAACTTTCCACTAGAGAAACCGCTTCCCGATCCACCAGCCTCGGGTTCATAGTGAAACTATTGACTTGAGGAAGATCGTTGTGAGGATCAGTCCCCAGTGTAGGAGTCTCCATGACAGGACCGCTCATATCTGATGTCGCTTCTTTGATCAGGTCCATGGAGGTCCGCGCCGCTGAAGTACCTTCTCCGGTGCGTTGAATTTGTTCCTTTTTTGCTCTAGGGGCTGTCGCGGCTCTTGTGGCAATCGATCAGTTAATGTCTTAAGAAAAGTGAGTACCTCTTTCTGAGTTGCGGCCATATCCGTTTGAGTCTTAGAAAGAATTATGCTTCTCCATCAAGTCTGCAATGGTAATGGGGGATGGTCCTCCTCTCGTCCCTCTGGCTCCTCGTCCTGATGAAGGAGTAGAAGTTGTTGCTCTGGTGACTACCAGAGGTGTTACACTTGATGAGATGCCGGGATTTGCGGCTGCTCTGGCTCTGGTGATGGGAGGTGTTACACTTACTGGAACATTTCCTGCTACGCTGGCACTGGTGGTAGAAGTGACGGCTCCATAAGATGTATTGACCACGGTAGCTCCACTGACAGGTACATTGACACCGGGAGTGTTATCCACACTAGCTCCATCAAAATTTATTGCTGATCCAGACCTGAGTTCTACCATTTTGAAATGGATTGATGATTGAATTGGTCCTAAGATCTACCCTTTTTGAAATTGATAAAATTGAATCGGATTTTGAAGAAATTGACTTTACAACCGAGAGATTAACCTCCCACTGTGGTCGCCAATTGTTTATGGGTGAAAACTATTTCTGCCGGTTTTGGTAATTTGGGGTATGTGTGGATGAGAAATGAGCCTAAACCTTAAACAAATGCACTGCACGGGAGTGCTTGTGTGCAAATCCGGCCTAAACCAAGAAATGGCCGTTCCAGACTTGTTTCGATCACAAAGTGAAGGAGATGGGGTTGATCTTAGGGAGGGAAGCGAAGAAGGTGTTGAGATTGTGAAGTTGTTGGCTATGTATGACTTGTATCGAAAAGTGGACTGGCTTGCGGGATGTAAGCTATCGATTCCGTGTTTGAATACGATTGTATCAACACTTGCCTCTCGTTGTCCGGACTTGTTCTTGTTGTTTGGAAATAGGAGGAGAACCTATTTATACAAGTCATTTGAGCCTTATTCACGTCTCTTATGGGAAGTGGAGGAAGTGGAGTGATGGAGTAGTGGAGTTGTGTGTTATTGTTACACGACCGGTCTTGCCCACTTCTCCTGTCATCTCTAACCGTCCATGACTTCCTGACACGTTCTTGTGATGGCGCGTTGCACGCTGCACGCTGTAAACCGCCAGACCAATACCCCAGTATATATCCCCCAGTTTGTGACATGATTGATGTCTCGAGTGTGTGGATCGTGGGACCCACATAAAGTAGCATGTAATGCTCGATTAAATAACTAAGTTATTTAGGAAGTTGATACATGTGAAGTACCGTGTGTATTCTATGCAGGTTCTGCATCATGATGTGGTAAAGTGACGGTGGTGATCACCATGTCGCCTCACCGACCAATTAACTCCTGACCGGGGTTGTATAACCAAGCCGGTGAAGTTGGCGGACGAGATGATCTTTGAGACACTCATCTGCGACCGTTGATGGAATTAGGGTTTTTGAAGAGGTGCGCAAGCATCACTCTTCAGCTTGGTCGAATCCAATCTTGGGATACAATTTTGACAGGGACGATCGTGCATGTGTGTAGACGACATGACGGTGTAGGATCCCATTTCTCATTGTCTCGTGAAAGTGTGATCTGGGCCACTCAATTTGACCGGAAAATAGGAGCGGTTGAGATCGATTTGCAACAGAAATCTGGTGCCGCAAAAGCCGCGCATCATGCCAATTTTGGGCGCGCGTTCCAAGATGACCAAGCTTGGTCGGTCTTGGCCGATCAACCCGGTGTGCATACGGTGGGATGGTGTATATGCCTGTACTTCATCGTCCCATAGAAACGTGATCTAAGCCACTCAATTTGTCCGGTAAACTTGAGCGGTCGGGATCAGTTTGTGGTTGGGAAGTGTGACCACGCCTAGCTTGGGCGCGCGAATCAAGGTGTACAACCAAGTTTGGTCTTGGCCGATCGGGTGTGGAGATAGGTGGGCCCACATTGATCGTGTTGATACTACCGCACTCGCTTAGTCTATTCCTGGACCCTTCATTCGTGCAGGAGAAAATGGACGCTCGTGATCGCGACACAAACCCTAATTAGGTTTTGCCGGCCGTGTGTCATACCCAGTTTGGGGCGCACGGTGGTCCTGACCGATCAGTCAGGTATGTAGGTGGGCCCACGGTGTTTGTGTTGACATGCTCTGGGCTCTTTGAATCTACATCTACACCCTCCATCTATGCCTGCGAAGATGGATGGTTGAGACTGTTTTGCGATACATGTAATGTGCCGCAAACCCTAATTTAGGGTTTTTCGTCCATACGCTCTGGTTTGGACGGTTTGGCAAGCTATGCCACCCTTTTGGGGAGACTGACCATGCGGGGCCCGCGTTGGGTCGGTAGTGAATATTCCAATACCTGCTTGGGGTCATGGATTCAATCTAAGCCATCCAATCATGCTGTGGTGAAGTTGGATGGTTGTGATCGTTTCGAGACTGATATGGACAGTCCAGGTTCAAACATGCTCAATCGGGCTAGTATAGCACACCGAGAGATGTATGCTCAATCGGGCTAGTATAACACACCGAGAGTTGTATGCTCAATCGGGCTAGTATAACACACCGAGAGTTGTAGCCATGACGGGTATTTCGTACATGCTTCATTATTAATGCTTGGAGATTCGTGTTGCTCTGCCGAGAACAACACTCGCCGTCATGCCGCACCGATAATGAGTACATGAAATACAAGGCTGGTCATGCATTAATTAATAATGCTGTAAATTCACAGGGTATATGGGATTGTTTCCACATGCTCCAACCTGGTTGAATTTCGTGTATTTAATTCACAGAATACTGGGATTATTGCCACATGCTCCATTCTAGGTGAATTAGTAAAGTGAGAAGTATTCATCACTCATTAATGGCTTTATCTTTTGCAAGATGTTAGCGCATAATTTTGGCTTTTACAATTTTAGCCTTAAATGAAAATCCACCATCAACACCTGTGTAAAAAAAGCTACCAAATAGACCACATACTCTTACTATAAAGAAAAATCCGCATCATCTCTAAACATTTGTCTTACTATCGAAGAAAAGTTCACCCTTTTTAGAAAATGTTGGGTCCAATTATATCTCATTTAGTAAGCTTTGTGACTTTTTTTTTTTGTTGAATAATCTGTGTGACTTCAATTGTAAATTTCAAGACAAATTATTTTGACTTTAAAATTTGCTCGGTTTCATATGATCTCATTGATCTCAATAATTTATATGGTTGCATAGAGAAGTTGTTGATGCGAAGAGCTAACAGAGTGATCTACAAGGCTCAACAATGTAAATTGAGAGAAGATTTTGGGGGGGAAATATGGAGGGTATGATTTACTTATATTCCGAATGACACATCACACATACAGTTGAAAAAAACCGTTTTCACAAAAATGTGAAGTTAGAATTGTTATAGAAATAATACAAAAGAGAACCACACGTAAGAGGTTTTTTTGTTCACTCCCTTGACAAATAGAGACAAATTTTTGAAATAAACATGCCAAGTATTAATTGATGTGTGTAAACAGATGATGTGACATTAATGCTTGGATGGTGCCAATCAGAATTGTATGAACTAGCTAGATGCCGACACTATACTATTATCTGGAGCTATACTAGGATCAACAATGTAGTAAAAGAGGATCTTGCGACCCTTGTGATACCCCAATTGCTACACATGTGAGACTCATGTGCGACTCCGCTGAGACCCCACGTAAACCATGTGCTTTGACATTTGCTGCTAATCACCTATTCTCGCAACTTCTGGTCTCTATGGTTAATAAATTCAAAAATTTTATGCTTGGATGGTACCAATCAAAAAGGTATGAACTAGCTAGATGCTTTCACTTATTATTATCTGGAGCTACACAAGGCTCAACAATGTAGTAAAAGAGGATCTTGCGACCCTTGTGATACCCCATTGCTACACGTATGAGACTCATGTGCGACTCCGGTGAGACCCCCCACGTGAACCATGTGCTTTGACATTTGCTGCTAATCACTTATTCCCGCACCTTCTGGTCTTTATGGTTAATAAATTCAAAAGTTTTATGTTTGGGTGGTGCCAATCAAAAAGGTGTGAACTAGCTAGATGCTATCACTTTATTATTATCTGGAGCTACACAAGGCTCGACAATGTAGTAAAAGAGGATATTGCGACCCTTGTGATACCCCACAGCTACACGTGTGAGACTCATGTGCGACTCCGGTGAGACCCCAAAGTGAACCATGTGCTTTGATATTTGTTGCTAATCACCTATTCCCGTACCTTCTAGTCTCTATGGTTAACAAATTCAATAGTTTTATGCTTGGAGGGTGCCAATCAAAAAGGCATGAAATAACTAGATGCTGGCACTTTACTATTATCTGGAGCTACACAAGGCTCAAAAATGTAGTAAAAGAGGCTCTTGCGACCCTTATGATACCCTTTTGCCACACACGTGAGACCCATGTGCGACTCCCACGTGAACCATGTGCATTGACCTTTGCTGCTAATCACCTGTTCACGCACCCTCTGGCCTTTATGGGTAAATAAGTTGAGAATTTTCATGCTTGGATGGTGCCAATCAGAACGGTATTAACTAGCTAGATGCTGGCACTTTACTATTATCTGGAGCTACACAAGGCTCAACAATGTAGTAAAAGTGGATCTCGCGACCCTTGTGATACCCCATTGCTACACGTGTGGGACTCATGTGCGACTCCAGTGAGACACCCATGTGAATACATATACAATTTATCTGTATAAACTAGAGTACCAAACTCTAAATTTTAACACAAGCTGTTTGTGGGAAATTTGTTTTCAAAATCAACTATAGTAAATCACTAAGTTTACCCCTTGAGACATAATATATTCAAATGTGATGAGTGCCAAATAATGCATATTTCTACATCTTTTTCTTGGCATTTAACTCATCTTTTGTGCTTTAAAATCATATATTACCCCAAAATTCTGTATTTTCATTGTTTTCAAGAATAAATACTTTTACTAATTAACTTTGTGTTTTTAGGTACTAAATAAAGCTTGGATGATTAGAGAAGCCAAAAGAGCGGAGAATTGGTGACAATGAAAGAGAGACAACAAAGACTCCCGCTAGAAGGCAGTGAAGAGTGTCGTTTGCACCTCATTCACAAGTGAATAATGTCGCTTGCACGACCTTAAACTAGAAGTGGGCTTGAGATATTAGTTTTGAAGACATGGCCTAGAAGGGATCTTCCAAGATCTAAAACCCAAACCCGTTTCCATTTTGAGCCGTCAGATTTGATCTAGCTTCTAAGCATCCAAAGGCATCTCCATGTGGTACATCAACGTTTGCTACTCCCGCGTCACACCTTAGCCTTCGATTCTTTTCATACTCGAGCAGAATCCAAACAACTCCTTCACGTCATTTTCATCTTCTCTCACCTCTGCAAACCCTCTCAGTTCACCCCCCTCCATCACTTCCATCCCCGACCACCACTTCTGAGCACAGCCACCTATCAGCTAGCCATCAATCAAACTTCTAATCTCTACTTATCTCCATCTAGCTTCTCTCTTATCAAAAACAGTAACCCTGGAAGCTAGGATTGAGAGAGATAAGATTGGGGCTAGCTTCAACAGCTGGAGAACATCAAATCAAAGAGTTGCAGAGTTGAATTGCAGAAGGGGTTTGTCGGAAAAAGCGTTTTGGGTGAGTGGGTTTTCTCTAATTATCAAATTCAAGTGATTGAGAAGAAATTTATGTATGAATAGAGACTTTTGTTGTGTAACAAAATCATTCGAATTTAGTTGGATCAATTGCTAGTTTAATATAATTGCGTTTTAATCAATTTCACCATGTTCTAATTCCATTTGCTAGTGTTGAGAAGAAGCCAGTTAACTGCATCATTGCCATAACTAGATTTAGGTCAAGCATAGTAGGTCTTCTGTTGTTTTTCAGTTACTAGTTTACAGCATGTTAGCACCTGTAACTTTCAGTTTGTTGTAACGCTGTAGCTTGTAAGTTTTCAGTCATCCCATTCATAGTTGTACCTTTGTTCTATATCCTTGTGTTTTCAGTCATTGTATGTCAATCAGTTTCATTTGCATCGTAGCTTGGTAATCTTAGTTACAACTTCACAAGCTTCATTGTCCTGTAGTATAAGCTAGCTTACATCATAATCTGGATCTGTAGTTTTTAGCACCATTTAGTTCGCTTCAGAAATAGTTAACTTCCATAATATGTATCAGTGATTAAGCACACGTGTCTGTAATATATATGTACAAACATTCTGGCATCTTGCACTTTCTTTTTCCTGTTGAAGTTTGTCTATAATTGCATTCCGTATCAGCTTCATCCTGTTTGACTGTGACTGTTCTATCAGTCATCACTCAGTCAGTTAACAAAGAAGTATAAACTCTAAATCATTATCAAAACTGTAGGCTCCTCTCAGCTGTTAATCAGCAATGATGCTTCCTGAATTTGTTTCACCTGTATAATTCGAAGTCCTGACAATCTCTTTTGAGTAACCAGGTACTTGTGAAGCTGGAACACAAACCAAGGAGAGGGAGAAGAAGGAGCAGCACTTTGTTGCTTAATCATATTTGATTTTCACATAATTTTGTGTAGTTTTTGATTTATCAGATTTCTTCCAGTTTTCAGTAATTTTTATTTCAGTTTTTTGATTCAATTTAGTTTGTTTGTTGACGATTTTCTTCAGTTAGTTTAATTTGGTTTGATGTGTATTGGTTTTTTTTTTTTTTTTTTTTTTTTGTGTGTTTGATTTCTTTTTTCGTTTGGGTTTTCCGTATTTCACTCATTAAGTTGTTTGGAGAAGTTTACTACGTATTGTTCTTGCTTCTGGTCTTTTTTTTGTTATTCTGCAGATGAAGATAAATGAACCTCACAATGAACTTTGGCAGGGTACAAATGGTGCTCCATAAGGTTAATACTCTTGTGAAGTTAACCTCAAACAGAACTAATTCTTACTCATTTGAATCCATGGTTTGTTTAAGTTACTAGGAATGTTGTTTGATGACAGTTTGCTTAAAGTAATAAGAGAGTCACATAACTACTGCACTTGCAACATTTGTATGATTCGTATTAGGGTGATATGCTCTTCTGGGACAGAAGTCTCTTCTAACATTGTTGACTGAAGTTTATTCTAACTTGGGTTACTTGATACCGTTTTAGATAATTACCCATTGTCCCTGCAGATAGCAGTCTAGTTTTGCTTCTTTGGTATTGGTTAGCACTTTGGTCTGTTATTACATCTATGTTTTAGGGTGCTCGTCACTTCTGATCTCCATGTCCCAGATAATGCAGTTGCCCGTCACCTTGCAGTAATTCTTTCCATTTGCTTAGTATTTGCTATAATACAACATGGTGTACTAGGTCTGGAGCGTTTACCATGTGATTCATCAAGTCTTATTTTAGCAAGACCTTTCTTTGAGTTGAACCGACAACGTTCTGGATTTACTGGAAAGCATGCTAACCTTGTGGTGTTCTTTTCTAGATGGTATTTTGTAACCCACCGATGAAGCCGATGAACTGGAATCAAATTGAACACACCAACATAACAAGGTATTGTTATTTTGAACTACACATTGTTGCAGCAAGTAGTAGTGTTTTTTTACCAAGCTTTACACAACCCAAAGCAGAATTCCTACTATATTTTCGCGTCACTCGTTGACACTCCATCATGATTTGCTTACAGAACAGGACATTGGAAGAACATAGAAAATTGGCGGAGGAAAATGTGAAGCGAAACTAGAGGCGACTACTGAAGATAGAGGCTGCGGTGCGGGTATTGATTACCGAGTACCAATAAATTATAACAAACATCTGCTATTTTTTTTCTCTGTTTTTTCTTTTAGGATTAATAGATGGATAGGTTACTTCACTGATCTAGTACTCTATTTTCCCATTGCATGGTGAATTGGTATATATATTAGACTTGCCTCTAGTGACCTTATTTATCTAGTTTTGATTGCCTGACCTTAAGTTGAGAAATTTGATATCCAATCTCAAAGGATTAAGTTCTTCCTTTATTTAGATAGATATGGTTGAGAAATTCGTTGCATATATACTTTGACTCTTTAGATATGAATACCTCTTTATATCTACATAAAATCGACTCGTAGATATACTGGAACAAAATATCTCCAATGACAAACTTGTAGGAATGTCGCAGACAAATGAGATAATGGAAGCAGAACTTGCAAGGGATTTTCTGGTAATAATTCAAGATCTTTCCGATTGAAAGTGAGGCAGCTGTTTTTACGCCAGAAAGGTTTGAATAAACGTATTTTGTTTCTGCATTTACTTATCAGTTAGTTAATCATTTGTTTACATGACAGGACATTGAAAGAACATAGAAAACTGGCGGAGGAAATTGTGAAGCGAAACAAGAAGCGACGACTGAAGATAGAGGCTGCTATTTTTACCCAGAAATTGTAAGAAACATATTATTTGCTCTGCTATTTTTTTTTTCTCTGTTTTTGCTTTTCATGAGGATTAATAGATCGAAAGGTTACTTTACTGATCCAGTACTCTATTTTCCCATTGCGTGGTGAATTGGTATATATTAGACTTGCCTCTCGTGACCTTATTTATCTAGTTTTGACAGCTTGATCTCATTTTTTGTCTCAAAAGTTTTAATACCCAATCTCAGCAACTTATGTCAAAATCGTTATAGAAGCATTGATTTTGGTATTTGGTAGTTCGATAACCTTAGGTCATGCAGCCTACTGTGCTTGATCAGTATGTCTAGTTCAGTGGTTGATCACCACTTTACTCGGCACAGATTCAATTCAAAGTTCAATACAATCTGGCTTTAAGCTTTGACTTGATCCAGTGTATTTAGTTTTCCATTTCACCAGTAGGTGTTTGCTTATATGTGACAATGTTCTTACAGGTGCCTAGTGTCCAAGCTGTTCCAAGGAGGATCAAGTTTACTGAAGGTTAGGACTGTAATTTGTGCATTGTGCAATTTATGCATATGAGTTTCACTTGGAAAGATCACCATGGACCACCAACACAGGCGCGTACCAGCTCGAACACATATCTTTGAATTTTGAAGCTGCATATAAGACCAGTGGTGAGGAATGCAAAGACATATCTTTGAATTTTGAAGCTGCATATAAGACCAGTGGTGAGGCTAAATGCAAAGACGGAATTACATGTTATGTTCTTTGTATTATAGATTTAATGTAAAGAGGCAATCACATTATAGATTGAATGTAAAGAAGCCAATACAATTTGAGGAATTTAAATATATTAAATTTTCATGTTTTGTTATTTTGTTGTTGTAGTGAAGATAGTAGTAGAACTGTTTCGTAACCTTATGAAGGGTGCAAAAACAATGTCACATAGAGATGGTGAAAAAAGTATTCTGCCTTGAAAATAAGCCTGCTTTCAAACCTTACATTCTTAGTTTAAAAGGGTGCAAACATAAGCTTTCACATAAAACAGGGTGAAAAAAGAATTTTGCAGAAAGTTTTTTGCATAGCAGAAACCTTACTTTACCATTGTTATCACCAATATCAGTTCTCTCAGGTACAAAAGCCATACAAATTGACTCTCAAGTACTTTACTACTATCACTGGACTGAGTTTGGTTGCAGTATGATTGCAGAACCACAAAAAACTGAAATAGGTATTATTAAGGTGCAGTAACATGTTTTCACATAAAAAAGGGTGCAGATTTTTTTTTTTTTGCAAAATCTTATCAAAATTCACATGAATCTCATCCCATCTTGGTATCCATGAAAATGAGCCTCCGCAGTGGCCAAAACATGCATCCCACATCCTTATGAAAGGTGCAAAAACAATTTGCCACATTAAAAATGGTGAAAAAATAATGTTGCACTGAAAATGTTTCAAAACCTTATATGTACATCTGAGGGTGCAAAAACAAAAATTCACATAAAGAGGGTAATTTCACATTGAAGAACTGTGGTATGTGTTCCAAATGCATCTTAATAGGTTGCAGATACTACATAAGTTTGGAAAAGTAGCATCTAAGCCAAATCCTATTCTTGCGAAAACGTACCCAAAAGCGTGGCTCCAAACTCAAATATCCCACGGCCGACTCTTGCTAACAACACGCTCTCCCTTTATGATTCAGTGAAACTTTAAGATTCATGCTTCAAGTTCCAAAATCCGGCAACCGGAACTAGTACCACCGTCTCGCCATTTTCGCTCACTTTTGGCACTGTTGCTGCACTCTTGTTCAGGCACTTGGCACACCAGTTCCCTTGGCAGCAACCACCAGCACCATCTCAGCTATATTCATACCATTTTATTCCTCCAAAACAATCCCAGATGGGCCTGCAAATACACAAGAGCATAACTCAGCATATTCAGAAACACGGAGAAGGCAATATAAGCGCATACAACTCATTAAGCGACATTCCAGAAAAGGGTGAAAACTGAGTGCAAAAATAACTTTTCACATAGAAAAGAGTGATAAAGACCACGAAACAATGTTAGAAATAAATAACATCTTTACCTGAAATGAACGTTTTTTCCTCAAGGTGAGAACAAAGACCTCTTCAAATGGTCATATAGAGAAAAGTGATATTATAACAAAAAGGAAGTTGCTTAGAGCATAGACACTGCAAATAACATAAAGGCGTACCTAGAGAAACGTGATATTCCAACTATTATCCATCGAAAGAAGATAACCAGCTCAATTTTAATGCATCTTGGTATAATCTATCGAAGTCTCTTAATCTTTACAATTCATGGCAGGCAGTTTTTGTTGTTGATGCCAGTGGTAGCATGTCACTGAGTTGAATGCAAAATGCAAAAGGTACTACATACAGAGGGTTATAATAACAGAACATGTTTACCTTATGTCTTTTCTCAAGAATTTCCCTCCTCAAATGAGTAGGATTACAAGTAAGAGCGAGTGAAAAACTATAGAGTATGCGACAAAGTAGAAACAAAAAAGTACCTAGATATGGAACTGTTTTGGAACCTTATAAATGCTGCAACAACAAATTTTCACATAAAGAATTCTGAAGTAAAGAAGTCATGAGAAGGGTCTAAGTGTATTCTGACAATCCCAGAATGACCTGCAAATACACAAGAACATAACCCAACTCAGCACATTCAGAGGCATGGAAATGGCAATATAAGTATATAACTGAACAAGCTGTCACATTCCAGAAAAGGGTGAAAATGGGGGTGCAAAAATAACTTTTCACATAAAAAAGAGTGATAAATGAACTTTGCACACAATATTTCATTGAGCTTTTACCATTGTTTCTGCACAGGAAAAGATCTTGTAGTTGAGCTTTGTTACAGTTGACAAACTTAAGTCTTTCAAAAATATATTACCATGACTCGGGAAACTGTGATCCTGCTGGGTCAATTTATTTCGAATAAACGGTGAAAGAACGAACAAGAAGTTGGTACTCCAGCTCTGCAGACCAATGAACATGGGTTGTAATATATTTTGAGTGTAGAAAGAAGCTTACATGAGATCAGGAATGGCCAGAGTCCCACGTCGACAGAAGTTGCATTATGCTCACCGTCAGAATTCACCAAACTACTTTGCAAAGAAGAATCCCTCTCTACTTGTTCATTCCAAGGCATGTTACAGTGCACAAGGTTCTCTGCATTCCAATCAATATAACAATTAGTACACGTAAAATTAGATAACACTGCAGACTATACAACTAGCAAAATCCCATAAGCAATAAATACATGTATATGTAGTTTAATTCAACATGAAATCAAAAAAGAACAGGGGGACAACAAAACAAACAAACAAAACAAACAAAAAAGAACAGGGGAACAACTGAATTGATACATCATCCTTTAGTTTCATAAGAACTTTGCTCAGTGCAATCAGTTACTTTACACACAGTGGGGCAATCTATAACTCTAAAAGCTAATACAAGAACAACGAAATACTGGCCCTGATAATAAGCTTTCCTGCTGACAAATGATAGGACCAAAACCAAGGACCAAAAAATACTTTGAAAGACTCTTCACTGGATTAGACTACAAAACTAGATTGTACACTGTCAATAAACTAGACTCTTTAATGGTTCTTTAAGCGTGATTCCTATAACTACGTTATCATACACAAGCTCAATACTGAGTGAAAAGTAGTTCTGAACCTCTCAAGCTAAACCTGTTGCGTTATTGTAATTCACAACACTGTGGAACCTTGGACACCACACAAAAGCTAGTTTCCTGGCTAGAAAGGTTTATTAGACTGCAAAAACAATTAAAACTACAGAACTGTGCTCAGCACTTTGGACAAGCAACGCCTTCATTTGAAATTCAACACACAGCAAAACTACTCACATTTAACTAAGGGAAGAGACCACTAGATAGGCAATCTCAGAATATACAATCATACAGACTTCAACACTGGATCACTAAAAATAAAAGCTCGCAAAGAGTTTGCAATGTTAAAGTTTCATGGTTGCATAACAACTAAGGCATATCAATAACCAAAACTAAATGTCTGCCTGACAACAAGCTGCAGAAATCGGCAAGCACAAAAACATATGTACCCAAAAATTATTGTCATACCTTCAGGTATAGTCTAACTGCCCCATATAAAAGAATCCAAACCATGTCGTCCAGAAGACTCGACCAAAATCTGCCAAAAGATAAGTGAACTTATGCAAAGGAAAGAGTTTCCAACACTGATTAAAAACACATAAAATAAAAGTAGATCCAGTCACTCTTCAACGACCTTAAGTTCCGTTAGCCAATGAGATTTTCAAATTTAAACACAACTGAAGTAATTTAATGAAGAACACCAGCATGGCTTTATGATCCTTCAGAGGAATATTTCAGCTACTCAAAGTTAAACATTATATTTGTTCACTTGCTGAATACAAGATATTATTTTCACAAGTGCAACTGCAAGAGACCACACGTTAAACAAGCTAGAATTACAAGCATTAATTCACCTCTAAGATAATAGACTTCCGAAAGTATCCATCTCATATTGGTCTACTTAGGTCTTTGCTGTGCTAAACCAATCATAAGCAACTCTTATCTATTTTGTTACCTTCACACCAGGCTTCTCAAATTTGTATGCAGTTTTTATTGCTTCTGTAACTAGACATCCAGCAAATCTCTTGCTCAATATAAACAGATACACCTGAAAATAAGATGACATCAAGGAGTTAGGATTTTTTGTAACAACCTGTGATACGTGAGACGTTTGGAAATATTCATCAATGCTCAAACCCAACTTCAACATCCTGTGGATTCTGTTGCCGAAAGTGGTTGGCTCCTCAAGACTGAAACCAGATGTAAGAAGAGCAGTCTAAAACAACAAGAGAACCAAGTCCTTAACAGACTTGTCATTCTGGTCAGCATCAGCCCTCTTCCTGAGCTCCTCCATGATTGAGTTTTCAGGGTTGATCTCCATGGAACCTTGTGCGATATCAACTCGACATATTAGCTACAAGCCGAGTAAAATCATCTCGGCTAGTACCATAAAAAATCACGGCTCTTAAAAATATACCATCAAATTTGGGAACCATGTACGAACCTTGTGCGACAGCTTAACCCAAGCCGAGTAAAAACACGACGCAAGAGCGACAAGCCGAAGAAAAATGCGACGCAATAGCTACCATGCCTGAATCACTTAGTCTTGTCTGACTCGGATCATCTTCCAAATCATACCCATTCTTGTTCTTTAACTTGAAAACCATCCGAACCTTCCTGTTATCCTAATTACTTCCATCAAGAACAGATAAAACCCTAATACATTCAATCAAAAACAAATCTTAAAACCCTAATTGAAACAGAAACTCAATTTGATTAAGAAACTATAAACATAAATCAAGCTTTAAAAATAATCCTAAATACCTTTCATCAACATCTAATACTCGAAGACGTTGAGATAAACTACTCGATTCCATCATCAAATCGAGTATATCAGAGATTTGAGCTACCTGTACTTAGGTCAACAAACTGGAACAGGTAAAATTAGGCATACGGGATTTAGGTGCGACATTTTCATTAGGATATAAAAGTAATAAATTCTTTTGTTAGGGTTAAAGTTGCCTATATATGAGTCAGATGAGTAAAAATGCTATTATGTTAAGTTGTGGTATTATTTGTTTCACCAACTTCTATAGTGGTACCAAACAACATTGTGTCAAGTGAAAAAGACTAACCATGGACACCAAATCCAATCTTTTTGTGTCAATTGATGACTTAGATTTTACTAAAAAGTGACCATATAAAGGTCTTCCCTCGCTTCGCTCAGTCGGCCCAATGAGAACAACCTCTTTAAGCCACTCCTACATCATCCACTACTCAAACGAAGCTTGGAAAATGGAATGGGATTTGGAAGAAGATACGCAGCTCGTGAAATCATTCATTCCCTCCTTCCACGAATGTCCCAATGAATTATGCTCCATGTTTTCGAAGAGGGTGAAAGAGTCCTATAATGAGCGCACCATGAATCCAAAAACCGTAGATGGAGAGATTTAGCGTTTCGATTTGCATACATAGAAAGTGCACTGCGAGAGTATGTATGTTTAAGTTATAAAAATGGTGTACGACCATCATCCACAAGCTCCTCCTAGTGACAAAGTGAGTAATTCAATAATATTTTTATACAAATGGCATCATTTAATGTTTGTATACTAACGTGTAATTCATTTAATTGCAGCTGGAACAATTCAATCATCTACGGCGAATTCGTAATGGAGAATGGAAGTTCATTCACCACAAGGAATACGAGGTGTTCTACGAATGCACGAACATCAACCGATTCTGGGTTGACTTTTTTCGAAAATCAAATCAAATTTTCACAAGTTTTGATGATGGTTTAAGATTGGTTGATTTCTAGGTTAATAGGATTAAACATCAATTAATCACCCAAATTAACACTATTAATCCAGGATAATTTAGCCATTAAATAAAATAGTTAGATATGGGGTTTTCTATTTTACTTCCAAATATCTTTTTTTTGACTCGCAGTGGTACGCCTCAAATAAGAAGCCTAGGTCCCAGACTAGGGAGGAGGATATCATAGGAGTAGAATATAGAGAAATACAATTTGGCTCGGTTTGTCTACCAAAGCAATACCGACTTACAGAGAAGATAAAATTAATTTACATGGATATAAAATTATATATTGCCCACAAGAGTAAGCTAATAAAAACATAAATAAATATGCCAGATGTAGGCTCTCCAACAATATGAGGCCCTAGGCAATTACCTAGTTTGCTTAGAGGTTGACCCGGTCCTGTGCTACTGTTAAAGCAGGTTTGATCACTCTGACAGTCCCAACATCTGTAGCTAGGAGGGCCTTCTGAGACGGTAATTCAGCAATAAAAAGTAGAGTTTGTGCCCAACCAGCATACTTTCCATATTTGTTCACAAACGCCTCAGCCACACGATTACAAAGTTTTGGTGTCAGACGTGCCCCTGCAAGCTCTGGTATGAGGTATCGAGTTGCAATCTTTAATCAACCCCAAAACAAACAGTCACATGTCAGAACTTGATAACCATAAACTATATGAAGTTATGAACTGATCAAACATAGCTAGAGAGCTGAATAACATCTGCAGCTGAATGATAGAGTACATATGAGAGAACAAAGCAGACATTACGATTTTGGACTTTCAGCAACAAACTCATAACTGCTCGCCTCAGTTCTGTAGTGGTATATGCCCATGTATTGCCAAGGTCATATGAATATGCTGCCTCAACCATAATATCTGACCGAAATGAGATTCTACACCTTCTAAAACCTATATCAATTCTAAATCTCCCTCAGCTGGAGATACAGAATCAAGAAAATGCCAAGATATCCTTGCATGAATTTATACTGTTTAAGCTTATTAGGTAGTCTAGGTTTATCAGTAATTGAGATCTTAAGTTATATCTACACTCCTTGGTTAGTAGGAAAGAAGAAATTTCAAATTCACATAATAAGATCATATAGACAAGGGAAGAGAAAAAAAGGTGCACCTGCCACACATGTGTATCAACAGGAATGGCATGATGTTGATCTAGAGAGAAGAGAGCAATGCAAGCTGCTACCTTGGGACCTACTCCAGGTAAAGTACAGAGTGCTTCAACGGCCTCATGAAGACCCAATTCACGAAGAGAAATAAGCCACTTAGCACCTCCACCAGGCTTCGACTGCAAAGCACTCATCGTATTAACTATGTACTTTGCCCTGCTCAAGTAAGCCAAGATGAAATCATTCACTGGTAGAAACAGCTAAGAGTAACACACCTCAATAAAAGAGAAAGATTCAGGAAATTACTGATTTTCCTTACCGAAAGGGTACTGTTAAAATTTTCTTGCATAATACTACAGCATTAAGGATACAGGTCAAAAGATACAGGTCAAAACACAGATGTGAGAAGTGCTGATACAAATTTACATTCTTTGAATTTACTGATTTTCCTTACTGAAAGGGTACTGTTAAAATTTTCTTTCCTTTTTCCTTCCTTTTCTTTTATGATCAATTTATCTACAAAATTGTGCAGAGACACATGAATATAAAACATAAGGAGGGCTACACTCAAATAAGTTCTGTCTTGAACTCTTAACTTTATACTTCTTGTTAGATTCAAAAGGAACAACTCAATTCAGTGATTTCTCTTTCACTGGCACAGGGATGCTCAATTGTATGTACTGGCATTGTCTCATCATAGTTGACTAACAGATGCTTTTTGAATCATTATGTCTTTGCAACACAACTTGAAACTATAAGTGTCGTTGAGAAACATTGATCTAGCGATTAATTAGAACCCAGAGTAATTAGTTCCAGAATTTAGCCAGTTCAAACCCATTTGATACAGGTTTGCTAATTTCAGTACCTTTTCCATAACCCTCCAAGTTTTTACAATCAGGATTCCTATTGTTTGGTTTTATCAGAACAACTTGTTCATGCGTGTGCAAATGAAGCTAAACATCTAGAGGTTCTGCACATACAAAAGGGTGTTTATTTTTTTGCCCGACGTGTCTGCTTTAGCTATCCTGAAAGAACATATTGTTACCTCTTCCAGAACCCTCCAAATTTTCCCAATCAGGACTCCTATCAATTGGTTTCATCAGAACGACGGTGCTGCGCGTGCAAAAAAAAAAAACTGAAAACAGCTACACATACTAAAGAGTGATATTTTTGGAGTACTTGTCTTCTTTAGCTAGAATGAAAGAAGTCACGAACATATAGAAACACAGCATTTGCAGTAACTGGATATAACATAAAGAAGCTTACTCAGAAGGGTGTATTTAGTCTCATATGCTACTACATTCCCTTATGGCCAACGAACATGAGAATACAAATCCCTTTACCTCAATTTCTAGAAGTATTCCTGCTCTCAACTCAGTGCAACTGCCAAAGTTTAAGTGCTGAGGTTAGGCTATTTGAACACCGAGCAAGTAAATGCTCTAAGCACTTTCCAGGTAATCGGGTCAAGAATTTAAATCTAAAAAGTTTGGCAAAGCAGAAGCTTAAACAGCAAAGAAGCATGAAATGTAACTTTCCAAATCAGTGTAACACGCAAAAACTTCCCAATATGAAATGTAACTTCCCAAAACGCTAGAAAATAAAGGTTTACCAAGTAGTTAGATACAAAAACTTCCCAATATGCAAATGCCATGATGTTAATACAGTAAGCTAACAAACAAGGACAGGAACAGCGTGCTAACCTGTATCCAAACCCCGCAACTCGAAGCTCATCCTCCGAGACCGATGACAATCGCTCTGGCGACGGAAATTCGTAAAATTTAAACCCTTCAACAGTACCTAAATACTTACCTAAAGATGAAACAAAATCCACCATTTTTGTAATTCTACCAATATTATTATTTGAAGAACATAAGAATTGAATGAGACACTCAAAAGGGTCTTGTCTAAGAACTCGAGCACCGCCTAAATGCAACGCTAATTCAGCAAACTTAGGATCAGAAGCAGAGAAAGTTCCCCACATTTCCTTCAGTGAAATCCCATCATTTAAGTAATCCTCAAGAGCTGCCTTGGCATCATCCTTATCGCTATTTGAATGAACGAAGTAGAAAACTCCATTTCCGTCGCCATTGCCATCATCCACTAGCTGCTGTCTGAGAGAAATGAGGTGAGAATCAATAACACCTGTGTACCTAAGAAGACCTGTTTGTTTCCATCTGAAGGTTTGCCCAGTTGGGAAAGTGAGAGGTAGATAGAGTTCGGATTTTCCCATATTCAGAAGGGGTTCCCATTTTAGGTCTTCTTCGTCTTTTGGGGGAAGTATTAGGGTTTCTGATTTTATGAGATTACTGGTTTTTGAAATGCTGATTTTTGAAGTATTGGTACTGAAATTTCTCTTGGTTTGCTTGAAAAATGTAGAGATGTTTTTAGGCTGTTTTGATGATGTTGTTGTTGTTTTGAGTTTGGATTTGGTAGCATCCCTCACTTTGGGTTTTTGCGCTGTCTTCATGATTGCTGTTGCTGGTAGAGTTCTAAGGGAATACATCCAAATTAGCAAGACCGTTGCTATGTAGCTCAAAGGCCGCGACAATCCGCTGCTAGCTTGTTTACGGCTCCGGATCCCCTCATGTCTCCCCTTCTTCCCTATCCCCTCATGTCTCCCCATCCCCATCCCTATCCCCTCATGTCTCCCCAGTAGTATGTCAACACGTGTTCCTTATTTATTCCCCTTATTTCATACGGTACGGTTGGAGTAGTTAGTTATTTGGAGTAATAATAGGCGAAAGATAATCCCTTTCCTTTACTGGAATTAAGCAAAGTCCGAACCTAATTCCGGAGCTACATTTCTTCTCGTATAAGTACTTTATGTTTTTCTGCTTAAAATGGACTTAATCAACTTAAATGGAGTAAATTACAAATTTTTATTTTTTGATTTTGTCTTCAATAATTGGTATATGGCCTTATGATGGTTGGTTATTGATTCAATAGTATGTTAGTATGAATTAGCACTTGACATTGTACTTTTAACTAGGCGTTTCATGTAAGCTTATCTATCCACAATAGCTCTAATGGTTGAATCTTCCGTTTTTCTTCTTTAAAATGTTGGACATAAGAACTTGTTTGTTTTTTCGAAAGAAAGGCTATATTAAAGAGAAAAAGCCAATTCAGTACAAAGTTAAAGAAATTACAAAACCAAATCCCCAAAGACAATGACTGAGTCTGCGGATCAAAATACAAATACTGCAGGAGTTTGCACTACTCTGCAAAGTGCAAACCAAAACAAACGGACCGAAGCACACTGCAGCAGGTTGCGGCGCAAAAACGAAGACTGCAACCCAATTCAAAGAAGCTGCTACAAGCTGCAGCTTTTTTCTGAAAATGAGTACGATACATGTTGATGCATCTTATATAATAAGAGCTTTGTTAGCTATGGGATGATCTTCTTAATCATTTTTTTTTTGTCTTAATTGTAATCGTTTATGAACTGTGTTGATGACCTGATGTTTTCCCTTCAATGGGAAATACGTTGTTGATTACTAAAGAGATATTAGGTTCGGACTTTGCTTAATTCCAGTAAAGGAAAGAGATTATCTTTCGCCGATTATTACTCAAAACAACTAGATACTCCAACCGTATGAAATAAGGGGAATAAATAAGGGACACGTGTCGAAATACTAGTGGGGGACACGAGGGGATATGGAAGAAGGGGACAGGGGATCTGAACCCCTTGTTTACTTCCTTTCCTTTCCTTCCCATTTAATGACCCTTCTGAATTTTGTGTCGACAGCTGGGGCAGTAAAGCGGAGTGATATTTTTATTTTATTTTCATTAAATAACTAAGGGCAATTCCTATGGGAATGAACAAACCCATCTTTTTGTTGAGCCAGGTGGATGGCCAAACTGGTTTTTCCACTATGGTAAAGCACTGGGTGTTAGATAACTAAGCGCGCGAGCGACAGACAAACGCTGGAGTTTGTAGGTAAAGCGCCGGCGTTGGAAGGACAAGCGCTGGAGCTCAAAGCTTCAACGCGGCGCTCGAACGTATGACGCTGGCGTTTGTAGCAAAAACGCCAACGGGTAGTTTTTTAAAATTCAAAATTTACTTTTTACCTCTATAAATTACCATCAATTTCAAACAATTCACTCACACCCAAATTCACTTCTCTTGAATTTTTTCTTCTAAAATCTATTTCTCAATGGCTGAAAAGGCGATCACACTTTTTTGCGATGCGAAACTTGAAGCTGTTGTTTCTAAGATATGTGGGAGTTTTAGATTGAAAATTGTAAGAGGGAAATGCAAGTTTTTGAAGTTGCTCAAAGAAAATGTTCCGCTAAAAGGCAAAGAAGAGCTCCAGTTTTGAAAGTTAACAACAAAAAATTCAAAAACGAAGGCGAAATTGTCAAAGAGCGCGTTGAATGGGAGATACGTCAAATGAAGATAAACAGGAGGCCAAAACTTGTACTCGATTTTTATTGAAGTTGTTTAGTACGTTTTATTATTTCCTAAGTTTATATCTTGTAAAAGAATTGGCATCAATGAATGAAAATATTTAGATTTTAAAATAGAGATTTCCACTTCAGATTAAGCGAAATTTATCACAATTTAAACTTGCAAATAACATCAAACTACATTTTAATAAACCACAAACATCAAACTACATCAAATCCAGCGACATTCTTTTTGTAGAGTTCATAACATTCAAAATGCTTAAACTCTCTTCCGCTTTCTTCAGTAAACTTGGTCTGAGCGATGGTTTTCTGTGAAACAGATAAACAACAAGTTCAGATATTATGATGCAGTTGATCAGTGAGGACAAAGGTAAGATACTCACCAGTTCTTCGTTGGATAATCCAGAATAGCTACGGTGAACCATCCACAAAACTTCCGTAAAATGTTTGACTTCCTTAGTGATGAATGCAATTCTTAGTTCTAGGCTCTTATTGTTTCTTATGGTTTCGGTCTGCGATGCTATAAAATGTCCCAATACTCTTTCCCATAAATAGTCATTGTTCATTGGTCTCATCAAACGATGTAACCAACATCGAACAAGAGTAACATCTTCTTCCATTGTAAAGACCTGGAGCGGCATTCGAGTGCAGTACAAATGTGCTTGACATGGACCATCTTTTAGAATTCTAAAACACGATTCATAACGAAAAGGTTTGCCGTGAGCTTCCTCCCAATTATCAAGAGTTGTTTGGATCACTTCATCTTCAGTTACACCGATGAACTTTTATCGATCAATTTCCATTACCAGAGAAACAAATGGCTGGACTGTAAGCCTAATAGATTGAAAACGAGCACGCAATCGACGAGCATCTCGGTTTCCTGGGTTTCCCGTCAGTGAGACGAACATTGAAAAAATGTTCTCCCAAAAAGAACCGTCTTGAAAGCCCATACCGATGATTACCCTATGAAAAAAATATGTTTTGCATATAGTTATATCATCTTCTTCAGTAAACTTGGGACCACGATTTCTAACAGACATTTCTGCAGCGTGAGAGAAATTAAGAGTTTTATAAAAGAAGAAGAAGAAGAAGATGTGATTTTGGAGATGGGAAGAATGGAATTTATAGGTCGAGAAAGAAAATCGAGCCGTTGGAAATGTAGCCGTTGGCGTTGGTAGTAAAACCGCGCGACTTTCCTTTAAGAGCCCGTTTGAACTACCATATAAGTTGGCGTTTGTAATAAAACTGCGCGACTCTAATAAAACCGCCCGTCTGATTGATGTTGAAGGAAAAATCGATTCACTATGGTATTATGTTATTTAATTTGTTGTTTATTTTGTGTTATTACGATTATCTAAAACCATCAATATCATAAGTAATTTAAATTTTTCCTCGATTAAACATTGCACCATCAATTTCATAAATAAAAACATACTGCATTGAACAACCACATCATACATGAGAATAAAACAAAATACATTAAATTAAAACAACTACTATATAGGCGTCAATTCTCGGCAGGTGATGGAATTCCTAGGGAGATGTAGGGATCGTATTTGATGAGCACCCTAAGAATGTTGAAAAAAGCATGAAAGTCGAAAGGACGACCGCGGTAAGATGCTGGCCACATCGCTAGAGTTCTGGGCAACACTTCATGTTTGGCTTCACCGTTGAGCTTATTTTTGTGATTCTCCATTAGTTGAGCGACGAATTTTGATACATTACACGAAATTACACTAAAATGATGCGCCAATCCGTGACAATCACGCCCATGAATGTTCATCGTTTCAGCGGCGAAAATTTCATAAACTTTCTCCCAGAACGTCGATCGGGATACATTCCTACCGGTATCGGCAACATCTTGTGTGTGAAAAACGTAGGCTCTGCAAATAGCTAAATCCTCTTGTTGAGTGTATCTAACACCACGAACTCTGGGAGACATTTTTGTAAATGATTTGAGAGTGAAGAATGTGTAGAATGTGTGAATTTGGAGTTGAAATGGGGAGTATTTATAGAACTCAAAAATTATAGCTGTTAGATCACAAGAGTTTTCAGCCGTTGGCGCTTCTATGAAAAACGCGGCGCTGGAAGGACAAGCTCTGGCGCTTTAGTAAAGACCGCGCGCTGGAAAGAAAAGCGCCAGCGTTTGAAGCAAGTTCGCCCGGCCTATCATAAAGGGCCCGCTACATGTTCCAACTCCATGAACAAACCAACAAATTTGTTGGTTTGAACATCCATTTTTCATGTTTGTCGAGTCCATAGTGGGAGAAAAATGAACAAACTTGATAGTTTGTTCATTCCATAAGAATTGCTCTAAGAGAATGTTATACAAGGGTATATAATACCCCAAGATTTATCAAATACAATTTTAACGGTAAGCCAAGAGTCTGCAGCAACATGATATTGGATAAGGATAGATGTCTTCGGATCATAGTTGCATCATGGGCGAATGTTGGAGTCGAAGGTAAAAAAACCTTCGGTCAGTGCTTTCCACAAGAAAAGCTATACGTTTGGTTAACACGGCAGTGTCCACGGAAACTTAGTTGGTGGTAGAGTTGTTCGATGCAATTGATTGAAGTTATTAGCCAAGTCTTTATATCTTGATGCTACGGTGAACTGCCCGATTGAAATCTGATTACTTCTTTGATATTCGGCTTGATCCATCATTTGAAATTGAGGCTCTAGTTTTGATTGAGTCTTGTAGTATAGTCCAATCTCAGGCCTTGAAGATTTAGTGCTAATATTGTTATTACAAATGTAACTAAAGACTGAAGGAAAGATACAATAGGAATTACAGACTCAACTATATTAAACTAGGAAATGAAAGCTAGGAAAGGAATACAAGTTCACTTGAAATGTAAAATGCAGGAAATTTAAAAACTTGAGAAGAAAAGGTGTCTTTCACCGCCCCAATCGTATATCAATTAGGATAATGCTTGTTGCTGTGATAAGGGTTAAGAAAAATTGTACATTCTTGTGATTGCAGTACCCATGGATTCCAACCTGAGGAGACGAAATTTTATGTTGCTAGCTGTTGTAATATCATCTTGGCCAAGACAGTAGATGATTCTGAATACTAATATAGGACCAAGTGAGAAGGTTTTGATTACGGCTTAATTTTGGCTGCACCACCGATACACCAAGGATAGCATATTGAAAATCATGAATAAATGGTCATATTTGAAGCTGAAGAAATACTGCCACTCCAACTGAATTTGGGTACAGGACAACCATGGCTGGATATCTCAAAATAGGTGCAGACGATTGAATGTGCAAAAGAGTGCAAACCGACTATGCTATTTGCTTTGATTGCTCAGGTCCAAGCACAAAACATGAATATTTAGGAATAAATAGGATTCAACCACAAAATGGATGGCTTCCAAGAGGACCTAACACTTGATCGTAAAAAGCATAAAAAGCATTTCCAAGGATAAAACAAAATCCTGGGAACACAAATGTAACATCAAAAGAAAGAAAGACAAATCCTAGCAATAACCAAATAAGAACTTATGAAAAACTATAGAAAACATTGCAATAATTGCAATACAAACCAACGGACAAACAAGGCATGAGAAAGACCAATAGCAAACACATGACACCACCAACAAATCAAAACAAACTGCAAGCTAAAAACTATACTGGTGGTTGAGAAAAATGCCTTCAAACCAAAACAAACTCTAACTAATAAAAATAGGAAGTTCTTCATATGGTATGAAGAACCAAAAGATTCGGATGCAGAAACAAACAAGAAAACAAACTTCACCCAAAGCAGCAAAAGTTAATTGAGATTGAAAGGTCAATTGCACGGTATTATAGATCAAGGTTTAAAGTACTTATAAATCCTTTTTTTTTGAGCAGCTAGAAATAACAGTCAAAAGGGTTCTCAGGGATTAAATATATGGAAAGCTAGATTCAAAAGATTTAAGATCAAAGCCTGAAAATTACCTGAAAACAAAACTAAGGTGATTATTGCGATCTGAAATCAGGCTGAGAAAGGGTATTCGATGAAGACCAGAGCTGAGATAAAATCCAATAATAATCAAATCCCAGCCGCAACAAAACGATGATAAAGCATGGTATAAGGTTGGGTTTCACAAAATAATAAGCAACAAGCGTTAATTGAATACGAAGGGACGGCGAATCGAGATTAGTCGATTAGGTCGGCGAGAACGATGGCCATTTATTTATGGTTCTAAGATGAAGATGGAGATTAATCTGAGTTATATGAAGATTTGAAATAGTTACTTCTCTGATCTAAGCAGATCTGAGCAGTTAGAGGTGACAGAATGTTCTGATTTTCTCATCTTATTGATACTTGCAGCCTGGAAACCTAAATTCCTAAACCAGTCAGGTAAGACAATTTTGAAAATTTTTGAACCATCAAGTGGCTTGATGGTTGTCATGCTCCTTTATTTGAAGGAGGTATGGTTCGATCCCTGGACCTTATAAATGCTAGAAATATTTAGGATCCACGAACTAACCTAACCCACAAAAAAAATAAACAAAACAAAATTGTTTTAGTTACTCTAGCTAGCCATCATATGGTTGTTATTCAAATACCAAAACAAATCATCATTGGAATGGATGTTATCCAGAAAAAAAACTGGTGGAGCAAAAAATGCAATGAGAAAATGTTGCTCTTCCTAAGGACTTAGGAAGTTTAAAAAATTAGGAAATTTGCCATTTTGAATCAATCTGTCCATGCCAGAAATGTTAGAGCAACCCGACTATTTATGGGCTTATATTTTTACGGTGCAAGTACTTTAAGAATTTTAACCATCCGAATTGTGTTTTGACAAACAAGGTTAGGTTGGAGAGGAAAGATTTTAAAGAAGTTTTATTGTTGGGAGGTTGGAGATGGGAACAATATCTCCATCTTAAAGGATAATTGGATCCCATCATTAAATGGACCTCCCAAATCTAATTTTGTTTATGTTAATATCAAGTTGGTCTCACAATTTATAGTTCATGACTGTAAGTCTTGGAATCTTAGTACCCAATTTGCTCTATTTGATAGTCAGACAGTGTTTTGAAACCCAGCTCGGGTGTCGAACTAGAAAAATCATTGGGCTGGGTCAATCAGGTACAACCAATGGGTTGATTGGGCTAAATATTAAATTAATGACTGTTTATGGGTGAAAACTACTCCTGCAGAATTTGGTAATTTGGGGTGTGGATGAGGAATGAATCTAAACCTTAAACAAATGCACTGCGCGGTGAGTGCTTGTAGATTCGAGAGATCAATCTGTGCAAGTCCGGCCTAAACCAAGAAATGGCCGTTCCAGACTTGTTTCGGTCACAAAGTGAAGGAGATGGGGTTGATCTTAGGGAGGGAAGCGAAGAAGGTGTTGAGATTGTGATGGTGTTGGCTTGCTTATGACTTGCAACAGGAAAGTGAACAAGCTTACGATTGGTGTAAGCAGGCTCTGGTTGTCTTTCTCTGTTTTTCTCCGTTTTTCTCCGTTTGTTCCTCTGTTGTTTGGAAATAGGGCGGAGAACCTATTTATACAAGTCATTGAGTCTTATTCACGTCTCTCGTGGGAAGTGGAGGAAGTGGAGTGATGGAGTAGTGGAGTTGTGCGTTGGTGATACACGACCGGTCTTGCCCACTTCTCCTGTCACCGCTAACCGTCCATAACTTCCTAACACGTTCTTGTGATGGCGCGTTGCACGCTGCACGTTGTAAACCGCCATACCAATACCCCAGTATGTATCCCCCCAGTTTGTGACATGATTGATGTCTGGAATGTGTGGTAGGCCTCTAAAGGTGTATAATTTTAAGCCTACATGTTATACCGCAAGTGCACGGCGTCTATCGGAGACGCGGCAAGTACGGGTCAATCCCACAAGGACTTGTGGTGCTCTTATGTTGATCAAAGGGCTTACTAAACTGAATTCAGGTGATGTAATGTGACAGATGGTGTAGTTGCCGATACGGCTAGGTTGAAATTGTAGTGACTCTAAACTAAGGCAAAGAAGTAATACCAGGGTGATGAATCCACCACCTGACCTTATGCTAAGGCAATTCCTAGCCTAATTATGGTCTTGATTCATTCCAGGGATGAACACCATAATATTGTCTTGCTAATCTCACACACTCCCCCCTAGTATGGAGTGTCTTCTTACAAAGACACTCCATCACGGGGTCATGTACTCAACTAGCTAATTCAATCAAACAATGAAGCTTACAAGAACAATAACAAGAAAGTGAATAACTTAGCATATTATCGGGGTTTCAACACACCTGGAAAATCAAACTAAAACATTATTCAAATACAAAGAAATACAAGTTAAACCTAAATGATACACTGGCTAGTCCAGGCATGACTAAAATCATCTTCTCCCCCCTTCTATTTATACATGCACACATACCCCAAAATACAAACCCTAATTCAATTTAAAATAGAAATTAAATGAAAAATAAATCGAACCCATACTCTGATTCGTCTCTCCTCTTGTCTAATCGCTCTGCAACTCCATGCGTGGTTGTTGTGGAAACCCTAGTTCGAATCGCCTCAACCCTAGCTTCTAGGTTGAGAGAAGCTAATGATGGAGAAAGTGTGAACTAGAGAGTGGAGATGGTCTGCAGGAGTTGTTGGTGGCTACGGCGGGCCGTGTGGTAGGAGATGGTGGTGATGGGGTAGCTCTGCCAAGTGGTCGGGAAGATAGGAATGGGTTTTGCAGAGTCGTTGAAAGAGAGAAGAAAAGAAAGAGAAAGAAGAACAAAGGAATGGGGTTGCTCGATAGGGGGTATAGGTGTATGGGTCGCTTCGGTGTTGCACGGGTGCATCGAAGATTGATGGAGAAGGCCTCGGCGAGCGTAGGATCTCGGTGAGGAAGATCCGAACGGGCGAGGATGACTCGGGCGATTTGGTGTGGAGCAGGGACATCGAGAGAGGATGCGAGCGATGGAGCGACCGTATGATGCATCTGGGCGAGATCTCGACGGCTCGGGATGAGCGGGTTTGGATCCGGGTCGTGGGTAGCTCTAGCCCATGTCTTCCTTGTTGGGTTGCAACTGATTCGCGCGCGGGCTTTGGCTATCTGCTCCATAGATGCTCGACTCCAATTCTTCTGCTCTTTGGGCTCCTCAGATTCTCCGAGCTTTATTTATTGCCTAAAAACACAAAATTAATTAATACAAATATTTATTCTTGAAAACAAAGAAAACACAGAATCTGGGATAATATCTGATTTCTAAGCGCAAAAGATGAGTAAAATGCCAATAAAAAGGTGAATAAATATGCACTATTTGGCACTCATCAAATACCCCCAAACCTGAATTTTACTTGTCCTCAAGTGAAACATAAAATAAGAAATCCTAACTATACCCCTGTCACAGATCTCTCGAATGCATTTAGCGTATGCACTAAGCCTTTAAACCCCCAGGTGTCCCTAGTGGACGAGTTGTAGTCTCGTGAGGGTTTACCAGAGGTGTACCCACAAAACCTTCTCCAACTTCAGAGTGTAAAAGAGTCTCAAGCATCCAAGAATCTATGAGGACATAGAGTTTCTGCATACTAGTAACAAGAAGTTAGAACTACTAAAGAACGCATTCTCATCCTTAAGTGCTGAGCGAGAAGTAACCATACCATATGAAAGAATTCGGATTCGATTGTGATCATAAGTCTCAACTTCTGCCTCACCATTAAGGTTTTATGATAATTGCACTCAAAAAGATCGCTTTTTTAGTCTCTCATGTGTGCAGGCAGGAATAAAGAGAGAAATCCTGCACACGTTGTAGGTAAGAAGGATAACCTTCCGAAATAAAACTGGAGACTCCACAAAAGTGTGGAAAAAAAAAGAATCTTTTTCTGATGATCTCTAAGAAAGGAAATCAACCATTAGCAAGGGGTGGGAGTACTCACTCACTTCTCACCCGATCGGCAATTAACATCAATCTCTCATAGGAACCATAGAAACGTCTTCAATCTTCGGTCTTCGGTTTTCACTTGTTGATGACGAACTTCTAAACTTCACAAAACTTGACAATTTTTTTAATTTTTATACTCAATTTCCTTGTTGTTTGGATTTTTCTTTTTAAATTCTTCTTTACCATGGTGGTAGCAAAAATAAACTACAATATTTTTTTTTTTTTTTTTTTTTTTTTTTTTTAATTTTACATTACAAAAAGTGAAAATAAAAATACAAATAATGAAACAACTAACTCCATGGACAAAGGACTTTATCACTTAATTTTTCCACAACTTGTATTGTCTTGATTTTATAAATTTTATTAATTCTCATCCTATTTTCTTTTCTTTGTTGCACATAAACCTTGGACTATATCAATTTTTCTTTCCATATTCGATGATGCTCCGTTTGTTTGACGATGATGTGTTTCTATGGGTCTTGCTTGATTGAGAGAGAGAGAGATGCTAACTGCAAATCGGTATTTAGAAGGAGTTTTCATCTTTAGACGTCACCCTCATGATTGACAAAAACTAGCACTCAAGAGATCAAAAGTAGTCTTTGAAAGTGGTGCGAAGTTGGGTAGCTCACCATTCCTACCCTAATTTACGTACGGTGACACACACTCTAACAGCTTTTCTAGAAAGTTGCAAAAATTTGAAGGTTGGTGCCTCACTTGATGTAAATTGGGTAGTCTCCACTATGGGTGATCACAATTCTACTACCGAATATCTAACATCACCTAATTCGCCCTCCGGTATGGTTAAATCCAACTTTAACGCTCTAATCAACTAAGAAACCCGATTGTGTTCTCCTAAGACTTCTAACTTTTGTTATTTCGGTCGATTCTCTATGTAAACATAGCTAAAAGCATGCTAGTGACTCTAAAATCTCTAAAAGTTGGAGGTTTTTACAAAAAGAGTTTTGATTTTTTTTTTTTTTTTTTTTTTTTTTTTTTTTTTTTTTAGATGAAAATAAAATGTAAAATAAAAGACTAAAAACTCTAAATGCAAATGCACCCCCAAACCTAAATCAAACATTGTCCTCAATGTGTCAACAGATAGAAAAAATTTAAACAGTCACATACCGAGAGAACTATGCTGATAAGAGAAAAGGGAAGAGATTACCGGATGTCGGCAGGAGCAAGGTTGAGCTTCGTTAGTCAAGGCTAGAATCCAACATTCTCAACGGAGATCATATCGGATTAGCACAAAATATGTACAAGAAGACTCAACCGATTCAAGAAAGAAAAATTTTAACAAGTCCTACTGGATATATACAATGAAAATTCACCATAAACCAACAGTCTAAAGAGTTGAGGATCAACCCAATAAAAAATATATACACACATTAACAACCTTACACAAATATAATATGAGAGTGCAAGTAAGACTGTGTATGTGAATGAGCTTCCCCCAAACCTAAACTTGTGAACAGGTGTGTTTGTGAGAACAAAATCTTGCAATTTTAAAGGTACATCATGCAAAAGGTCTAACTCAAAATGAGTTTTGCTAATTACAGGAAGACATACACATTCCAACTGTGGCTCCTTAAGAGTGTTATACTTTGATGCAAAATAGTCCAAGAGGACTTGGGAAGCACAAAGCTCTAGGCCTAAGTTAGGCATTTTCAGAAAAGTTGGTTTTGCAATTTTGTGACAAACTACACCTAGGTTGGGTGAAGGAGTTTCAATTTGTGACTCAGGAGAGAGGTTAGGTACATCTAGGTTGTTTTCATTTTTAAAATCATTTGTACCATCACACACTTTCCTAAAGTCAAAAGAGGGTAAATCATGTTCATTTTCACAGGACAATTCATCAATTTCCATGTCAAATTCATCAGAGGAGGCAACATATTGTGACATGGGAAGGGAATCAGACACAACAATAATATCATGATCCAAAAGAACATTAGTGTCAACAGAAGATTCATCCTTTCCTAAGTCACAAACAAGTTGTGTAGCATGCTCACATTCACTGAAGAATTTCACAAAACTAAGCTCATAGTTAAGATCACATGTATGAATGTTAGAAGAAGTATCATTCATAGGGTTCACAGAAGAGACGCCTAACGTCTCTGAACCCATAGATTCTACTACATTTTCAAGATACACATGCTCTTCTAACATATCATATTCATCATCATCATCATCATAACAAAAATGCATTTCCCTATTAGCATTTCTAGTATACTCATTTACCTATAGATTAGGTTCATATTCAGTGTTCGTTGCATGAGTAGGAAGAGAAACACTATTTTCAAGATTTTCTTTATTAGGGACAATAATCATTCTATCATGAACTGCCTTCCATTCTTCTTTTTCTAAATGAATCAGGTTCATCTTTAAGAACATGTGACATTGTTCAATGGAGGGAGAGTCTTCAATAGTGGGTATGCATGTTTCATATGAATAATCATTAAATGGTTGTGCACATGGTTCACTAGAGAAGGGATGATCATGCATGTTGCTATATGGATGGTCATGTATTGCATTCAGTTCAAGCCTAGCATTTTGCTCCATGAGTGTTTCCATTATTGATTGCAAACTAGGAGTTGGGGGAGTATAAAATTGTTCCTCTCCCCACTGTGGTGAATGATGCATGTGTGCAGGTTGATTATGGTCCCAATAGTTGCCAGCATAGTCACTTCTAGATACTTCGTACATTGGATAATCATGGTTTTCCCTAGACTGCCTAAAATCATGCAAAATATAACAAGATACTCAGCAGGTGGTCTAAGCCACCACATAAGGTGCAAGCATGCATTTCATATTGCCTAGGGGGATTAGATTTGACAGACTGCTCATGTAATTGCCTTTCTAAAGCAGAAACTTGAGCTTCTAATTGATCTAGAAATGATGACTGGGTATGAGGAGAGTGTTCATTCTCAACCTGTGATGGATGATACATGTGCTCGTAGTGATTAGGGTACGTGAGGTCAGGGCCCGGAGAAGGCTCATAAAATTCCCTAAAATCACTATGGTATGTGGGGGGTTCACACTGTGAGGCATGCCCGTAAGCAAGCTCTCTAATGGATTTGGTTCCATCCCCAGATGCAGACCAAAATCCTGACATGATTTATTGACTCAAATTGAACTCAAAGTCTAGTTTGGTTTATGTGGGTTTTGTTTGGTTTAAATGGGCTCGTTTTTGGTTTTGTTGGGAGCTTTGGTTTATGTGGGAAGCCCAGGTTGCTGTGGGCTCAATTTGGTTTTAGTGAGTTTTGGTTTGTTTGGGATTTGTTGTTTGAAGCCCAGGATTTGTGAAAACAGAACAGCCCAGGTTTGTGTAAAGCCTAGTGGAACTGTGGGCTCAGTTTCGTTTAAGCCCAGCAGTGTGGCTTATGTGGTTGTGCAAAGCCTAGTGGACAGTGGGCTCAGTTTCGTGCAGAACCCAGTTCTTAGTGGTTCTCAGCCCAGTTGAAAGTGTAGGTTGTGATCAGTCCAGGTGATGGGGCTTAGTCTATTGTACAGGTTAAGCCCAGGTTATGCAAAACTTAGTTTGTGCAGAGCCCAGCCTTGGGGTCAATCAACCCAGCTATGATTATGGGCTCCGGTTGTGCAGAGTGCAGGCCCAGTGGTTGGGCTTCAGTTGTTAAGCTTAGCTTGGCAGGGTTTATGTGCTCAAAACACACAGAGCACACAACACAGGGGATACAAACTCACAAAAATTGATGCAGCTCAAGGTCAAGGTGCACTCCCAGCACAGCTCAGCAAGTCATCACAGGTTAAGCACAAAATAAGGCTTGCAATCAGCCAAGGCAAAGCAAGGTATGTAAAATGGGTTATGCTCAAAACACACAGAGCACACAGCACAGGGTAGATTATAAAAATCAACACAGGGAGACACTGAGTCTCAAAAACAACACTGGCAGAGCACATTGCAGGCAAGCAACAGCACAGAAATTGCAGGTCAGATGGCCTAGCAAGTGATCAGGTTATGCAAGGGGTCTCATCAATACTTGGCTCAACAAGGTTTGCATCTAATTTTTATCCCGATTGTAGCTTCAACTCACAAATGCAGAGAGGGTGGAGAATGGCAGCTCGGATGGTCTATGCACAGATTGCGAGATAGTAACATGGCTCAGGGGCAGCCGTGTAGCTAAGTCGGTTATCCAATTTGTAGCTCAAGCTCAACACCGCAGGGCTGGAGCTTGGCTCAAGGCAAAGGAGTTATAACACAATATTGCAAGATTGAGATATCACAAGTAAAGTTGCAGGGCAATGATAGGGCTTTGCAAAATTCAGATGGTGCACAAATTATGCAAAGTCTCAGGCAAAAGCAAGCTACAGCCCAAAGACTCAAAAACTTAAAATTTGCAAATTCCAGATGTTGGTGATCTATCCTAGTTGCAGGGTGAAATCTTAGGCAGGAAAATCTCACTCAGATCATGCAAGATTGCAAGTCGGGTGGAGCAAGCTATATATACAACATTTCGAGATCATGCAAACATGGTAGCTTAGCATTCAAAATGAAGATTGTAGGTGGAGTCACCAACCTGTGCAGCCAAGATGGCTGTGCTGCTGCAACTATGCTCAGCTGCTGTTCTTTCCTACAAGTCGCAGGGCTTGCTCAGTTGCACCTTATCTTCCTTTCTTTGGCTTTGCCCAGCTTCTGCAACATAGGTAGCATGCACTGCTGGCTCAAGAGAGAAATCTCGATTCTCAAAAATTTCACGAGTTTAAAGCAATGGAGCAAGTATTTGCAGTATGAGAGAAGCAACATCATTACGGATGCGAGATGTGTAAAGCGTATGTGCACTAAGAGATGCCGATGTGTAAAGCAATGGAGCAAGATGCTCAAGATGCAGATGCAGATGTTAAGCTAAGTTATGCAAGAATGCACTAGGAGAAAATTACAGCTAAGTGCAATGATATAATAAGAACTACAATGCAAACATATATACAGGGTTGAAAATCAGTGAAGCGAGCCAATGAACAACAGGGCACGCGCCAAGTCCCCGGCAGCGGCGCCAAAAACTTGGTAGGCCTCTAAAGGTGTATAATTTTAAGCCTACATGTTATACCGCAAGTGCACGGCGTCTATCGGAGACGCGGCAAGTACGGGTCGATCCCACAAGGACTTGTGGTGCTCTTATGTTGATCAAAGGGCTTACTAAACTGAATTCAGGTGATGTAATGTGACAGATGGTGTAGTTGCCGATACGGCTAGGTTGAAATTGTAGTGACTATAAACTAAGGCAAAGAAGTAATACCAGGGTGATGAATCCACCACCTGACCTTATGCTAAGGCAATTCCTAGCCTAATTATGGTCTTGATTCATTCCAGGGATGAACACCATAATATTGTCTTGCTAATCTCACACACTCCCCCTAGTATGGAGTGTCTTCTTACAGTACACTCCATCACAGGGTCATGTACTCAACTAGCTAATTCAATCAAACAATGAAGCTTACAAGAACAATAACAAGAAAGTGAATAACTTAGCATATTATCAGGGGTTTCAACACACCCTGGAAAATCAAACTAAAACATTATTCAAATACAAAGAAATACAAGTTAAACCTAAATGATACACTGGCTAGTCCAGGCATGACTAAAATCATCTTCTCCCCCTTCTATTTATACATGCACACATACCCCAAAATACAAACCCTAATTCAATTTAAAATAGAAATTAAATGAAAAATAAATCGAACCCATACTCTGATTCGTCTCTCCTCTTGTCTAATCGCTCTGCAACTCCATGTGTGGTTGTTGTGGAAACCCTAGTTCGAACTGCCTCAACCCTAGCTTCTAGGTTGAGAGAAGCTAATGATGGAGAAAGTGTGAACTAGAGAGTGGAGATGGCTGCAGGAGTTGTTGGTGGCTACGGCGGCTGTGGTAGGAGATGGTGGTGATGGGGTAGCTCTGCAAGTGGTCGGGGAAGATAGGAATGGGTTTTGCAGAGCTGTTGAAAGAGAGAAGAGAAGAAAGAGAAAGAAGAAGAAAGGAATGGGGTTGCTCGATAGGGGGTATAGGTGTATGGGTCGCCTTGGTGTTGCACGGTGCATCGAAGATTGATGGAGAAGGCCTCAGCGAGCGTAGGATCTCGGTGAGGAAGATCTGAACGGCTGAGGATGACTCGGGGCGATTTGGTGTGGAGCAGGGACATCGAGAGAGGATGCGAGCGATGGAGCGACCGTATGATGCATCTGGGCGAGATCTCGACGGCTCGGGATGAGCGGGTTTGGATCCGGGTCGTGGGTAGCTCTATCCCATGTCTTCCTTGTTGGGTTGAAACTGATTCGCGCGCGGGCTTTGGCTATCTGCTCCATAGATGCTCGACTCCAATTCTTCTGCTCTTTGGGCTCCTCAGATTCTCCGAGCTTTATTTGTTGCCTAAAAACACAAAATTAATTAATACAAATATTTATTCTTGAAAACAAAGAAAACACAGAATCTGGGATAATATCTGATTTCTAAGCGCAAAAGATGAGTAAAATGCCAATAAAAAGGTGAATAAATATGCACTATTTGGCACTCATCAATGTGTGGATCGTGGATCCACGAAAGGTAGCATGTAATGCTAATGTGAATAACTGTGTTATTCAAGAAGTTGATACTTGTGAAGTATTGTGATGTAGGTACTGCATCTTGGTGTGGTAAAGTGATGGGTGGTGACGCCTCACTGACAAATTAACTCCTGACCATGCTTGTATAACTAAGCTGGTGAAGTTGGACGGACGAGATGATCTTTGAGACACTCATCCGGGGACCGTTAATGAATTAGGGTTTTCGAAGAGGTGCGCAAGTATCACTCTTCAGCTTGGTCGAAACCAAGCATGGGAAGGGCTTTGGAGAGGACCGACCGGGCATGTGTGTAGACAGCATGCCGGTGTACACGTCTATACCTCACTGTCCCATGAAGGTGCGATCTAGGGCACTCAATTTGACCGAAAAAGAGGAGAGGTGGAGATCGATTTTGTGATAGGAATTTGGTTCCGCAAAAAGCCGCACACCATGCTCTTTTCCGGCGCGCGTTCCAAGACGACCTAACTTGGTCGGTCTTGGTCGATTGGTTTGGCGTGAAGGTGGTAGGCTAGTGTTCACACCTATACCTGACTATCCCATGAAAACGTGATCTAATCCACTCAAATCGTCCAGTGAAGTTGAGTGGTCAGAGATCGGTTTTGCGATTTGGGAAGTGTAACCACGCATGTTTGGGCGGGCAGTTTGGGATAGCCATGCATGGTATGCCTTGGCCGACCACGTGAGGAGATAGAGGGGCCACGGTGGTCATGCTTTGGTATGACCGCACTGTTTAATCTAATCTCGGACCCTCCATTCGTGCCGGAGAAGATGGACGCTCGTGATGCTCAAAACCCTAATTTTGGGTTTCAAAGCCGTGCGTCATCTCTAGTTTGGGCGACGATTTTGTTATAGCCAAACATGGTTGGTCTTGACCGATTGGTCAAGTGTGTAGGCGAGCACACGGTGATCGTGTTGACATGCTCTGGGCCCTTTGAATCTACATCTACACTCTCCATCTATACCGCGAAGATGGATGGTTGAGGCTGTTTTTTGCGACACATGTAATATGCCGCAAACCCTAATTTAGGGTTTTCTCATCCATAATGCTTGGTATGAACGCTTTTTGGAAAGCTAGGCCAATGGCCGACCATGCGGGTTCCGCATTGGTTCGGGCAGATGGATATTCCATACCGCTTGGGGGTGATGGAATTGATCCGGGTCATCCAATCATGCTTATGGAGTTGGATGATCATGATCATATCCGGACCGATCTGATCGATCCGGCAAAGGATATTCCATACCGCTGGGGGGGTAATGGAATTGATCCGGGTCATCCAATCATGCTTATGGAGTTGGATGATCATGCGATCATATCCGGATCGATACGGCCGATCCGGCAGTGGGGATATTCCATACCGCTTGGGGGTGATGGAATTGATCCGGGTCATCCAATCATGCTTATGGAGTTGGATGATCATGCGATCATATCCTGATCGATACGGTCAGTCCGGATGCTCAATCGGGCTAGTATAACACACCGAGAGGGGCTCAATCGGGCTAGTATAACACACCGAGAGTCACCCATGTACGGGTATTTCGTACATGGTTTCATTATAGTGCTTGGAGGTTCGTGTTACTCTGTAAGAGTAACACTCAGTCGTCATGCCACACTGACAATGAGTACAGGAAATACAAGGCTGATATGAAATTCACAGGATAGGATTGTTGCCACATGCTCCATTCTTGATGAATTAAGTGAGGGAGTATCCAACACTTATAAATGGCTTTATCTTTTACAAGATGTCAGCGCATAGTTTTTTCTGGTTTTTTACAACTTTAACCTTAAATGAAAATCCACCATCAACATTAAGTCCCCTGCCTAGCACATAATGGTTACACTATTGTGGGGTAGGCATGAGATGGTGACAGTTAAAGACAAAGCTTATGAGACAAAGTTAGATGTTACCAGGAGAGACGGGTCATCCTGTCCTTGGAGCATGTCACGTTCAAGAGGCGTCCAGGCGAGTGTTCCCCTAGCATGATGTCGGTCTTGCCTGCTTTGATGGAATGTTACGCCTGTTTCTTTCGTGGGGCTACTGCACCTGCTTGATCAAATGTGGGCTTGATGTGCCTGTTTTGGTTAATCGTGGGTGCGCTGCGTCTTGTGTGCTCAAATGTAAATGTGGGTCCTGTAGAAAGCATTGAAGTAGCTTCTGGAGCAGGCCCGGGAGAGCGTTGAAGTGTTGGAGCTGGAACGCCTTCTTCTGGAGAGAGAGCTTTGATTGGGGACGGCTGTGTCTGCTTCGACCATTCTGGGGCTGGGATCAAGTGGTACCTGCCGCGTGCCTGACTGAACGTCGACCCTGTGCTTCGACTAAAAACCGGCCCTGCTGCGTGCGCCTGTTTTATTCGAATACCAGCCTTATGACTTTGATCAATACCAGACTTGAAACTTGAGCAATACCGGACTTGTGACTTGATCAATACCGGACTTGTTACTTGATCAACACCGGACTTGAAACTTGAGCAATACCGGACTAGAAGCTTGATCAATACCAGACTGAAAACTTGAGTTATACCGGACTAGAAGCTTGATCCATACCAGACTTGAAAACTTGAGTTATACCGGACTTCAAACTTGTACCGGACTTCAAACTTGTACCGGACTTGAAATTTGTACCGGACTTGAAACTTGTACCGGACTTGAAATTTGTACCGGACTTGAAACTTGTACCAGACTTGAAACTTGAGTGATACTGGTGTTTGGACCCAATCCCAGCTTTTGTGCATTTCAACGTGAGTTGTGTCTTGTCATGCGTGACTACACGCCTCATGCGTTTTTCATACAAGTTCTAACTCCTATTTTTTCATTGTGGAATGAAGAAAAGAATTCTTGTCGGGATGTCTTCCGAAGATAATGCTGGTTCCAAGTGAGGTGGTGTTTACAACTTCAAAGATATGCCGAACATTGATGATGAATTGTTCACCGCGCCCTTTTAACTATATGAAAACATCCGTTCCACAGGATAACCTTCCTCCTATCGACTTCAGGGTTTTTCATGCTCCACTGGGTCCTCATGAAGGATGGATGAGACGTATGTTGAGCAATGAGTACATCAAAGATAACTTGACCAGAGCGCAGATTATTGATGTAGCTTGAGTGTTGAAACGACTCGAGAGGATGTTAAAGTGGCTTCTGGTGCGAACGTTGAGGTGGATCCTGGAGAGAGTGTTAAAGCAGGATTCTGAAGCGAACAGGGATCCTGGAGAGAGCATTGAGGAGGCTATTGAATAGACCATTGAAGCAGCTTCTGCTGGAGGGAGCGTTGAAGTGGCTTCCTCTTCAGTTCGATTTACCCTCGCGAATTCCATGATTCTTGACTGACCATCTTTCTAATGTTGAAGAAGTCCTTGACTGACGGTGAAGGAACTTCGTGCTGAGCCTCAGTCCCCAAGCGTGGTTTACATGGTTTGTTCGTAGTGGTTGTTGTCGATCCAGATATGGAATATCTTGGACATTGCTTCATCATTGTGGGAGTCGTGCATGTGGTACTGGAGTTGGAGTTGACGGACGTGCAGGATGTTGTATCTCGGTGGTTTTTCTCTTGCTGCTTGGGAACCGCTTTACGTAAGGCTGAAGGTTGTATCGCTTTGTTGGTGAGATATATGCCCCTACGAACATTATGAGGCTCTTCATTACCGCGGCAGGCCTGGTTCTTTCAATCGGGGCATATGTTGTTGTAGATGAGCGTTCAACGGCTCAGAGGATGACCAAAAGCGCGGATTCTCCAACATAGCATGATAGACATGTACCACCTGCGATAAAGTGACTCGCCCGGATCTTGTTCGACCACTGTCTGATAGAGTGACTCGCCCGGATCTTGCTCGATATGACGCGTGGACATCATTATCTTCTTTAGGCTGCTCCCTTGAGGTATCGGCTCCAGTGGAAGATTGCCGTCATAGAGCGTTGATACGTTGCACCGGAATTCTTTAAACCAAATGGCAGTATGGTATAATAAAAATTTCCGAGAGGAGTTCGAAAAGCTATCTTACTTGCATCATGCTCGTACATCCTTATCTGGTTGTAGCCGCTGCATCCATCCATGGAGGAGAACATGTCGTGTCCGCTGGTTGCATCTACTAACATGTCGATATCGGGTAGAGGAGGATCGTTTTGGAGCAAAGAATCGTTCAAGTCTCTCAAGTCTATGCAAAGACTGATCTATCCATTTTCCTCGTGTCTGAACTACAACTGTTTAACCGACTTGGATCCAGGTATGACATGTAGATGATGGGTGACCAATTTTCATCTAAATCCGGCATTTCTTCATATCTCCAAGTGAATATGTCCTGGTACTCTTTGAGAAGTTCCACGAGCTTTGTGCGTTTATCCGTACACAAGGTTGAGCTGATGGAGATAGGCCTAGGAGATTCCTCAACGATTTCAATCTCATCAGTTGTGGAGTTGGTGCCATTTTGCAGCTGTGGAGCATCTAACACTTGTTCTTGTGGTTCGTTGCTGTTGTAGCATTCCATTGGGTGGAGAGACTGGGTAACAGTCTCCCCTGCTAATTGATAATGGCGAGTGTCGGTATACCGTTTTCCCTTTCTGGTCACGACTCGCCACAAAAGTTCGTTCCCTCTTCGTGTGAACGTGGGTCGTGGCTTCACATGATAGAGAAGAATGCTTCGTCAGCAAAGATGCATCGTGGGTTTTAGCCCTCAATGATGAAAGCCGGTCTTCTTCCTGAATTGATGCCCACGTTGGGAGTGGTACGCAATAAACTTGTCTTATTCTTTCCGCGGAGCTTCTCCCGTATGTGCTGGTTTGGTTTCCCTCGAAGTCCGTCATTGTGGTAGGCTTCCGTACGACCTTGCCTGAGAGAACCTTGGATGTCCTGAGAGTCTTGAGAGTAATCACATTCGAAGACGCTCCTGTGTAGATAAGGGTCGTCTTGAACTCTGAATCCTTGATGCGTGCGGTGACATGTAGGGCACGGTCGTGACCTTCCTCTGGTTAATTGCAGCAAAACGTCTCCGCGCGCTGATTCTTCGAGAGGTGTGAAAGTTCGCATAAACTTTCCATTAGAGAAAACTCTTCCCGATCCACCGGCCTCTGGTTCATAGTGAAACTATTGACTTGAGGAGGATCGTTATGAGGATCAGTCCCCAGTGTAGGAGTCTCCATGACAGGACCGCTCATATCTGATGTCGCTTCTTTGATCAGGTCCATGGAGGTCCGCGCCGCTGAAGTACCTTCTCTGGTGCGTTGAATGCGTTCCTTTTTTGTTCCAGGGGCTTTCACGGCTCTTGTGGAAATCGATCAGTTAATGTCTTAAGAAAAGTGAGTAGCTCTTTCTGAGTTGCGGCCATATCCGTTTGAGTCTTAGCAAGAACTTCATGTTTCTCCATCAAGTCTGCAATGGTAATGGGGGATGGTCCTCCTCTCGTCCCTCCGGCTCCTCGTCCTGATGAAGGAGTGGAAGTTGTTGCTCTGGTGACTACCAGAGGTGTTACACTTGATGAGATGCCAGGATTTGCGGCTGCTCTGGCTCTGGTGATGGTAGGTGTTGTAATATCACTGCTGAGTGATCGCATTGAACGTTCCCATCCTATGTACTCAAGTGTTCCTTGATTGGTCTCTCCTTCCTCAATCATTTCTTCACGGCTTCGACAAGGATCTTGAGATATAAATCTTCCAGCAGGGGTCCGTAAGCTGCAGGCTCCATTTCTTTATCCGGTAGACGTTGTGGTACCCGGACAAGTATTTTCCTCTGTGGAGTTGCCTCGAGTCTTCGTTGTCGGCTGGACCATGTTGTTCGTCTCTCCTGAGTCCCCTGTGATTACGCGCTCTTTCTGCATCTCCACTGGTAAAGGTGTGACTCCTGACTAAGGATCCAGCATTTCTTGCATTGTTTGAGTAGATGACTGCCGACCCTTCTTGTAATTGCGCCATTATATCATTCAAAAGGCGGAATGTCTCGCTCTGTCTTCTAGCGATACCGGCTTGATTTGCCAAGACATCCTCCAGCATTCTAGCTACACTTCCCATGATATCTGAACCACCTGTGGTCTCCTGGTGAGTATACATCGCGAGATGAAAACCGAAAAATTAAGAATTCAATTTTTTGCAACCGAGAGATCAACCTCCCACTGTTGTCGCCAATTGTTTATGGGTGAAAACTACTCCTGCAGAATTTGGTAATTTGGGGTGTGGATGAGGAATGAATCTAAACCTTAAACAAATGCACTGCGCGGTGAGTGCTTGTAGATTCGAGAGATCAATGCGTGCAAGTCCGGCCTAAACCAAGAAATGGCCGTTCCAGACTTGTTTCGGTCACAAAGTGAAGGAGATGGGGTTGATCTTAGGGAGGGAAGCGAAGAAGGTGTTGAGATTGTGAAGGTGTTGGCTTGCTTATGACTTGCAACAGGAAAGTGAACAAGCTTACGATTGGTGTAAGAAGGCTCTGGGTGTTTTCTTGTTGTTTTTATCTGTTTTTCTCCGTTTGTTCCTCTATTGTTTGGAAATAGGGCGGAGAACCTATTTATACAAGTCATTGAGTCTTATTCACGTCTCTCGTGGGAAGTGGAGGAAGTGGAGTGATGGAGTAGTGGAGTTGTGCGTTGGTGATACACGACCGGTCTTGCCCACTTATCCTGTCACCGCTAACCGTCCATAACTTCCTAACACGTTCTTGTGATGGCGCGTTGCACGCTGCACGCTGTAAACCGCCAGACCAATACCCCAGTATGTATCCCCCCAGTTTGTAACATGATTGATGTCCGGAATGTGTGGATCGTGGATCCACGAAAGGTAGCATGTAATGCTAATGTGAATAATCTGCGTTATTCAAGAAGTTGATACTTGTGAAGTATTGTGATGCGAGTATCGCATCTTGGTGTGGTAAAGTGATGGGTGGTGACGCCTCACCGACCAATTAACTCTTGACCAGGCTTGTATAACTAAGTCGGTGAAGTTGGACGGACGAGATGATCTTTGAGACACTCATCTCGCGACCGTTAATGAATTAGGGTTTTCGAAGAGGTGCGCAAGTATCACTCTTCGACTTGGTCGAAACCAAGCATGGGAAGGGCTTTGGAGAGGACCGACCGGGCATGTGTGTAGACAGCATGCCGGTGTACACGTCTATACCTCACTGTCCCATGAAGGTGCGATCTAGGACACTCAATTTGACCGACAAAGAGGAGTGGCGGAGATCGATTTTGTGATAGGAATTTGGTTCCGCAAAAAACCGCACACCATGCTCTTTTCCGGCGCGCGTTCCAAGACGACCTAACTTGGTCGGTCTTGGTCGATTGGTTTGGCGTGAAGGTGGTAGGCTAGTGTTCACACCTATACCTGACTATCCCATGAAAACGTGATCTAAGCCACTCAAATCGTCCGGTGAAGTTGAGTGGTCGAGATCGGTTGCGGTTTGGGAAGTGTAACCACGCATGTTTGGGCGGGCGGTTTGGGATAGCCATGCATGGTATGCCTTGGCCGATCGCGTGAGGAGATAGAGGGGCCCACGGTGGTCATGCTTGGTATGACCGGACTGTTTAATCTAATCTCGGACCCTCCATTCGTGCCGGAGAAGATGGACGCTCGTGATGCTCAAAACCCTAATTTTGGGTTTCAAAGCCGTGCGTCATCTCTAGTTTGGGCGACGATTTTGTCACAGCCAAACATGGTTGGTCTTGACCGATTGGTCAAGTGTGTAGGCGAGCACACGGTGATCGTGTTGACATGCTCTGGGCCCTTTGAATCTACATCTACACCCTCCATCTATACCTGCGAAGATGGATGGTTGAGGCTGTTTTGCGACACATGTAATATGCCGCAAACCCTAATTTAGGGTTTTTAGTCCATAATGCTTGGTATGAACGTTTTTTGGCAAGCTAGGCCAATGGCCTACCATGCGGGTTCCGCATTGGTTCTGGCAGATGGATATTCCATACCGCTTGGGGTGATGGAATTGATCCGGGTCATCCAATCATGCTTATGGAGTTGGATGATCATGATCATATCCGGGTCAAACGGTCGGTCCGTGCAGTGGATATTCCATACCGCTTGGGGGTAATGGAATTGATCCGGGTCATCCAATCATGCTTATGGAGTTGGATGATCATGCGATCATATCCGGATCGATACGGTCAGTCCGTGCAGGGATATTCCATACCGCTTGGGGGTGATGGAATTGATCCGGGTCATCCAATCATGCTTATGGAGTTGGATGATCATGATCATATCCGGACTGATACGGTCAGTCGGATGCTCAATCGGGCTAGTATAACACACCGAGAGGGGCTCAATCGGGCTAGTATAACACACCAAGAGTCAGCCTGTACGGGTATTTCGTACATGGTTTCATTATAGTGCTTGGAGGTTCGTGTTACTCTATAAGAGTAACACTCAGTCGTCATGCCACACTGACAATGAGTACAGGAAATACAAGGCTGATATGAAATTCACAGGATGGGATTGTTGCCACATGCTCTATTCTTGATGAATTAAGTGAGGGAGTATCCAACACTTATAAATGGCTTTATCTTTTACAAGATGTCAGCGCATAGTTTTTCTGGTTTTTTACAACTTTAACCTTAAATGAAAATCCACCATCAACAATGACTTATATATTGTATCCATCATGTGTATTACTCTGAAGTTTGAAGATTTATCAATAATAAATTTTATGCACAATGATAAAGAAAAGGAAGCTAATCGACTAAATCATATTAGTACGTTATACACAATGGTAATTGACATCAACAGTAACTTGAACAAGTTGTTGTCTCGAAGGTTTATAATTTTGAAGTCACTTGATCAAAACTTACCTTTAACATAATTTTCATTTCCATTCAAAACTTATCTTTAACATAATTTTTGTATCCATCGATAATAGTGTGAATCGGGATTTCGGGTGGTTTTCTATCTTATTCATGTGTTTCCAAACTACTCGTGTTTTTTGTTTTGTTAGCATTCTTACGCTTTAGTTTTTCATTAAATCCCTTCTGATTTTGATATTTCGAGAATTCTCTATTTTATGATTCAGTGATGAACAAAGAGTTTAGTGACTTTATCATTCTAAAGGAAAAATAAGTTTTTCATATTATTTCTAGAGGATAGATAATTGTACAAACTCATTTTTAAATGATTAGATAAGAACAATTCTCCAAAGATAATTGTTCTTGTTTTTGTTCTCGAATAAGAAATATAGGGTTATGCTACCCCAATCCTCAATTTCGATCGAGATGTTTTTGGTAGGACTTGAAAGAAGCCTACGACTATGTCTAACTGCAAGTGCACATCGTCTATTGGAGATAGGGCAAATACAGGTCGATCTCACAGAGACTTGGAGGGTGTAGAGTCAATTCCAAAGCTTTACTAATTGATTCTATGATAATTAACACAAAGGGGGTTTTGTTGTGTCGATACGACAAGGATGTTGGTAGAGATTTCAACAGTAAAATAAAGATGCAATAATTAAGATGTTAACACTGAGAATGGAGATACTAGGATTTTCAAATCCACCACTAACTCACACTATATATATTCAGCTAATTATACTACTCTTGTCCTTGTGACAGATAAGGGACGAGTGTCAAGTCTACCACTTACCTAAGGTGTTTCACCAATGGATGATTCAATCACAACTAAAGTATCAATCCGGAGCACTAACTGTCTAATTAAGCACAATTAGTCAAGGAATTAATAATAGTCTCTAAAGTATGAGTTGCAGCACAATCAACACAGTTTTTATTCTAACTACAATGGATGCCTGACATACACTGTGAGAGCAAAGTATTGAGCACTAAGATTGAATCTATCCTAGAACAGTTTTAAGTATTCAAGAACAATACAATTAGCATGAATTACACAGCAGAGAGCTAAGGCTTCATCTAAACCCTAGCAAATGGAATTAGAACATACTGAAGATGATTAAAACACAATTTATATTATGAAACTAGCAATTTATTCAACTAAATTCGGATCATTTCACAAATTACAGAGAACCCTATTTATACCCAAATCTTCTTCTCAAATACTAGAATTTGATAATTAGAAAACAACCACTCACTCAAAATGCGTTTTTCGACAAACCCCCTCTGCAATTCTTGATTTGATGGTTGCTTTTAGTTATTGAGGCTAACCCTAGCCTTATCTCTCTCAACCCTAGCTTCTAGGGTTACTGATGTGGAGAAAAAGCTATGATGGAGATAGATAGAGGCTAGGAGGTTGATTGATTGCAAAGGATGGATGACAGGTTGGTCGTGCTCAGAATTGGTTGGAGATGGAGGTGATTGATGGGGGGGAGGCGAAATGAGAGTAGTACTGGTTCTGCAGATGAAAGAGAGGATGAGAACGACGAACAAGGGAGTGTTTGGCTTCTGTTCGACTAAGGGAAGAAATGGTAAGTGCTAGGGTGTTGGGAAGGTGTAGCAAATTTGATGTATCACCAGGAAATGACGTTGGATGTTCAACAGCTAGATTGAATCTGATGGCTCTCATTAGAAACGGGTTTGGGTCTTGGGTTGTATTTCTTTTAAGCCCATGTCTTCTTCAAAGCTAATATCCAAAGCCTGCTTCTAGTTTTGAGACGTGAAAACCACATTCTTCACTTGCGGATGAGGTGCAAAAGATATTCTTCACTCGCTGCTAAGGTGCAGAAAATATTCTTCACTACTTTCCAGCGGGATCCTTTGTTGTCTCTCTTCCACTGTCGCCAATTCTCCGCTTCTTTTGGCTTCTCAATTCATCCAAGCTTTGTTTACTACCTAAAAACACAAAATTAATTAGTACAAGTATTTATTCTTGAAAACTAAAAAAATACAGAATTTGGAATAATATATGATTTTAAAGCGCAAAAGATGAGTTAATTGCCAATAAAAAGGTGTAGAAATATGCACTATTTGGCACTCATCAAATACCCCCAAACCTGAATTTTACTTGTCCTCAAGTGAAACAGAAATTAAGAAATCCTAACTATACCATTGTTGCTGGTCTATCGAATGCATTTAGCGTATGCACTAATCCTTTAAACCCCTAGGTGTCCCTAGTTGGACGCGTTGTAGTATCGTTAGGGTTTACCAGAGGTGTACCCACAAAACCTTCTCCAACTTCAGAATGTAATGGAGTCCTAAGCATCCAAGGAGCTATGAGGACATAGAGTTTCTGCATGCTAGTAATAAGAAGTTAGAACTACCAAAGAACGCATTCTCATCCTTAAGAGTTGAGCGAGAAATAACCATACCATATGAAAGAATTCGGGTTCGAGAGTTATCACAAGCCTCGACTTCTGCCTCACCAATAGGGTTTTATGATAATTGCACCCAAAAAGACCATTTTTTTAGTCTCTCATGTGTGCAGACATGAATGAAAAGAGAAATCATGCATACGTTGAATGGTGGGAAGGAAAACCTTCCGATATAATTTCTGGAGACTCCACAAAGTTGTGGACAAAAAAAATCTTTTCTGATGATCTCTAAGAAAGGAAATTAACCATTAGCAAGGATGGGAGTACTCACTTACCTTCACATCTGACCGGCAATCAACACCACTCTCATAGCATCCATAGAAACGTCTTCAATCTTCGGTCTTCGGTCTTCAACTGTTGATGATGAACTTCTGAACTTCTTAGAACCTTGAAAATTTCTTGATTTTTCTCTTCAATTTCCTTGTTGCTTGAATTTTCCTCTTAAATTTCTTCTTTACCATGGTGGTTATTAAACAAACTGTAATCATTTTTTATTTTATTTTTGATTAAAACACGAGATGACAAACTGGAAATAACAAAATAAAACTACTAAAGCCATGGATGAAGGACTTTATCACTCAATTCTTCACAACTTGTATTGTCTTGATTTTATGAACTTCACTAATTCTCATCTTATTTTCTTCCATTTGCTCTTGTAAAATACCTCTTCAAATGTGTATAGAATTCTGCTCTTTTTACTGTATCATCACTTTGAATAAGAATTTTACTTTTTCTTGAATTGTTGCATGTAAACTTTGGACTATCTCATCTTTCTTCATAGAATCTGACGTTGCTCTGCTCGTTGATGATGATGTGTTTTTATGGATCTGTTGATGTTGTCGAGAGAGAGAGAATGGTGCTAACTGCAAACCAAACTACAAGAAGGAGTTTTCATCTTTAGACGTCATCCTCATGATTGACGGAATTAGCACTCAAGAGATCAAAAATAGTGCTGAAAGTGGTGCGAAGTTGGGTAGCTCACCATTCCTACCCGGAATTTACGTACGGTGACACACACTCTAAAAGGACTTTTTAGATAGTCACAAAAAAATGAAGGTCGGTGCCTCGCTTGATGTAAAATAGGTAGTCTCCACTAAGGGTGATCATAACTCTACTACCAAATTGTAGTTGCAGGAAATCCCACACTACACCCCTTACAAGAATCCACACAATCAAATCATTTTAAGATGAACAATTATAGTTTTTATTGATCAAGCTCCAAAAATGTTACAAGATGAAAAGGAGATAAGCTAAAGAATTACAACCACTCTAAACTTTCTCTCTCTTAATGTCTTGTTCAACACTCGAAGAAGGTCTCTCCTCTCTAAAGTCTATCCGGCCCTTTATATAAGACATTACATAGTGGATGACAGCTAAGCTGTCCTTTATTTTCGGATCTGGCTTGCGACCTTCTCGCAAGTGTACATATGTTAAATCTCGCGACACTCCTCGATCTCGCTACATCTTCACATCTTTCTCGTGTTTTGGTTGTCGTCATCTGTTACGTCACTTTTACTTCCAGCCCGCGATGTCTTCGCAGTGTGTCGTTTATGGATTTCGCGAGAATCTTGGTGTTGCGATATTCTGATCCTACATCTTGCCTCTTCTCATTTCTTCTCTGCGAAGAAGAGAACGTCATGAGAACTAGTATTTTCAAAATGCCACAGCTGTTCATTTTTTCATATTTTTCTGTATTTGCATGATTTCGTACTATTACGCAGAATTTATTACACGTATCTCTTCTTCCACCCATTTCTTGACACGTCTCTTTCAACCGTTATTTCTCAACCGTTCACGTCCCTTCTCGCATTAAATGCGTTTATCTTCTCGAGATTTCTTCTCTATATATAGTTTTCTCACCCTCCTCTTCTTCTTTTTACTTTCTCTCTGCAATTTTTCTTCAATTCTCCTCCGTAATTTCCGTTTCTGCTACTGTAAATCTTCTTCTTCTTCTTTCTTTTGATCTTCAGTTCTTCATTCATTCCCATACTGAAAATGGCTCCAATCGGTCGCAAATACGAAACTTCTTTTGAAGAAGTTCAAAAAGATCTTCAAGGAAAAGGTTTTACTTTAACCACCATTCCCTTGGTCAGAACCTAAATCCATTCTTTCTGCCAAGTTGTTCACTGATCATCATTGTGATGATCAGGAAATCATAATTTCGCTTGGTCAAATTCTCGCCGGCCTTCCCATTCCTCTTTATAACCCTAACCTTCCGTTATTCTATGGAATTCTTGCTCATGCGAACTTCTCGCGAGCTATCTATCAACTAAGCGGGGATTGCATTCGCTTAATACTTGAGTTCGCCAATCGTGGCGCTGGTAATGGGTCTCTTTACCCAAAAGAAGTTAGAGATCCAAAATTTAAGGAATTGACGATACTCGTTGAAAGATACAGAGTCGAGAGTTTCTACGAGAATTATGAATTCATTCCTATGAGGAAGGATAATACTCGCTGGGGTGTCCGTCTGAAAAGAAATGATGATGTTGCTGACGATAAACTCCTAATGCAATACGTTGATTGGCATTCTGGTAAAAACAACGTCCCGCGTCACTCTAAAGACGATAGATGGTGTGTTTTTCCATTGGTGATAAAGGGGCCTTATATCGCAGGCTCGAATGTACTCCCTGAGAATTTTGCTACTTATCGACCTTAGGTATTTAATAGGCCCGAGAAGAATAAAGAGGTATGTCTTCCAACTTTGCGTACTTCGTAATCTTTCATTTGTTGCTTATTCCCTTATCCTTTGATTCTCGCGAAAATTTTTAGATTGAAAAGTTAAGATCGAGCTACAACCGGACCGGGAAGGCTAGCACTTTAGCTGTTCTTCGCTCCGTCATGGATGAAGTAAGAAACACTTTATATATTTTTAACAATATTGTTGCCTCTGTTTCTTATCTTCATTTGTGTGTGAAGGTTGGTGTTGTAGCTGTTGGAGAAGAAGAAAACCCTGAGGCTGCGAAGGCCAAAGGTAGAGGTAAAAATCCTCTTCGCAAGGAGAAGTATGTTGCTCCGCCTCTGAAGAAACGAAAATTTTGCCTCCCCTCCCCTTCGAATCCTCAGTCTGGTGAGAGTTCTGGTGATGAGGAAAATGATGATGTGGATATTCCTTCTTCAAATTCTCCAGCTGGATCTTCTATGGCACAGTTGTCTAGCATTTTTTCTGATTCTATGCAAGGGATGGGTGATGATCGCCTTTCTAGTACATGCAAGGCTCTCGCGAGTATTTGCGATTCACCTTTACTTGAGAGTGATGGTTCTCTTCATGGGGTCTCCAGATCAGTGACTCCAAGCTTCTTAAATTCACTTGGTGTCTTGGTATGTTTTCATTCTCTTATTTTTTCATAATTTCAATCTTAAGTTATCTCTTGATAATTTCATTAATTTCCTTTATAGTCCGGGAGAGCTTCATTTGCCGTTGCCTCAGATCTTGAGAAAAGGCGCAGTATTCTTGAGAAGAAAAATCTTCAACTTCGCAAGAAGAATGGAGAATTAGAAACTGAAGCTGCTGTTCTTCGCGAGGAGAATAAACGGTTAGAAGTTGAGTCTTCCACTCAGAAGAATAAGATATCTAGTCTTCAAAGTGCCAATCAACAACTTTATGGTATAAGACTTTTCTTTTTTCCTTTAGTTTATTCTCTCATTATCTTTCCTTATCTGATTTACAGTTTTCGCAGACGTTTATAATATTTCTGAGGAAGCCATTCTTCTTCATTCATTCCCTGATCCTATGGATAACAATGCCCTTCTTGATCATCTCAACAATTCTCTGCATAGTTTTTCAAATAACAAGATTAAATCTCTTCCTCTAAACGAACTTCAATCTAAATTTCGCCTCTTAGAAATTGATCATAGATCTAGTTTAGGCTTAGCCAACCAATTTAAACGTCTATATCTTGGTTTGAAAGAAAAAATTGATATTTTAAGAAAGAAAATCAGTGATCTCATAGATGACAAAGATCGCATCGCTAGTCGAGGTGCTCAGGCATTAGCGAAATTCCAGAAATCTCTTCTTGAGGTTCAAATTGAACGTGATGAATCCATACGTAAAAATGCTATTCTTTGCGAAAGAGAGAATCAAATTCGCTCCCTTCTTCTCATAAACAATGATGATGAATTTGCTTGGGCTGCGAAGGTTCTAGATAATGCCAGAAATAATTTAGGTGTTAACATTAGTCTTCAAGCTGAGCATACGGCCTTGGTTAGAGATATGATTTCTGACAGAGAAGGTTGTTAATTATTCTTCTTTATTTAACTGTTTTCATAAAATTGTCATCAAGTTGCTAATTCAATGTTATATGTTCGCAGAAGCTGAAGCAAGGTTTCGAAAAAGAATTGAAGAACTTGAATCTGAGAAAGAGCAACTTGCCAAAAATCTTTTTTCTCGGGATGATAAATATTCTAGGCTGAAGAACCAGCTAAAGATCACTGTCGCGAATTTTAAGAATGATGATATTATTTTTCGCAATCAAACTATTGAGATGGTCTGCGATGACAATAACATCCCTCGGTCTAAGTACCCTTGCCTTCTTGATGAAGTCCCCCAAAATATGCCTTCTCTGGATATTTCTGATAGCGATGCTAGTGAAGAAGAAGAGGAATCTGATGAAGATGAAGAAGTTGAAGGATCAAATGAAGATAATGAAGAGGAAGAATCAAATGAGAAATAATTTTATTTTCCTTTTTCTCCCTTTGTAATATTTGTACAGTCATTTTTTCAATCTCCCATCTTTGGGTGTATTCTTTTGCCGTGAATTTCTTGAGTCTTTGAATACAATTTCTATCTTTCTTGTTTCTTCCTCCACATAAAGGGCAATTCTTTTTTTCAATATGGTTAATCAATATATGCGTAAATCTGTCATATTAAGACAAATAACATGTTCTTGTTCATTCCCATACTTGCCTCTGTTATTTGTATTCGAATGGGAGATTAAGCATAATTTCGCAGATATTTTCTGCTGAACTTTATCACTGCGACAAGATCGCAGGACGTTCTTACATTTTCATGTAATAACCCATTGATCTTGCCTTATCATTTCTATTGTGTGGTCTTATTTGCCTTCCTAGTTAAAGGTCTTATTTTGCCACCTCTCATTTTTGCGACAAGATCGCAGGACGTCTTTACACTTTCATGTAATGACCCATTGATCTTGTCTTATCATTTCTTTAGTATTATTGCCTCTACAGGATATTTTTCTTGCGACAATATGACATGCCTAAATATCCTTGCGAACGTAAAGCCCCATGACATTGTCGTCTTTGCGACGAAATCGCAGGACGTCTTTACATTTGCATGTAAGGACCCATTGATCTCGTCTTATTTACTCTTTTGTATTTTTGCCTCTTCAGGATTGTTGCACAAATATGACAAGCCTAAATATTCTTGCGAACATAAAGTCTCATGACATTTGCGTCTTTTTTGACACTATCAGCTCCCTAATGGAGGGTGCCGCCCTTATCTTCCCCTTGGTTGCCCCTTCAAGGAGGCGTACTTCTGCCATACAAGGCTAGCTCCTCCCATCCGGTCTTAACAACAACCAGTTGTTTTCGCAGCCTCTTATTGATAGACGCATTTATGTGTCTAATTTGTCCTCAATGTTTCGTATTGTTAGTACTCGTTTTTGTCCTTATTATGGTGTTTTGTGTGTTTGTAGGTATTTTTTGGAAATAAAGATTGTTGGAAAATTCGGCTCGAAAAGTTGCTCGGAACACCCCCAGGGGGGACATTTGCTATTCGGACTCCCACTTTGGATAAGGGGTAACCCAATTACTAAGGGGCACCCAACTGATATTCGCACCCCCAGCTGTTGGATAAGGGCTGACCATCTTCACCATTCAAATTTTAGAAATGGCGGGAAAAAAATATTTGAAAACTACCGAGTTGCTGTTTCGAATTTGGAGGAGCTGTGACGAGATTCAATCACTCCAATTAACTCATTCCATCCTGTTACACTCACACAGGACTGGTAAATCCTTCAGAGTCGAAAAAACGTGGGTTGAATACGTAGATTTTCCACACAACAGGGCGTTCGTGTACGGGAAGAGATAGTCAAGTGATTACAGCGAGTCTAGATGTGTGCTGCACGTGTTTGGGTGGATTCTGGTCGTTGGAGAAATGTGAAGAAGTTAAACATGGATAGTATGCACGTAATTGACTGCTGCAGATACGTGCAAGAGATTAAAAAGGAAAGAAAAAATATTTTCTTTACTGCCGAGTGATGACAGAATTTCGGGGAGTTATTACTGTGATTTTGAGGCGCTGTCGACTATATATAGAGTTCTGAGGAGTTATAGGAGAGTGGGGAGAGATAACAGAGCAAAGAAATTCAAGTTTCAGAGATCTGCTGCTGCTGCCATTGAAGAGAGCTCGAAGAACATAAGACGCACGAAGGACCGTCGTTCTTCAACAGTGTTAATGATTCACAGCTGAGGGTCGTAGTTTAGAGACAGTCTTAAAGCAACAGTAACAACGACAGTTACTATTTATCGTTCTTTGTAACAGTTCGGTTTGTAACAAAAATAATTGTTACAAACCCGATTTTTCATTATTTCTCCCTTATTCATCAGTTGTAAACCATTTTTGAGCAATGAAATCAACTTTTGAGCGTGTTTCCAACATGATGAGCTAAACCCATCCTCTGGAGCGACGGAGGAAGCCATTCTTTCAAGAATTATGTGGTAACATTTAATTTATTAATTTATGCAATATTTTTATATGATTAATTGCATTGATAAAAAATGAATTAAATGATTTTTATTAATCAAATGTGTTTTCTCTTGATGATGCATGCTTAGTTTTAGACTCTTGATGCGTTATGCTTGCGACTAACATTTGATATTTTGGAAATCTGATTTTGGCAATACTTTAGAATCAAATCAATTGTTTAAATTGCACGATATAAATTAATTCAAAACCACATAAGTATTGATGAATGGTGAAATCCTAGCTCCATCCTCTCCATAATTTTCACAACATCTTGTATTCTGAGTTTGTTATATTTTTGCTTTAATAATTAAGTCTAAAAATCTGCTTTCACAAGTCTCAACGAACCTTTTACTACAACATCATTGAAAATAACCATCAATTTTTGGCGCCGCCGACGCGGACTTGTCTTTAGGCTAGAGTTTTTATATTATTTTTTTTAGGTTTTTATTTATTTGTTCTACTTTACGTTTTTGGATTTTTGTCTTTTTACTACAGATTTTGGAATTTGGAGCGAAAGAAAAATTTGCCAAAGCTTTTGGTGAATACTTAAAGATTTGGAGTTAAAGACAAATCGAAAGGAGCGAAAGAAGAAGATTTTTTTTTATTATTTTTTTAAAAAAAAAGAGAGAAAAAAAAAGAGAGGCATTTTTATTTTTATTTTTTTTTAGACTTTCCTTTCCTTTTCTTTTGCACTTTTACTTTTTGGACTTGGACATTTGGACATTATTTTTAAACCCTACGGAAGGGTAGTTTAAATATAAACTGTGTGCAGAGAAGGACGGCGATTACGATATCGCCTCGGCCCCTTGGGTTCGTACATGACATTGGAGTCGTGGCCCGAGTCGACTACAAAGGTTCATACCCCGTCTGGAACGGGAGGTAAGTTTGTCGAAACACTCGCGAATCCCCTGTCAACGGGTTACTGTATTCCTTCGTTTGCATATATGTCGAGGAACTGAATACGGCTGCTTTAATTTCCTAGTAAAGGGCAAGGCCTGGCCATACAAGATAAGGGTTCGGATTTCATCACCGTTCTCTTCTTGCCCGCCTTAGGAAAACAATACTTAACGCGAACCTAAGCTTTAAAATTTGGAATAGAACGAGACCTATAGGGTAACGAGCTTAATAGGAAAGTCGTTCGAAAAATATTGGTTACTCTTTTGAGCATACTTCGAAGTTCATGATGGTTTCTGTGAGTTGAATGCGTGACTGCGCCGCCTTGTAATGCGGTGATGCCTTGGGTGTCAAAGATCCACGCAGCTTCCCTCGCCTCTATTCAACTTACTTTAACTCGGATTGATTCCAGAGAGGTTTGCTCAGATTGTAACGAGTTCCTTTTCGAAAGATTAGAAGCTGGTCTAGAAACAACTAAGTGGAGCCATCATGCTTTTTGTTTGCTAGAAATCATTAGGTTTGCTGTGGTGGAGTCAGCCTTGTTTGTGTTTGCATAGAACTTCTCTTCCTTTTTCGGATTTTTCTTTTTCTTTTGTTTTTCTAGTGTATGCCCGAGGTTATTAGAGAGCGGGCTTGGAAAAGAGACAATCTAGGTCGATTGATTAGTGAAAAACCTAGTAATTCTTCTTGTGGAAGCGGGGAGCTCGAAGACTCTTCTTTTGAGAGCCCCGTTTTTGGAAACTTCAGTTTTGAGAATCTGTCTCTTCGTGAGGAAAGTACCCCTAGTACTTCAGTTGTGCCAGCGATGGCAACTTTGAAAGATTACATGTTCCCAACTAGGACCAACCGAGCTTCGTGCATTAAATTGCCAGCCACTACGGCTAATTTCGAGATAAAACCTAGTATTCTTCAGATGATCCCTATATTCTTAGGAAAAGATGATGAGAACCCTTATTTTCATTGTAGTTGCAGGAAATCCCACACTACACCCCTTACTCAGTTTTGCTTGACTAATCCATTGAAAGACGTGTGATCAAGAATATTTATTAATTGATTCCATGAAATGTTTACACAGTACAATAGAATTACACTTGGAAATTAAAGCGCTCTTAAACTTTCTCTCTCCTAATGACTTGCTTCACAATTCAAAAAGATCTCCCCCTTCAACAGACTCATTTAGCCCTTTATATAGGGTAATACATAGTGGATGACAGCTAAGCTATCCTTTATTTTCGGGAATGTCTCGCGAAGTGTCGCAAGTGCACGAATATTCATTCTCGCGACACTTCTTAACCCTCGCCAGGTTTCATGTCTTCCAACTGTTTTGTTTGTCGTTATTCATCGCGTCGTTTATTTTAGCTCCCTGCGACTCCCTCGCGACACCGTCGTTTATTAATCCCGCGAACCTTGTCCGTTGCGATATTATGATCCTACATCTTGCCTCTTTTTCCTTGAATATTGCTTGAAGAGCGATTTGAAGGAAAAATTCATTGTTGTAATAATCCTCGGTTTCAATCGGTGAAGGAACGAGGAGTAAGTAACAAACGCGGAACATAATATGAGAAATGATGGAGAAGGTAGGATTCAAATATCGATATTTGAATCCTACCTACACCCCTCATAATATAGTGAGGGGTGTAGTAAGAAAGGAGGAATGAAACAGGAGAATCGTCAAGGATGAATATGAGAAATGATGGAGAAAATCAAAATCAGCCACCGATCTCCCCAGTAACAAACGCGGCTGTGGATTATGATAGAGTAAGTGTACATACTTGGAGGTCTGATTCTGAAGACGAGAGGGAAGAGGAGCAAAGCAACGGTGAACAATGGACAAGGAGGAGGCGAGCAAGGAATGAATGGAGAAATGAATCCAGGAAACGAAGAAATCGCAGCGTTAGAAAGATTGAGACAAACAATACATGAAGAGAGACGACTAGAGGCAGAGGAACGAGCAAACTTGACAAGACAGAATCATGAATTGAGAATGGAAAATATGAGATTGCAAAATAGGAGATCAAGAAGTAGTGTGAGATCAAGTTCAAGATCGATTAGGGAAGAAAGAAGGAGAGTTTTACCAACAGAAAGTACCGAAGAAGAAAACCAACAAGAAACACAAAATCCAAGCACAGAGCATGGCGAGAGAAGAGGGGAAATGGAAGATCGTTATATTCCTCAGCCCGAAAATCTTCAGGATGAGCGAAATAGGGAAAATCAAGGAAACATGCAACTCCAAGGGCCGAATGACCCAGCTGCTTGAAGGAGAATAATCTTGCACGGAGAGAAGAATTGAGAAGAAACCGAGAGATTGAGGATGACATTGAGAGGCACTACATTGAACAAGCACGGCTAGCTCGCGAGAGAGAAAGGATAAGAGCAGAAATGGAAAATCAAGAGATGGAAGAGGCAATCCTACAGAATAACCATGACAACCGAGAAAGAAGGAGGGAACAAAATCGTACCAATAGAAATATTAATGAAGAATATGAGAGGGTGCAGATGAGAGCTGAGAGACAGCCAAGAAGAGAGAACAACCGATATAATGGCGTGCGAATTGAAGAAAGAAACGAAGAAGAGCGTCGCAGGGAAAGGAGAGAAGAAAATAACGAGCAAGAAGGTCAAAACAGGCACGAGCGTAGAAGGAGAGAGGCAGAGCTAAAAAGACCAGTAGAATCAAATTAAAGGCAAATGAACAAATCTTAAGAGAACTCGGCGAAATGAGAGGATTACCGAACAATAGAAGGGAAGGAGGAAGGAAACAATTGGACGAAGCCATCGCAGAAAGCCGCGAAGAATCCCTTCACGCTAGAAGTACGGATGGGAGGAATACCTCCTAAGTGCAATCTACCTGCATTAACCAACATCTTTGATGGAACAACCTCGTGCGGTACAACATATCAAGGCTTATATGAGATGTATGTTGCAGTGGGAGAATCATGATGCTATACTGTGCAAATATTTCGCATCAAGCCTAATAGGAGAAGCACTAAAATGGTTTGAAGGTCTGCCAAGGAACACAATCACATCATTTAACCATTTACAAGCCACATTCCTGGGAGCATACATAAGTAACAACTCTTCACGACCCGGTATTGAAGATGTATTCGGGTTGAAACAAAGGGTTGGCGAGAGCTTAAGGCAGTTGACAATAAGATGGAGGACCATGTGTAGCGAAATGGCAGGACGGGTTGAGGAAAGATATCTCATCCTCTCATTTGTGAATGCTCTCTTCGCGACTAACTTGTTATACATTCAAATTTTTAGAATCAAAAATACAATCACGATGGCAGAATCATGAGAGTTACGGAAGAGTATATTGCCTTAGAAGAAAGACAGAATGAAATGAATTCTTATCCAAATCGCGAACACAAGCTCGAATGCTGCGAACGCAAGCTTGTTGCCTCAATTCATAAATACAGTGGCGAGCACTTCGCAAGGACAGCAAGCAGGGAAGGCTGATGAGGGACAGCGGAAGATAGTAGCCATGGGAAGCCACGACCAAGAAGAATTTGAACGAGAAAGGAACTACTACAACCGTAACAACAATAATAAGATTCAGAGGCTAGATCATGTACAAGAAACTTACGGTGGACGAAGGCAAAATAATCATGCAAGGCAGAGAAGTCGCAGAATAGTATGGGAAGAGATTAAGATGCCTCCACCGAATGCTAGTGTGGAAAAGATCTGGGAAGCTATACTTGTAATGGAAGATGTACCAAAGCACCTTGGAACGTGGGAATGGAACCACCACCGGCGATAGAAGTCATGAGTTTTGCTCTTACCATCGCTTCCATGGGCATCAAACAAACGATTGTAGAAACATAAAGAGAATTATTCTCGGGATGATTGATCGGGGAAGTCAATCACTTTCTAAAGGGAGAAGAAAAAGGCCGGACATTACCACCACCACCGAGATGCACGAAATGTGTCGGCGAAAGGAAAGGAAACATTTGTGATAGAAGTTGGAACAAAAGCTAAAAATTTGAACCGCAACTCTATCGTCCACTCCTATCGCACAATCGAAGATTTTCATGACAATGCTCGGTAGAGTCTTTGCGAGAGATGCTAATGATAAAGAAATAATGAGTCCCAAGCGAGAACGACACGGTTAGAAAAGTGGCAGTGAAGACTATTTCTTTCTCTGCAGATGAAGTGCCAAAAGGAAGAGAAACACATGATAGCCCGTTGGTTGTGAAACTAGAGATTAACCCAAAACCAATTGATGGAGAAGATGATGAAGCGTAAGATTGTATGGGCGATCAACCGAATCCTAATCGATACCGGAAGTTCGGTAAATATTCTTTTTTACCATACTTACAAGACGATGGGAGGAAAGGATGAGGATTTGATCCCCTCGACATACAAGATATATGGCTTTAATGGCACTGCAAACAAGCCAAAGGGAGAGGTTCACATGAGAATACCTCTTCAAGGATTATCAACTGATGTTTTATTCTGTGTGGTTGACGTGGAATCTCCGTATAATGCGCTGATTGGGAGGCCATGGCTTCATGAAATCTTGGGGGTCGCATCAACATACCACCAATGTATAAAATTTCCACATCCAAACGGCATTGGTATTATACAGGGAGATTGGAAGGAGTCGCAACAATGTCACGAGGTTGATGTAGAAAGCTGCAAAGAAAGAAATGCCAAAAGAAAGGGTTGGGAGCAACATGTGAGAGATGAGCAGAGAAAGGAAAAACTGATGGTGGATGCTATAGAAGTAAGGACTGAACATACCTCGCGAGGTGAATGCCTAGAGACAGGCGAATATTATGATAATAAAGAAGCGAAGGATATGAAGAACAAAAGGCATAAGAAATGAATAATCAACAAAAACAGGAGAAAAAGTAGCAATTGAAGTAATGATGTGCGAGAATCTCGCAGCCAAGAGTATATGAGAATTCGGTTAAGAAAGAAAAATGAAAATACAACAAATGAAATGGAATTTTGCGAATACTTCGTAAACAAATATCGGCAAATAATGAAACATGAATGATTGAATGACTTAACAAAGATGAATGAGTAAAAGAATGGGACGAACCTTTATGGCGTACACCCTAGTTCGCGAATAACATTTCGTAAGAGGCAAATGTAAGACCTAAAGTGCGTCATATAAGGGGGTATCTCTCGACATGGCTCAGGGGGAAGGTTACACCGCTCCTGAAGCCTGAGTCATGAAAATTTGGGGCCCATGAAAGCCTATCCTAAGAGGTACCTTGGATTCCCAACTATATATATAAGGTTATACCCTGTTGGGCGACCGAGGGTCTCTTCCTAGAGTCGCAGTATGCTCAAGGCGCCGAGGTACACGGTTGAGCCGAGTGCCCGGATGGATGAACCTACCCCGGCCATTCTTGGCAAGTCTTGGCATATGTTGCACTCGCCCGAAGAAAACTCCACTTAGGGTGCAGCCTCGAACCATAAACCCTATAGGTATAGGGGATAAGAGGCTGCGAAAACAACTGGTTGTTGTTAAGACCGGATGGGAGGAGCTAGTCTTGTATGGCCGATGTTTCGCCTCCTTGAAGGGGCAACCAGGGAGATGATAAGGGCGACGCTCTCCATTAGGGGGAGTGTCAAAACAGACGCAAATGTCATAAGGCTATGTTTTCGCAAGAGAATTTAGGCTTGTCATATTTGTGCAATGATCCTGCAGAGGCAATAATACTAACGCGAGGGTAAGACGAGATCAATGGGTCTTTACACGACAGCAGTACGGACGTCTGCGATTTCGTCGCAAGACGGCAATGTCATGGGACTTTATGTTCGCAAGGATATCTAGACCTGTCATATTGTCGCAACTAAAACATCCTGCAGAGGCAAAAATACTTGGAAAATGATAAGGCAAGATCAATGGGTCTTTACATGCAAGTGTAACGACGTCCTGCGATTTTGTCGCAATGAAAGGTGGCAGGGGAAGACCTCTAATTAGGGAGGTCTAACTTGGAAGACCACACGAAAATGATAAGGCAAGGTCGATGGGCCCTTGCTTGAAAACGTAAAGGCGGCCTGCGACCTTGTCGCAACAAGAAGAGATAAAATAAAGACTACCGAAACGATAAGGCGAGACAAGTAGGATTCTTGATTTATGAAGATAGATCTCGTCGCAACGATACGTTTCAATAACAATAAAATTATTATCCAACCAAATACATGATGACAACTAAAATCTTCCATCTGAAGATAAATAACAGAGGCAAGTATGGGAATGGAAAAGATGGAATATTGTTATTCATCTTCTGATGAAAGAGTTATACATCAATAATGTTAGCCAATTATATTACAAAGAAGAACTACCAAAAAAGGGGAGTGAAGATTGAATTTAGGGGGGGACAATCCAAGAAATACACTATAATAAAGATACAGAAATGTACAGATATCAGAGGCAGCGAAAGAAAACAAAAAGAATTATCTCTTTGGTGATTCCTCTCCTTCATCTGACTCCTCAGTCCTATTATTCTCATCGCCAGAATTTTCTTGTTCGCTAGCCTCACTATCAGAAACGTCCCGACAGGCAGTGATTCTCGGGAACCTTTTCGAGAAAGCCAGGGATATGAATGCAGAGGGATATTGTGGTCCTTACAAACATACTCCATGGCTCCATTGCGAAAACGAACGGCATCATTATTAAAATTCGCCACTGTCGTTAGAAATTGTTTCTTCAACTTGAAATATTTATTCTCGCGAAGGGAGAGACTCTTTGCGAAATGTTCTTTTCGACTTCAAGTTCTTCAATTCTCGCTGGAAAATTCCTGGCGAGTTGTTCTTTTTCAGATTCAAGCTCTCTAATTCTAACTTGAAGTCTCTTCTCGGATTCTACAAATAAGTAACAACAAGTTAATAATTTACAAGCAATACTACAAAAGTAAGAAGCAGTAAGGTATAATAAGTAACCTTCTCTATCAGATATCATATCTTTAATCAAGGAAGTATGCTCGGCATGAAGACTAACATCAACACCTAGGTTATTCCTGGCATTATCTAAAACTTTCGCAGCCCAGTGCGAATTCATCATCACTATTAATAACAAGAAGAGAACGAACTTGCTCTTCTCGCCGCTTAAGTATGGTATTCGATGAAGGAGTTCATCTCGTTCAACTTGCACACCAAGAAGAGATTTGTGGAATTCGCTAACGCCCGTGCACCTCTCGTTAGTAATGCGATCGTTCTCATCTATGAGGTCACTAATTTTCTTCCTTAAAGTCTTGATTTTCTTCTCGGAATCAAGGTACATTCGTTAAATCGATTAGTTAAATTTAAACTAGATCTCGTGTTCGATCTCTAAGAGATGATATTTGGATTGAAGATCCTTTAATGAAAGGAGGTTAATTTTATTTGAGAAACTACTTAGAGATTGATTGAGGTGAGTAAGAAGGACATCATCATTCATAGGCTCGGAAATGAATGGAGAAGAATGGATTCTTCGGAGAGATTATATACGTCTGCGAGAATAATAGTCGACAAAGAAAAAAATAAAAGATAGCATGAAAAGGATTTGAGAATTGAAAATTACTATACCATAAAGTTGCTGATTTGAATTCTGAAGAGTGATTACTCTCTCCTTTTGGGAGTCCAGATCGGCTTCTAATTTTTGAATCTTATCGCGAGATGACGCGGCTTCAGCTTCCAGCTCTTGAGTCTTCTTGTTCAATTGTAAATTTCTCTTTTCAAGATTATTGCGTCTTCTCTCGAGATCTGAGGCAACTACAAAAGAAGTTTTTCCAACCTATGAAAGAAGATAGAAAAATCATTAATACATATATATTTAAAAATTTAAAATTAACAGGGAAATATGACTACATGCATACCAAAGACCCGAGTGCGTTCAAGAAGTCAGGAGACACAATTCTAGAGGCTCCATTGAAAGAATTATTGCCCTCTAGTAAAGCAAAGATTACACACATTTGCGAGAACCCCGCAAAGGGAAGCTAGGGGAGCATCTCCCATTCCTTGGAAAGAGTCTGAGAAGATGCTAGATAACTGATCCATAGGAGAACCGGCCAATGGAATCTCTTTAGTGAGAGAGGGATTCGAATCATAGTTATCCTCGTCAGAAGATTCGGAACTTGAGCTAAGGCGAGAAGAAGACTGAGTCTTTCGCTTCTTAGTTAATGGAGCAGAAGATCTATCTTTGCGAACGACGGTTTTACCCTTACTTCTAATCTTCGCGGCTACAGCTTCTTCAACTCCAACCTTTGCATACGGTTAAAGATAAGAAACAGAGGCAACAATATTGTTTCAAATAACAAAGGAAATGTTTCTTACTTCATCTGTAAGCGATCGAAGTATCGTCAGAGTACTCTCCAACGGATTATCCTTGTAGCTTCTTCTCAATTTGGCGATCTGAAAAATTCCACAAACTCAGCAAATGTAAAAAGAAAGTTGCGAAGGCAAGATTTGAAGTGGAAAACATACCTCTTTTGCCTTATCAGGCCATTTGAATTCCCAAGGATGATATCCTGCGAGATTCGCAGGAAGAATATGCGAGCCCGCGATGTAAGGGCCATTTAAAATCAAGGGTACAACCCACCACTTCTCATCCTTGGAGTGGCGAGGAGTAGTATTATTGCCGGGTGCCGTCGTCAATATCTTGCATGAGTAATTTATCCTCGAGACATTATCCTTCTTTTTCAAAGCGAATGCCCCAAATGAGATTTCGCATTCCTCATCTTTATCACTTTGAATAATTTTCAAAAAGTTCTCTACAGTGTATTTCTCAGCAACTATTTCCAAGTTTGCGAAATCGGGGTGTCTAATAGTATTAGGGTATAAAGATCCTTTGCCAGCACCACGGTTCGCGAACTCAAGCATTAGGCGAATGCAATCACCACTTAATTGATAAACAGCCCGAGAGAATTTTTCATGGGCCAAGATTTCATAAAATAAAGGCATCTCAGGATTGTATAAGGGAATGGGAAGTCCTGCGAGAAGCTGACCTAGCGAGACTATAATTTTTTGATCATCACATTGATGATCGAAAACAACTTTGCAAGAAAGAATAGATGAAGATTCTTGATCGGGAATGGTTGATAGAGTAAAACCCTTCTCGAGCAACTTCGTTGAACTTCACCAAAAGAAGATTTATATGCACGACTAATGAAAGCCATTATCGGTATGGGAATGGATGGGAGGTTGGAGATTAGGATCGAGCGTTAGAAGGGATGAAGAAAAGAGTTACAGTAGCAGGAGCGCAAATTGCGGAAGGAGAGAGTCAAGAAAAGTTGCGAGAGAAACTCAAGGAAGAAAAGAGGAGGAAAAGAAAGCTATATATAGAAAAATCAAAAAAGATTCTTGAGGAAAACGAGGGCATTTAATGCGAGAAGAGACACGAACGGACGAGAATAAACGGGTGGAAGAGACGTGTCAAGAAAAGACTTTAATAGTCAAAATCAGTAATAGTACGGAGTCAAAAAAGATAAAGATAAGTAGTCAAACAAATCAAAATATTGATTCTCATGATATTCTCTCCCTCGTAGAGAGATGTAAGGAGAGACAGGAGACGGAACTTCATATATATACTACAAAGAAGCTTCGGAACTTCGCTAAAAGAATAGAGGCAAGTACGTACTTTTCAAGAAAAATATTCTTTCGCTCGTTCCTTCACCGATTGAAACCGAGGATTATTACAACAATGAATTTTTCCTTCAAATCGCTCTTCAAGCAATATTCAAGGAAAAAGAGGCAAGATGTAGGATCATAATATCGCAACGGACAAGGTTCGCGGGATTAATAAACGACGGTGTCGCGAGGGAGTCGCAGGGGAGCTAAAATAAACGACGCGATGAATAACGACAAACAAAACAAATTGGAAGACATGAAACCTGGCGAGGGTTAAGAAGTGTCGCGAGAATGAATATTCGTGCACTTGCGACACTTCGCGAGACATTCCCGAAAATAAAGGATAGCTTAGCTGTCATCCACTATGTATTACCCTATATAAAGGGCTAAATGAGTCTGTTGAAGGGGAGATCTTTTTGAATTGTGAAGCAAGTCATTAGGAGAGAGAAAGTTTATGAGCGCTTTAATTTCCAAGTGTAATTCTATTGTCTTGTGTAAACATTTCATGGAATCAATTAATAAATATTCTTGATCACACGTCTTTCAATGGATTAGTCAAGCAAAACTGAGTAAGGGGTGTAGTGTGGGATTTCCTGCAACTACACCCCTTACTCAGTTTTGCTTGACTAATCCATTGAAAGACGTGTGATCAAGAATATTTATTAATTGATTCCATGAAATGTTTACACAGTACAATAGAATTACACTTGGAAATTAAAGCGCTCTTAAACTTTCTCTCTCCTAATGACTTGCTTCACAATTCAAAAAGATCTCCCACTTCTTCTTACAATCGTTGGTTGCCCTTGTACGTTTCTTCTTCTAGCCATTTCTCTTTTTCAATGAATTCTTGAGTATCTCTCCAAACCTTTTCTCTGTTAATCCAAATTCTTTCCAATTTCTACGTCAATCTCTGCTCTCTCCCTGTTTCTAGCGCATATGTAGTTGCAGAAAATCCCACACTACACCCCTTACTCAGTTTTGCTTGACTAATCCATTGAAAGACGTGTGATCAAGAATATTTATTAATTGATTCCATGAAATGTTTACACAGTACAATAGAATTACACTTGGAAATTAAAGCGCTCTTAAACTTTCTCTCTCCTAATGACTTGCTTCACAATTCAAAAAGATCTCCCCTTCAACAGACTCATTTAGCCCTTTATATAGGGTAATACATAGTGGATGACAACTAAGCTATCCTTTATTTTCGGGAATGTCTCGCGAAGTGTCGCAAGTGCACGAATATTCATTCTCGCGACACTTCTTAACCCTCGCCAGGTTTCATGTCTTCCAACTGTTTTGTTTGTCGTTATTCATCGCGTCGTTTATTTTAGCTCCCTGCGACTCCCTCGCGACACCGTCGTTTATTAATCCCGCGAACCTTGTCCGTTGCGATATTATGATCCTACATTCATATTAGGGACTTTGAGGAAATTTGTGGGACAGTTAGAATAAAAGACCTTACTGATGAAGTTTTGAAACTTAAGATGTTCCCCTTTTCCTTGAAAGATAAATCCAAGACCTGGCTAAACAACCTACCATCTGAATCCATTGAAACATGGCAGGAACTTATTGTTGCTTTCTATATGAAATTCCACCCTAAGCATAAAACTGCAGCTGTTAGACAGAGAATTAGTTCCAGTGTGCAACAAGAGGGAGAGTCTCTTTATAGGTTTTTAGAGAGATTCAATGATATCCTATCCCAGTGTCCTCACCATGGATTTGATAAGATGAAACTCGTAGAGATTATTTATGATGGTTTAAACTATTCGACCAAAGCCATGGTCGAGTCTATGTCTTGTTGGTGAGTTCACTAGTAAAAGTGCTGAGGATGCCTTTACTTTCTTAGGAGTTGTTGCTGAGAAATCCCAACAGTGGGAGTCCTGTGTTGACCACCCTAAAAGACTCTTGGTCAATAGAAGTAGCACTAATATGGTATATACGAGTTTTGCGTCAGATGCTAAGTTTGTTGCTTTGTCTAGAAGGTTAAAAGCTTTGGAAATGGGTCAGTCTAAAAATAGGTCCCTTGTTGAACCTAATAGAGCCTCTCAAGTCTCTAGTTGTGGAATAGAGCCCGATAACTCATTTTGGGAAGGTCAGGTTAGTGAAGAGCAAGCTCATGCTGTCTATAACAATGATAGGTTTGAGAACCGTCAGAAGTTTGACCCATACTCAGAGACCTACAACCCTGGTTGGAGAAACCATCCTAATTTCTCTTGGTCTAAGGGACAGAATCAAGGTCAGTCTAGTAATTCTCGGCTTCCCCCGGGTTTTGGTTATACTCGGAACCCTTCGGGTCAAACCCGGTTTAAACACTTCGAGAAAAAGATCTCTACCTTAGAAGAAGCTCTTACTATGTTAGTAAAGAACCATGATATGTTATCAGCTAACCACCTTAGCTTTCAACAAGAAACCAGGCATAATCATAAGGTTAATTCCCAGACTCTTGCTAAACTAGAACTTCAAGTCGGCCAAATAGCTAAGTATTTAAGTGAGAGAGAAGGAGGTAAGTTTCCTATTCAAACTCAACCCAATCCTAGGGGGGTCCATCAAATATCTTTAGTTGGTGAGGAATCATCAAACCATGTGAACTCGATAAAAACCCTTAGGAGCGGTAAAACAGTAGACAACAAGGTTGCCATGCCTGATAGTGAACATGTTGTAGTTCACCCTTCTGAACAAAAAACTGATGAGACTGATAGAGTCTCTAAAGAGACCAATGAGGGTCATATTGAGCCCGGCTTTGTTCCTAGAGCCCCATATCCGCAGTTGTTAGCCCCAACAAAGAAGGAGTCGACATTCAACGAGATAATGGAAATATTTAAACAGGTGAACATCAATATTTCGTTATTAGAAGCAATTACGCAGATGCATGCTTATGCCAAGTTCCTTAAAGATCTTTGTACACGGAAGCGTAAGCTTAATGTCCAAAAGAAAGCCTTTTTAGCTGGTCAAGTAAGTTCCATTCTTCTGAACCAAACACCCCCTAAGTATAAGGACCCTGGATGCCCTACCATTTCTTGTGCGATTGGTAATCACATGGTCGATAAAGCTTTACTTGACTTAGGAGCTAGTGTTAACTTAGTCCCGTATCATGTATACACCCAGCTAGGTCTTGGTAAGCTGAAACCGACTAAAATGACACTAAAATTAGCTGATAGGTCTGTAGAAGTCCCTCGTGGTTTCATAGAGGATGTTCTGATTAAGGTTGATAAGTTTATTTATCCAGTGGATTTCGTTGTTCTAGACACCCAACCTGTTCAGGACCCAAATGCTCAAATCCCAGTGATTCTAGGTCGCCCATTTTTAGCCACAACTAACGTTGTCATCAATCAATAGGACTGGGCTTATGAACATATCCTTTGGTAATATGACCACCGAACTAAATGTCTTTAATGTTACTAGACAACCTTAAAGAATGATGATTTAGAAGAAGTGAATATGATTAGCACTTTAGTTCAGGATTTAGTTCAGGATAATTGGCATGACACTTTACTGGGAGATTCTTTAGATGAATTTGAGGAAACCATTCTCTTAGACAAGATGTGTGATCAATCTTTAGAAGAATCCCTTGAGTATTTTAAAGACTCTACGGACCCAGAAATCCAGGCAATAGTGTTAGGTCTTTCTAAGAATAATGATGACCCTAAGTTTGGGGGTAGAGAACTAGAAGAATCTCTTGAGTATTTTAAGGACTCTGAAGATCCGGAAATTCAAGCAATAGTTAGAAGTTTGTCTGTGAGTAGTGAAAACCCTAAGTTTGGGGGTAGTGATGGTTCTTGTGATCGTCAAATATCCCTAATTAGAGTCCCTAACTTGGTACTCGAGCTTTGTGCATCTGAGATATTACTTGAGTCTATTCAGACTCTGCAACCCGATCCTCCTGATACTGTCCAGGAGGTAACCCAGGTATTAGAGACCCGTTTTTCGGATGAATCTATTTATCAAGATACACATATGAAGCTCAATTATGCTACCCAGATGAACCTAGTTGTCTTGACAGAAACCTTAGACGAGGATGTCTTTGCTTCTATTCATTTTTCGAACCAAGTGCGGTTATCCGATATTGGTGTTAGCTCTATTTGGTCTTATGGACCCACAACTATTTCGGCTATTGGTGTATGACTTTGGAAGGTGAAGATCCTTTTTGAGGTATTTGATGTCTGGCTGAAGACTTTAAACTTAGCACTCCTTGGGAGGTACCCCTTGCTCATGCAACACGGTAATATTTTTCCTCATTTCCTTCTAGTGGTAACAGTTTCTCCTTGTTCATGTTTTTAATTTCATCTTTAGAACATTGAGGACAATGTTAGATTTAAGTTTGGGGGTATGAGAGAAACTTTTTAGTTGCATTAAATAAAACTCCAGAGCCTAGAAATTTATGTTTATTAAGGATGGCACTAACCAATCTAAGTGGATGGAAGCATCTTGGTTATAGGAGTTGAGGAACCAATCTTATTAGATGGAAACATCTAAAGAGTCTATTCATAAAAGCACAGAGCTCAGGTGTTAGAAAAGAAAACATGGTAGTTTCGCCATATCCTCATGATGGAAACATCGAAAGAATCCTAATCACTTCTTTTCTTTTTCTTTTTACCATTGCTAGGGTGAAATAGAGTGACTGAGATACTCAAAAAAAAAAAAAAAAAAAAAAAATTAGACCAGACCATTAGGCCAACCGAAATAAATTCAATAAAGTCGACCACTGGTACCCTTGTATATGCCAGCTGAGTTGACCTAGAGTTAGGATTATCGACCACTGGTCCCCTTGATATTAGTCCTGACCAATATCTCAGTCCATTAGGATAGGTTCACCTTAGTCAACATCATCCACGTTTTTCTCTACATCCATCTTCTTAATCTATCCATGTGATTGGTTGACTCCGGTTTATGATGTCCAGAAACTATCTGAGTAGAGCTCTGTCACTTTATATGAATTTTAGTATGCTTGAGTGCAAATTCGTGTACAACAATTGGAATTTCGCACCAGGGTACTTCCTCCTGTAGTCATTAAGTAGGCCAACCAAGGAGATTCTTTAGTGCCTTCCAAAGTTCTGCGTAGATAGCTAGGCTCCGGAGTAATGGTTTTGTGGGTACACCTCTGGTAAACCCTCCCGAGATTAACTCGGTCACTGGGGCCACCTAGTGAGTTAGAATTTTATTATTTTTAGTTTTGCTCGAGGACTAGCAAATAATAAGTTTGGGGGTATTTGATAGACGCATTTATGTGTCTAATTTGTCCACAATGTTTCGTATTGTTAGTACTCGTTTTTGTCCTTATTATGGTGTTTTGTGTGCTTGTAAGTATTTTTTGAAAATAAAGATTGTTGGAAAATTCGGCTCGAAAAGTTGCTCGGAACACCCCCGGAGGACATTTGCTATTCGGACTCCCACTTTGGATAAGGGGTAACCCAATTACTAAGGGGCACCCAACTGATATTCGCACCCCCAGCTGTTGGATAAGGGCTGACCATCTTCACCATTCAAATTTTAGAAATGGCGGGAAAAAAATATTTGAAAACTACCGAGTTGCTGTTTCGAATTTGGAGGAGCTGTGACGAGATTCTATCACTCCAATTAACTCATTCCAACCTGTTACACTCACACAGGACTGGTAAATCCTTTAGAGTCGAAAAAACGTGGGTTGAATACGTAGATTTTCCACACAACAGGGCGTTCGTGTACGGGAAGAGATAGTCAAGTGATTACAGCGAGTCTAGACGTGTGTTGCACGTGTTTGGGTGGATTCTGGTCGCTGGAGAAACGTGAAGAAATTAAACATGGATAGTATGCACGTAATTGACTGCTGCAGATACGTGCAAGAGATTAAAAAGGAAAGAAAAAATATTTTCTTTACTGCCGAGTGATGACAGAATTTCGGGGAGTTATTACTGTGATTTTGAGGCGCTGTCGACTATATATAGAGTTCTGAGGAGTTATAGGAGAGTGGGGAGAGATAATAGAGCAAAGAAATTCAAGTTTCAGAGATCTGCTGCTGCTGCCATTGAAGAGAGCTCGAAGAACATAAGACGCACGAAGGACCGTCGTTCTTCAACAGTGTTAACGACTCACAGCTGAGGGTCGTAGTTTAGAGACAGTCTTAAAGCAACAGTAACAACGACAGTTACTATTTATCGTTCTTTGTAACAGTTCGGTTTGTAACAAAAATAATTGTTACAAAACCGATTTTTCATTATTTCTCCCTTATTCATCATTTGTAAACCATTTTTGAGCAATGAAATCAACTTTTGAGCGTGTTTCCAACATGATGAGCTAAACCCATCCTCTGGAGCGACGGAGGAAGCCATTCTTTCAAGAATTATGTGGTAACATTTAATTTATTAATTTATGCAATATTTTTATATGATTAATTGCATTGATAAAAAATGAATTAAATGATTTTTATTAATCAAATGTGTTTTCTCTTGATGATGCATGCTTAGTTTTAGACTCTTGATGCGTTATGCTTGCGACTAACATTTGATATTTTGGAAATCTGATTTTGGCAATACTTTAGAATCAAATCAATTGTTTAAATTGCACGATATAAATTAATTCAAAACCACATAAGTATTGATGAATGGTGAAATCCTAGCTCCATCCTCTCCATAATTTTCACAACATCTTGCATTCTGAGTTTGTTATATTTTTGCTTTAAAAATTAAGTCTAAAAATCTGCTTTCACAAGTCTCAACGAACCTTTTACTACAACATCATTGAAAATAACCATCACTTATCCCTTTTGCCTATAGGGCTTATGGTTACGAGACTGCACCCTAAGTGGAGTTTTCTTCGGTCCGAGTGCAGCATAAGGCGAGACTTGCCAAGAATGGCCGAGACACTTCAAATGTCCCAGGCACCCTTGGCTCAACCGTGTACCTCGGCTCCTTGGTCAGATGCTGACTCCTTAGAAGAGACCCCCGGTCGTCCAATCTAAGTCACTAGCTTAGATTGAAAATCCAAGGTATCTCTCCTGGATGGGTTTTATTACCCCCAATCTTCATGACTCAAGTTCCAGGGGCGGTGTAACCTTTTCCCTGAGCCACGCTACAGATACCCCCTTACATGACGCACTTTAGGTACTTTGCCTCTTATGAAATTTTATTCGCGAACTAGGGTGTACGCCATGAAGGTTCGTCCTATTCTGATTATTTTGTTAATTCTTTGTTATATGTAATATAGGTACCGCCTACTATGACGCACTTTAGGTACTTTTCCTCTTGCGAAATTGTGTTCGCGAACTAGGGTGTACGCTGGTAGGCTGAGAAAGATGCCTACAAATGTAAACTGCAAGTGCACAGTGTCGACAAGCAACACAGGGCAAGCACAGGTCGATCCACAGAGATTTGGAGGGTGTAAAGTTGAGCTTATGGTCTTCTAAACTGATTCTTGATGATAAGTGACACAAAGATGGTTGTTTTGGTGTCGAAACGACAAGATATAGTTGTGATTGTAATTCTAAGGCAGTAAGTGTGCAAGATAGATTGTAAACAATTGGCTAAGGAGTACTAGGGTGGTTGAATCCACCTCCTAATCCTATGCTAAAGCAATTCAACTCAAAGTATGTTCTTTTACCTTCCCTTGAAGGTCTCAGGTGGATGTTTTATCAACCAATTTCACTAACTCACCCCTAGTATAAGTTGTCTTCTTACAGTACAACTTATCACATGTTCATTTGATCAAACAGGTAACTATCAATCCTAAAATAATACAACACAGCAAGAACAACACTTAGAAATTGATTAACTTATCATAAAATTAGGGGTTTCATCTACACCCTAGCAAAGTAAATTAGAACATGATGATAGTAATTAAAACAGGCTTGAATTAAGCTAACAAAATTAAAACCCTAAACTTGCAGAAAGAGTTCTTACACAGAGAAGAAATCTATTTATACTAAAACTTCTTCTCTAACCCTAAAAATCAAAATTAAATGCAAACCATGTTCACCAAAGACTCTGAAGTGGTCGTCCCCTCTTCCAATTGCCTCTGCAAGCCATTAATGCGATGTTGGGAGAAACCCTAACTTTATCTATCTCAAACCTAGCTTCTAGGGTTTATGAGAAGAATCTATGAAGGAGATAGCTAGGAGCTAGGAGGTGGTGAAGGCGGTTGTGCTGTCGGGCGAAGAACGAGCTGCTGGTGTTGTTGAAGCTGCAGAGATGGTCGGGAGAAAATGGAAGAGCTGAGGCTCTGGTTTTTGCAGAAGGGGGAGAAGGTGAGTACGATGGTAAGGAGGTGTTTGGCTTTTGGTCGAGTAGGTGAAGGGGACAGGCGGCTAGGGTGTTAGGCGGGAGCTTCGAATGTTGATGTATCGAGTGAAGAGGCCGTTGGATGCAGCTACTTGATTCAATCTTAATGGTTCATGATGGAGCGGGCTTGGATTCGGGTCATGGGTCGGATCTTGGATAGCTCAAGCCCATATCTTTGTAAACATGTTGCTACTTGTCAGGTTGCAACTGATGCGCAAGCGGGCTGCAACTTCTCTTCCATAGTCGCTAGTCTCCAACTTTCTGCTCTTTTGGCTCCTCAATTCATCCAAGCTTTATTTACTACCTAAAAACACAAAATTAATTAGTACAAGTATTTATTCTTGAAAACAAAGAAAATACAGAATTTGGGATAATATCTGATTTTAAAGCACAAAAGATGAGTTAATTGCCAATAAAGAGGTGTAGAAATATGCAATATTTGGCACTCATCAAATAACCCCAAACCTGAATTTTACTTGTCCTCAAGTGAAACAGAAATTAAGAAATCCTAACTATACCACTGTCGCTGGTCTCTCGAATGCATTTAACGCATGCACTAAGCCTTTAAACCCCTAGGTGTCCCTAGTGGACGAGTTGTAGTCTCGTGAGGGTTTACCAGAGGTGTACCCACAAAACCTTCTCCAACTTCAGAGCGTAAAAGAGTCTCAAGCATCCAAGGAGCTATGAGGACATAGAGTTTCTGCATGCTAGTAACACGAAGTTAGAACTATCAAAGAACGCATTCTCATCCTTAAGAGTTGAGCGAGAAATAACCATACCATATGAAAGAATTCGGGTTCGAGAGTGATCACAAGCCTCGACTTCTACCTCACCAATAGGGTTTTATGATAATTGCACTCAAAAAGACCGCTTTTCTAGTCTCTCATGTGTGCGAGGCGGGAATAAAGAGAGAAATCCCGCACACGTTGAATGGTGGGAAGGAGAACCTTCCGAAATAATTTACGGAGACTCCACGGAATTGTGGACAAAAAGAATCTTTTACGATGATCTCTAAGAAAGGAAATCAACCATTAGCAAGGATGGGAGTACTCACTTACCTTCACATCCGATCGACAATCAACACCACTCTCACAGCATCCATAGAAATGTCTTCAATCTTCGGTCTTCGGTCTTCAATGAACTTCTGAACTTCGCAAAAACTTGACAATTTGTAACTTTTCTCTTCAATTTCCTTGTTGCTTGGAATTTTCTTCTTGAATTCTTCTTCTTTACCATGGTGGTATCAAAACTAAACTAGGAAAATAAACTAATTTTTTTAAAAATATATATATATATATATATATATATATATTATAATTAACTCATGAAATGAAAATAACAACAAAAACAATGAAACTACTAACTCCATGGATGAAGGACTTTATCACTCGATTCTTCACAACTTGTATTGTCTTGATTTCATAAACTTCACTAATTCTCATCTTATTTTCTTTTCTTTGAATTGTTGCATGTAATCCTTGGACTATTTCAACTTTTCTTCAAATATTCTGACGTTGCTCTGCTCGCTGACGATGATGTGTTTCTATGGATCTGTTGATGTTGTTGAGAGAGAGAGAGTGATGCTAACTGCAAATCGAACTACAAGAAGGAGTTTTCATCTTTAAACGTCACCCTCATGATTGACAAAATTAGCACTCAAGAGATCAAAAATAGTGTTGAAAGTGGTGCGAAGTTGGGTAGCTCACCATTCATACCCGGAATTGACGTACGGTGACACACACTCTAACAAGACTTTTTAGATAGTTGATAGGTGTAGAATACACCGTATTTACTATCTAGAGTTTATGCTTTCTTTGCTATTTTTCGTGTGAATTATGTATCTTATGCGTGTTTTTGAGTTATTAGGTACTCTGGAGTCCTTGGGAGCAAAAGAAGAAGAAATGAGTCATTTGGAGCGAAAAGGAGCACAAAGACCAATTCACATGCAAGCAATTGCTATTTGGAGCGGGCTATAGTGCACGAGAAGGAAGTGAAGAAGAAGCAAATAGATCGTCGGTTCCCTGAAACCGACAAGCTAATTCTAAACTGGGTGGCCCATATCCATTATCTGGGGTGCCTAAATATGGTCGTACAGGCAGCCTTATCAGCTTGATTTCGTGAAGAAGGAACTCGTTTTCATCCCCAAATCAGTGTGTTGTTTCTGTGAGAGAAGAAAGAGTTAGGGTTCATTCTCCCCCTTTCCTTCTCAATCTCTTTATCCACTCTCTGATGCTGCTATGTGAAATGGAGGCGCTGTTAATGGAGGAAATTAGTGAGTTCAGGGTAAATGAAAGATCGAGAAGAAGCTAGGGTTCACTGTTTTAGGGTTCAAGTTGAGAGAAGAAATGATCTGCTGGTGAATCGAAGGGTTTCAAGCTCAGACCTCAGAAATTGAGAGACGAGAGCAGGCATGAATTGATGGTGATTATGGGTCATTAACAGAAGGATGTCAGTTGGCGATGATAATGAATCCAGGGAGGAGCAAATGTTGTTGTGTTGAGTCCAAGGAAGAAGAGAAGATGGGGTTGGTTCAAATTTAATGGAAAATGAGTGATAATTCTGCTGCCATGGATTTGAAGTGATGAAGATTCAGATGGGTATTAAGTAAAATGGTGTTTGCTTGACTATTTGGGATTAAGGAATGGATCTGGGGTTTTGCTGTTACCATGACATGGAGTTTGTAATGATATGATAGGTTGAGCAACAACTGATGCTGTCAATTGTGACAATGAAGAATCTGTGAAGCACAATGGGTGTTCTGGTGACAATGAGGAATTGCAGCTGCTGTTAGATTGTTCAGGTACTGGTATTAAAGTAAGTTGGAGCTGTTGCCACCAAATGGAAGTTGTAGCTGGAGCAGCAAAGCAAGGGAATTCATGTTGCAGCTGGAGCCACAGATGATGCTGTTGAATTTGGGGTTTGTTCTTGTGTTCAAATGTGAGGCTTGTAGTTCAGGGTTGGCTGAGTTGTGTCATGAGGGCTTGAATGAAGCTACAGGGGCTGAGATGACCTGGGTTGTACTAAGCTACATCAAATAGGCGAGATTGTGAATTTGAGACAGGAAAGCAACAAAGGAGCTAAGAATATTGAAGACATGGATGTAGTCTCTATATGAAGAATGAGATGGGTCTGTGGGGATTAAACTGGTTACAAAGAAGGTGGTACTGGTGTTGCCACATATAACAATGAATGGCAGGTGATGGTGGTGATATGAGCATAATAGTTGAGTTTACAAGGGATTGTAGCTGATGGCTGAATATGGTGATGCTACAGATTTTAATGAAGTTGGCTTTACAGGAACTGCAAGAGAGCATTGCAGGTTGAGTCAAAATGGTGTAAAGGGACGGACATGGAGGTTTCAAGTGAAGGAAATGGCTGAGCTGCTGCAGAGAAGATTAAATGGGTTAGAATGAAATTGCAGGTGGAGCCATGAAAGTTCAGGGAAGTGATTATGCATATGGGGATGTGGTAGGCTGAGTTGAGGTGATGCTGTTGTTGCTGGTGACACTGTGGTTGTAGCTCAGGTTGCAGGTTGAGATGGCTGGTAGCTTTAAGGCTGTGATGGAATAGGTAGTGGTGGACTAAAATGGATGGTTGCAGTGTTGCAGTTAAGTAGATGCAGCCAAGTAAGGCAGTGGAGCTGTAATTCATTTAGTGCAGCTGTGTTGAAGTTACAGGAATTTTGAAGCTGTGAGGCTGCGGTGGTTTGCTGGGGAGATTTCCAGATGATGTTGGTTGTTGCTCATGAGGTTGCAGAACTGGCAATGAATATGTTCGCTGGAATTGTTGCATCAGATGTGTGTTTGTGGTATGACTGAGATGGCAGTGGCAATGAAACAGAAATGTGGTGGAGGAAGCTATACTTGAAGTTAGAGTGGAATGGCTCAGGTGAAGTATTGTGGTGATGTTTAGATGAATGCTTAGGCTGAGGTGCAGGAAATTGGAGTTGATGCTATTGTCTCAGGTGGGCTGTGATAGAATGAAGTTGTGTAGCATCTGGCATTTGTGATTGTTTGGTGGATTGCTTTAACAGGGAAGAACTGAGACTGAGCTGAGATTGCAGGAAAAAAATGGAACAGGTCTGTGTTGCAGTGCAGAGTTGATGTAAAGGGAATGTGAGAGCTGCAGAAATGGAGTTGCAGCTGTGAAGGATACATGGCCATGATGGCTGGATGCACAAGGATGGTGCATCACAAGTGCAGGCCTGTGCAGAATGGCTTTGGCCAAAACCAGTCAGGCTGAGTTAGACTTTGATTCAGCTCACTCAGCCTCTGACTCGGCATAACTCGGTCTGACCGAGTTGACCCGAGCTGACCCGTTAACCCGACCGATTCAACCCGTTGACCGGTGACCGGGCGGACTTTGCCGGTCACCGGAACCGATTTCCGGCCACAATACCAGATTTCCGGCGACCACTTTTGGGACATATTTTCTACATGGGTTTCTCTCTTCTATGGGCTTGGTGGATTTTCATCTAATGGACTTTGAAGACTAGACCTAATTTTAGAAGTTGGAGAAAAGCTATAAAGGGAAGGTCTTCTACAACTTATCTTATATCTTATTCTTGGAACTTTGGAGAGCCGCTTTTGTTTACGCAACTAGGGTTTGATTTTGTTCATCTTCTTCTTTATTCAACTTATATTTTTGTGATGAACTCCATAGCTATGAGTAGCTAAATTTTATATTATTAGTTAAGGATGTAGTCCGATTTCTAAAACTTGTGTTTGCTTTATGTATTAGTTTTCTCTCTTGATTATCGTTCAATTCTCTACTGTTTTTTTGATCACATGATTGAAGTATTGTGATAGGATTTTGATGTTTGATTAGTTAAGTGGCCAATTAATTGAACTTGCATCCTAGTCCATAGCTATTTTAGGGTTTTTCATCGAGCGATAACCCTGAATACGAGTAGCATGATATGTTTACGGTTTGTAGTGATACACTCTCGTAATCATATGTAGAGTTTGACCATTGTCCGAATTGTCATGTGCAACGCATGACAATTGCATTGATTAGCCTATTTCTGAAACTTAATGCTCCTAGGAATTGAACTTGATTAGCGCAAGGCGTTAGGTTATTCTTTAGGTAGAATTCACATACGCAACCCTAATGTGTGTGTTGATGAACTTAGGAAATTAATAGATTATCTTGCTCTCTTGATTCTCTAGGCTTTTGATAATATAAGAGATTAAATCGTAATTCTATTCATATATGCAAGCACATGTCTAAGATTGAAGATGAATTCCTTGACCAATATCTCTCTCCATTGATTACTTTCTACAATTTACTTTGCTTTTAATTTACTTTTATTGCTTACATAAAAATCAGAAATCCCCCCAATTGGTTACTTTAAGAAATTGATTACGAAATAACTACAATCGCCTCTCTGTGGATACGAACTCTTTCTTATCATATACTATAGGAAAGTGAAATTATTTTTGACGCATACGACAGCGATCAAATTTTGGCGCCGTTGCCGGGGAGGCATACGGCTAGTTATTAAGTTTTTAGTTTCTTTTCACAATTTCTGCTTTTATCTTTGCTTCTTGTTTCTTGTCTTGTTTCTCACTTGTTTGCGAGAATTGTTTGCAGGTACCTAATCTCTGGCTTCTAAGGATTGGAATTATCCAAGGTGCGGGATAGCTACTCGACGAGGCACAATACTCCAACCAAGTCAAGACACAACGGACGAGCACGAGTTGGAAGTAGGAGAAGAGATTTTCCAACAACAAGAAGAAGGAAAAGAGGTTCCATTCGTAGACGAACCACAAGTTGAAGAAGAAGAAGCAATGGGTGATGCAAATCGTTCACTCAAGGAGTTGGCTTCTCATAGGCTAGATACACAACAGGGGTGTATTCAAACGGACTCTACTTTTGAGATCAAGCCGGGGTTGCTTAGAGAATTACCAAAGTTCCATGGCATGGTGAATGAAGATCCAAACAAACATCTTATGGACTTCCACACCATTGTCACGGCCATGCTTCCAGCGAATGTTGCGGCGGATGGAGCAATGTTGAAAGTTTTCCGTTTCTCTTTAATGGATAGTGCTAAGGATTGGTTATATTATTTACCGGCCGGAAGTGTCACAACATGGAATGGGCTGAAGAAACTCTTTTTGGAGAGATATTTTCCTGCATCCAAGGCTACTCAAATTCGCAAGGAGATTTGTGGGATGAAGCAAAATGTGGGGGAATCCTTATATGAATGTTGGGAACGATATAAGAGATTGGTGGCAAGCTGCCCTCACCACCAATTCAGTGACGCTATGATTATCCAATATTTCTATGAAGGACTCCAATCAAGTGATAGGAATCTCCTCGACGCTGCGGGTGGTGGTGCATTAGTGAACAAGACGGTGGCACAAGCTAGAGAGTTGATTGAAAACATGGCAGCGAACTCACAACAATTCTTGAGTCGTGGTTCGGATGTGATTCTAAGAAGGGTGAGTGAGGTGAGCGAGGTTGAAGAGCTTCGTCAACAAATGGGTAACATGAACGCAATGCTTCAACAAGTTGCATCCGCGGTAATACCGAGTTCCTCTCAACCTTATGAAGATGAGCAAGCTAATGCGATCTTTCCAAATCAACAAAGACGGTATGATCCCTACTCCAACACTTACAATCCGGGATGGAGAGATCACCCCAATTTTAGCTATGCCAATAAGCAAGGAGCGATTCAACAATCTAGTTTCAACAACCCGAGTGGATTTCAACCTCAACAACAACAATTCCAACCGAGGCAACAATTTCAACAACAACAACAACCTCAAACTATGGGGTCCAATATGGAAGAGTTGCTGAAATCTTTTATGCAAAGAACGGAGAGTACGGTTAAGGATTTGCAAACTCAAGTAGGTTCTATGGCTATGGAGTTGAATCAATTGAAGGCACAAAATGGTGGGAAACTCCCTTCTCAACCTATCAACCCAAAAGAGGGTGTCAATGCAATTACGTTGAGAAGTGGTACACAACTTGTGCAACCCGAAGTCACTGATTCGGGCGCGGTGGAAACACCAAAGGAACCTGTTTTGGAGGAGAAAAACGAGGATTCTCCCCAAACTTCTGAGGTACCTATTTCTAACTCTAAAACTCCGGTTTCTACTTATGTTCCTCCTTTACCTTTCCCTCGCAGATTTGCAAATTCCAAAAAGGCGGAACTAGAAAAGGAGATTTTAGACATTCTTAAGAAGATCCATGTGAACATACCACTCATAGATGCAATCAAGCAAGTTCCAAAGTATGCAAAGGTGTTGAAGGACTTGTGTACCAATAAGCAAAGGCTCAAAGGTAATGAAGTGCTTAGTGTGGGGGAGAATGCTTCGGCAATCTTACAACATAAACTCCCACTTAAGTGCAAGGATCCCGGTAGCTTCGACATTCCCGTCACAATTGGTAACACCAAATTTAAAAAAGCTATGTTGGACTTAGGTGCATCCGTTAATGTTATGCCTGCGTCTATGTACAATTCACTTGATCTTGGTCCTCTTAAAAAGTCTGGAATTGTGTTGCAATTAGCCGATCGTTCTAATGTCTATCCAATGGGTATTGTTGAGGATGTTCTTGTGCAGGTTAATCAACTTGTATTTCCAGCTGACTTTTGCGTGTTAGAGATGGATGAAGGTTCACCGGACTCGTCTCTTCCATTGCTACTTGGGCGTCCCTTCATGAAAACGGCGAAAACCATTATTGTTGTTGACAAGGGAATGCTAACTATGGAGTTCGATGGAGAAATAATACGTTTCAACATTTTCGAGACGATGAGATATCCTAGTGATGTCCACTCTTGTTTCTCCATTGATGTGATGGACACATTGGCGCAACAAATGTTTGAGTTGAATGGTGGTGATACTTTGGAAACCGTGCTCACTACACCTATTGACGATGGTTATGAGTATGGTGATGAGATTAAAGAAACCATTGGTTCTCTTGACTCATTACCGGAAAAATCAGCAATTAAGAATATTTCATATGCTTCTTTACCTTGCAATAATGAAAAACTTGTGCCATCTATTGTTAAATCTCCAAGTTTAGAATTGAAACCTCTTCCAAGTCACTTAAAGTACTTGTACTTGGGTGACAATGAAGATTTACCCGTGATTGTTTCTAACGAGCTTAATGAATTACAGGAGCAAAAACTTCTAAGGGTGCTAAGGAAGTAAAAGACGGCCATAGGATGGACAATCGCCGATATCAAGGGTATAAGCCCTGCCGTTTGTATGCATAAGATTCGTGTGGAGGATGATACAAAGCCTACAAGGGAAGCGCAACGCCGTTTGAATCCTCCCATGATGGAAGTGGTGAAAAAGGAGATACTCAAGCTTTTGGACGTGGGTGTTATCTACCCCATATCCGATAGCAAGTGGGTAAGCCCGGTACAAGTAGTACCAAAGAAATCAGGTGTGACGGTGGTGGAGAATGATAAGAATGAACTTGTCCCAACTCGAGTGCAAACCGGTTGGAGGGTTTGTATTGATTATAGAAAATTGAATGCCACCACTAGAAAAGATCACCTTCCATTGCCTTTTATTGATCAAATGCTTGAACGTTTAGCTGGACACTCTTACTATTGCTTTCTTGATGGCTATTCAGGTTATAATCAGATTGTGATAGCGTCGGAGGACCAAGAGAAAACCACTTTCACTTGTCCTTTCGGTACTTTTGCTTATTGAAGGATGCCTTTTGGCTTATGCAATGCTCCAGCTACTTTTCAAAGGTGTATGGTAAGTATCTTTTCGGAATATGTTGAAAACATAATAGAAGTGTTCATGGATGACTTTAGTGTCTTTGGTGATTCATTTGACCTTTGCTTGAACAATTTGTCTTTAATTCTTGAACGATGTGTTGAAACAAATCTTGTGCTGAATTGGGAGAAGTGCCATTTCATGGTAACTCATGGCATAGTTTTAGGCCATATAATATCTTCTAAAGGCTTGGAAGTCGATAAATCTAAGATAGACCTTATTCGTGCTCTAACCCCTCCCACTACGGTGAGGGAGATACGCTCTTTTCTTGGTCATGCGAGGTTTTTATCGTAGATTCATCAAGGACTTTTCCAAGATAGCATCACCACTTTGTAACTTATTGCAAAAAGATGTGGTTTTTAACTTTGATGAGAAGTGTGTGGCGGCATTCAATCGTTTGAAAGAACTTTTGATTTCAGCCCCTATCATTAAACCACCGGATTGGAGCAAGTCTTTTGAGCTCATGTGTGATGCTAGTGATTATGCGGTTGGTGCGGTGCTTGGGCAGCGTGTGGGGAAGATACCTCATGCCATTTATTATGCTTCTAGAACGTTAAATGAGGCCCAACAAAACTACACAACCACTGAAAAAGAGTTATTAGCCATTGTTTTTGCTTTAGAAAAGTTTCGCTCTTATCTAATTGGTACAAAAGTTGTTGTCTTTTCTGATCATGCAGCACTTAGATACTTGCTTACAAAGAAAGAGGCGAAACCGAGGCTCATACGATGGATTTTACTCTTGCAAGAGTTTGATATTGAAATCAAAGACAAGAAAGGAATTGAGAACACCGTTGCGGATCACTTGAGCCGACTTGCTGTGGACAAGGAGACTATCCCGTTGCGTGAGAGTTTCCCGGATGAGCAACTATTCTCAATTACCTTTGGAGAACCATGGTACGCTGATATTGTTAATTACTTAGTGTCCAAACAAATCCCAAAGAACTTGTCTCGTGCTGAGAGGGACAAACTTAAGAAGTTAGGAAACCAATACATATGGGATGATCCATACTTATGGAAACATTGTAGTGACCAAGTAATACATAGGTGTGTTCCCGAAATTGAATTTAATTCTATCTTGTCTTTTTGCCACTCATATGCTTGTGGAGGACACTTTGGGAGTAAGAGAACCGCTCTCAAGGTACTAGAATGTGGTTTCTTTTGGCCAACTTTGTTTAAGGATGCACATATATTTTGTACAACTTGTGATAGGTGCCAAAGAACCGGCAATCTAGGTGCTCGAAATCAAATGCCGCAAACTATTATTCAATTTGTTGAGGTTTTTGATGTATGGGGAATTGATTTTATGGGCCCTTTTGTCAATTCTAGTGGGAATTATTATATCTTGCTTGCTGTGGATTATGTCTCGAAATGGGTGGAAGCTAAGGCCACCCCAACTAATGATTCTAAAGTTGTTTCAGATTTCGTGCATGCTAATATATTTGCAAGGTTTGGCATTCCAAGGGCTATAATTAGTGATGGAGGTTCACACTTCAAAAACAGGTTCTTGCAAAACTTGTTAAAGAAGTACAATGTGTCGCATAGGATTGCAACTCCTTATCATCCGCAAACAAATGGACAAGCCGAAGTTTCCAACCGAGAGGTGAAATCCATTCTTGAAAAGACGGTGAATCCAACAAGGAAAGATTGGAGTTCCTGACTCAATGATGCTTTGTGGGCGTATAGAACCGCATATAAAACACCTATAGGGATGTCTCCTTTTAGGCTTGTTTATGGTAAACCTTGTCACTTACCCGTGGAAATTGAGCATAAGGCGTTTTGGGCTATTAAGCAATGCAACATGGAATTGGATGGTGCTGGAAAGCAAAGAAAGTTACAACTTCAAGAGTTAGAGGAGATTCGCAATGATGCATTCGAAAGCTCACGGATTTACAAGGAAAAGACAAAGGCTTTTCATGATAATTGATTACAAAGAAACAATTTTGCATTGGGCAGAAAGTGCTTTTGTTTAATTCTCGTTTGCAATTATTTCCGGGTAAATTAAGGTCACGTTGGATTGGACCTTTTATTGTGACTAATGTGTTTTCTCATGGTGCAGTGGAAATTCGTAGTTTAGCTACAGGTAATGAACTTAAAGTGAATGGGCACCGGTTGAAACCATATTATGAGAACTTCTCTTCGGATGTTGTGGAAGGAGTTAATCTTGTGGAAGTACTCCCTCTGGAGGAGTCATAGAACGCAAGGAGATAGTCGGGCTGACGACTTTAAACCAAGCGCTAAATGGGAGGCAACCCATCGGTTTTGTATCTCTTATCTTTTTATGTTCTTTTCTTGTCATGTTTTTACTTTTTCTGATTTTTTGTCACTTTTCCGTTAGGATTTCCCACCTTGACTTTCTTTGGACGATTCAATTACATTGAGGACAATGTAAAGTTTAAGTGTGGGGGAGTGGTTTGCATTGTGAATTTTTCAAATTTTTCAACTTTTGTGTAAATAGTGAATAAAGAACTCCAACTTGTAGTTAGTTTAGAGTCACATAGTATACATGTCGCTAAGATTACATCGAGAATCTCATAATAGTGACTGAACTTAGAGATGACAGAGAACATGATCGGGTTTCTTAATTGTATGAGAGTTAAAGTTGGATTTAAGCATGCCAGTGGCAAATAAGGTGCAGACTGAACTCGGTATTAGAACAGTGATCCCCTATAGTGGAGACTACCCATGTTACATAATGTGAGGCACCGACCTTCAATTTTTTGCTTTTAGAGTGTGTGTCACCGTACGTAAATTCCGGGCAGAATGGTGAGCTGTCCAACTTCCCACCATAGAAGCACTATTTTGATCTCTTGAGTGCTATTTTTATCAATCATGTTGGTGACATCGAATTGCTAACTTACATACCACTTGTAATCTTGTTCGCAGTTAGCACCATCCACCTTATCTCTCTCTACACCAACAGGTCCATAGAAACACCATCATCATCAACAAGAGGAGCATCACAAATTTGAAGGAAAGTTGAGGACGTTCGAGGTTTACAAGCAACGATACGGAAATGGGCAGATTTCAGATTTGAGAAAAGCAACAAGACAAGGACCAGAATTTTTATAAGTTGAAGACTATTGTATAAGAGCGAAATTATCAAGGATGAGAGTTCGAGAAGTTTATGATATCAAGACATACAAGTTGTGAAGAATCAAGTGGTAAAGTACTTACACCATGGCCTTTGTATTTTATTTTATTTTGTATTTATTTTTCTCTTGTCTTTCAAAAAAAAAAAAAAAAAAAAAAAAAAAAAAAAAAAAAAAACGAAAATATATATAAAAAAAAAAGAGACAAGAGAAAAAAATGTTTAGGTTTGTTAATAGTTTTTATTATTTTGTTTTATTTTTATTTTTGTATTTGTTTTATTTCTTATTAAAAAAAAAAGAAAAAAAAAAAAAAAGTAAATTTTGGGTTTGTATAGTTTGTTTTTAGTTTTGTATTTTTCTTTCAATAAAGCCAATGGAAAGAAGGAATATCTATAATGAAGTTTCAAGCGACAAGGAATTAGAGGAAAAGAGTTATATTGTCGAGATTCTACGAAGTTCAAGAGTTATCATCAAGAGTTGAAGACCGAAGACGAAGATGAAGACACCGATAGAAGACCGAAGACGTTTCTATGGATCTTTGTGAGAGTGGTGCTAGGCTGCACGCCCGAACGAGATACGAGGTAAGTAAGCATATTCCCACCTTCGTTAAATGGTTGATTTCCTTTCGAAGAGATTGTCAGAAAAATGGGTTTTCAAAATTATAAAAGATGTGGGTTTTCAAAACATTCGGAGGGTTAAGCCTTCCTACCATTCAACGTGTCTCAGGATTCTCTCTTCATTCCAACCTGGACACGTGTGTGACCCATAAAAAGTTGTTTATTATTGAGAGCAATATCATAAAACCCTTTCTTGTGAGGCAGAGTCGAGACTTTCGATCACTCCGAACCCGAATTTTAGTCGAGAAGGGATGGTTATTTCTCTCTCAACTTTTAAGGGTGAGATTGTGTTCATTTATGTGTCTAACTTCTTATGACTAGTGTGCAGAATTTCTATGTCTTCTTAGCGCGTTGGATACTATCATTACGGAGAACTAGTAAGTTGGAAAAATAGGTTTTGTGGGTATATCTCTAGTAAACCCTCACGAGACTATAACTCGTCCACTAGGGACACCTAGGGGTTTTAAGGCTTGTTATTTATGCTAAAAGTGACCGTAGCCTCGACGACACGGAGTTGTATGTATATTTTTGAATTGTTTGATTTGCTCGAGGACTAGCAAAGTCTAAGTGTGGGGGAATCTGATAGGTGTAGAATACACCGTATTTACTATCTAGAGTTTATGCTTTCTTTGCTATTTTTCGTGTGAATTATGTATCTTATGCGTGTTTTTGAGTTATTAGGTACTCTGGAGTCCTTGGGAGCAAAAGAAGAAGAAATGAGTCATTTGGAGCGAAAAGGAGCACAAAGACCAATTCACATGCAAGCAATTGCTATTTGGAGCGGGCTATAGTGCACGAGACGGAAGTGAAGAAGAAGCAAATAGATCGTCGGTTCCCTGAAACCGACAAGCTAATTCTAAACTGGGTGGCCCATATCCATTATCTGGGGTGCCTAAATATGGCCGTACAGGCAGCCTTATCAGCTTGGTTTCGTGAAGAAGGAACTCGTTTTCATCCCCAAATCAGTGTGTTGTTTCTGTGAGAGAAGAAAGAGTTAGGGTTCATTCTCCCCCTTTCCTTCTCAATCTCTTTATCCACTCTCTGATGCTGCTATGTGAAATGGAGGCGCTGTTAATGGAGGAAATTAGTGAGTTCAGGGTAAATGGAAGATCGAGAAGAAGCTAGGGTTCACTGTTTTAGGGTTCAAGTTGAGAGAAGAAATGATCTGCTGGTGAATCAAAGGATTTCAAGCTCAGACCTCAGAAATTGAGAGACGAGAGCAGGCAGGAATTGATGGTGATTATGGGTCATTAACAGAAGGATGTCAGTTGGCGATGATAATGAATCCAGGGAGGAGCAAATATTGATGTGTTGAGTCCAAGGAAGAAGAGAAGATGGGGTTGGTTCAGATTTAATGGAAAATGAGTGATAATTCTGCTGCCATGGATTTGAAGTGATGAAGATTCAGATGGGTATTAAGTAAAATGGTGTTTGCTTGACTATTTGGGATTAAGGAATGGATTTGGGGTTTTGCTGTTACCATGACATGGAGTTTGTAATGATATGATAGGTTGAGCAACAAGCGATCTTTGTCAATTGTGACAATGAAGAATCTGTGAAGCACAATGGGTGTGCTGGTGACAATGAGGAATTGCAGCTGCTGTTAGATTGTTCAGGTACTGGTATTAAAGTAAGTTGGAGCTGTTGCCACCAAATGGAAGTTGTAGTTTGGAGCAAACAAAGCAAGGGAATTCATGTTGCGTTTGGAGCCACGAGATGATCTTTGTTGAATTTGGGGTTTGTTCTTGTGTTCAAATATGAGGCTTGTAGTTCAGGGTTGGCTGAGTTATGTCATGAGGGATTGAATGAAGCTACAGGGGCTGAGATGACCTGGGTTGTACTAAGCTACATCAAATGGGCGAGATTGTGAATTTGAGAGAGGAAAGCAACAAAGGAGCTGAGAATATTGAAGACATGGCTGTAGTCTCTATATGAAGAATGAGATGGGTCTGTGGGGATTAAACTGGTTACAAAGAAGGTGGTACTGGTGTTGCCACATATAACAATGAATGGCAGGTGATGGTGGTGATATGAGCATAATAGTTGAGTTTACAAGGGATTGTAGCTGATGGCTGAATATGGTGATGCTACAGATTTTAATGAAGTTGGCTTTGCAGGAACTGCAAGAGAGCATTGCAGGTTGAGTCAAAATGGTGTAAAGGGACTGACATGGAGGTTTCAAGTGAAGGAAATGGCTGAGCTGCTGCAGAGAAGATTAAATGGGTTAGAATGAAATTGCAGGTGGAGCCATGAAAGTTCAGGGAAGTGATTATGCATATGGGGATGTGGTAGGCTGAGTTGAGGTGATGCTGTTGTTGCTGGTGACACTGTGGTTGTAGCTCAGGTTGCAGGTTGAGATGGCTGGTAGCTTTAAGGCTGTGATGGAATAGGTAGTGGTGGACTGAAATGGATGGCTGCAGTGTTGCAGTTAAGTAGATGCAGCCAAGTAAGGCAGTAGAGCTGTAATTCATTTAGTGCAGCTGTGTTGAAGTTATAGGAATTTTGAAGCTGTGAGGCTGCGGTGGTTTGCTGGGGAGATTTCCAGATGATGTTGGTTGTTGCTCATGAGGTTGCAGAACTGGCAATGAATATGTTCGCTGGAATTGTTGCATCAGATGTGTGTTTGTGGTATGACTGAGATGGCAGTGGCAATGAAACAGAAATGTGGTGGAGGAAGCTATACTTGAAGTTAGAGTGGAATGGCTCAGGTGAAGTATTGTGGTGATGTTTAGATGAATGCTTAGGCTCAGGTGCAGGTAATTGGAGTTGATGCTATTGTCTCAGGTGGGCTGTGATAGAATGAAGTTGTGTAGCATCTGGCATTTGTGATTGTTTGGTGGATTGCTTTAACAGGGAAGAACGAGGCGAGCGAGAGATTGCGGGAAAAAAATGGAACAGTATGTGTTGCGGTGCGAGTTGATGTAAAGGGAATGTGAGAGCTGCAGAAATGGAGTTGCAGCTGTGAAGGATACATGGCCATGATGGCTGGATGCACAAGGATGGTGCATCACAAGTGCAGGCCTGTGCAGAATGGCTTTGGCCAAAACCAGTCAGGCTGAGTTAGACTTTGATTCAGCTCACTCAGCCTCTGTCTCGGCATAACTCGGTCTGACCGAGTTGACCCGAGCTGACCCGTTAACCCGACCGATTCAACCCGTTGACCGGTGACCGGGCGGACTTTGCCGGTCACCGGAACCGATTTCCGGCCACAATACCAGATTTCCGGCGACCACTTTTGGGACATATTTTCTACATGGGTTTCTCTCTTCTATGGGCTTGGTGGATTTTCATCTAATGGAGTTTGAAGACTAGACCTAATTTTAGAAGTTGGAGAAAAGCTATAAAGGGAAGGTCTTATACAACTTATCTTATATCTTATTCTTGGAACTTTGGAGAGCCGCTTTTGTTTACGCAACTAGGGTTTGCTTTTGTTCATCTTCTTCTTTATTCAACTTATATTTTTGTGATGAACTCCATAGCTATGAGTAGCTAAATTTTATATTATTGGTTAAGGATGTAGTCCGATTTCTAAAACTTGTGTTTGCTTTATGTATTAGTTTTCTCTCTTGATTATCGTTCAATTCTCTATTGTTTTTTGATCACATGATTGAAGTATTGTGATAGGATTTTGATGTTTGATTAGTTAAGTGGCCAATTAATTGAACTTGCATCCTAGTCCATAGCTATTTTAGGGTTTTTCATCGAGCGATAACCCTGAATACGAGTAGCATGATATGTTTACGGTTTGTAGTGATACACTCTCGTAATCATATGTAGAGTTTGACCATTGTCCGAATTGTCATGTGCAACGCATGACAATTGCATTGATTAGCCTATTTCTGAAACTTAATGCTCCTAGGAATTGAACTTGATTAGCGCAAGGCGTTAGGTTATTCTTTAGGTAGAATTCACATACGCAACCCTAATGTGTGTGTTGATGAACTTAGGAAATTAATAGATTATCTTGCTCTCTTGATTCTCTAGGCTTTTGATAATATAAGAGATTAAATCGTAATTCTATTCATATATGCAAGCACATGTCTAAGATTGAAGATGAATTCCTTGACCAATATCTCTCTCCATTGATTACTTTCTACAATTTACTTTGCTTTTAATTTACTTTTATTGCTTACATAAAAATCAGAAATCCCCCAATTGGTTACTTTAAGAAATTGATTACGAAATAACTACAATCGCCTCTCTGTGGATACGAACTCTTTATTATCATATACTATAGGAAAGTGAAATTATTTTTGACGCATACGACAGCGATCAATAGTCACAAAAATTGAAGGTCGGTGCCTCGCTTGATGTAAAAATGGGTAGTCTCCACTATGGGTGATCACAATTCTACTACCAAATATCTTTGCAGCACCTAATTCGCCCTCCGGCATGGTTAAATCCAACTTTAACGCTCTAATCAACTAAGAAACCCGATTGTGTTCTCCAGTACTTCCAAGTTCAGTTATTTCGGTCAGACTCTCTATGTAAACATATCTAGAAGCATGCTAGTGACTCTAAGATCTCTAAAAGTTGGAGGTTTTTTATGTACATATTTACAAAGAGTTTTGATTTTATTTTTTTATTTTTATTTTTTTCAAACAAAAGACTAAAAACTCTATATGCGAAACACACCCCCAAACCTAAATCCAAAATTGTCCTCAATGTGTCAATAGATGATAAGAATTTAAACAATCACATACCATGAGAACTATGTTGAGTAGAGAAAAGGGAAGAGATTACCGGATGCACAAGGATGGTGCTAAACCATAGAGGATGAATGCTTTGAAAGCAAACAACAAGAGCGCAAGACAAAAAGTTTGGTTAGCACACATTAAAAAAGAAAAGGAAAAGGGAAAGAGAATGGATTTTTAGTCCATATATATGTACACAAGTGAACTAGTTTAGTCCACATAGATGGGGTCTTCCAGGTCTACGGTCTCAACTTCTGGTGGAAGATGCTCCTGAAATGGTTTCAATCTCTGACCATTGACCTTGAAGATGTTCTTGGTTGCTTTGGTTTTCGATTTCAACGGCTCCATGGGGAAAACGATGCACGTACCAAGAATGGACCCGACCATCGAGAACGTAACTTTCCTGGAAACAAATGCAAACGAGTGTTGTACAATAAAACTTTTTGACCAGGTGTGAAAGACTTGCGCAAAATGCGCTTGTCGTGAAACACTTTCATTCTTTGTTTGTACATTTTGGCACTATCATATGCATCATTTCTTAATTCTTCTAACTCATTGAGTTGAAGTTTTCTTTGGGTACCGTCTTATCAAGATCAAAGTTCGGTTTCTTTGACCCAATATGCACGATGTTCTAACTCTACAGGTAGATGACAAGCTTTACCGTACACAAGTCTGTAAGGGGACATGCCAATGGGAGTCTTGTATGCAAATCTATAGGCCCACAAAGCATCATTTAAACGTAAAGACCAATCTTTCCTAGAAGGATTAACAGTCTTCTCAAGAATATGCTTAATTTCCCTATTAGAAACTTCTACTTGGCCATTGGTCTGAGGATGGTAAGGTGTTGCTACCTTATGAGTGATTCCATACTTGCGCACAAGTGATTCAAAAGGTCTATTGCAAAAATGACTACCTCCATCACTGATTATTGCTCTAGGTGTTCCAAAGCGGGAGAAAATGTTTTCTTTAAGAAAAGAAAGAACAACTTTATGATCATTTGTTTTGGATGCAATGGCTTCTACCCACTTAGAGACATAATCAACAGCAACAAGAATGTACAACTTACCTTCAGAGTTAGGAAATGGACCCATGAAATCAATACCCCACACATCAAACAGCTCAACAATCAAAATGGGTTGTAAGGGCATCATGTTTCTTTTAGAGATACTTCCTAATTTCTGGCATTGGTCACAAGCAACACAAAAAGCATGGCTATCTTTAAACAATGTTGGCCAATAAAAACCACTCTGCAAGATCTTTGCAGCAGTTTTCTTGGCGCTAAAGTGGCCTCCACATGCATGGTCATGACAGAAAGAGATGACATCCCGTTGTTCAGAATTGGGGACACATCTCCTAATGATTTGGTCTTGGCAGTACTTAAACAGATATGGGTCATCCCAAAGGAAATGTTTAACTTCAGCCAAGAACTTAGAACGGTCTTGTTTAGACCAATGCAAAGGCATTCTACCTGTGGCAAGGTAGTTCACGATATCAGCAAACCATGGCATTTCAGATACATGCATCAATTGTTCATCAGGGAATGATTCTCTAATAAGCACGGATTCATCAACAGATTCAACATTCAACCTAGACAAGTGATCAGCAACAACATTTTTCGACCCTTTCTTATCTCGAATTTCGAGGTTGAACTCTTGTAACAAGAGTATCCATCGAATTAGACGAGCCTTAGCATCTTTTTTAGACAAAAGATATTTCAATGCAGCATGGTCAGAATATATGATGACTTTAGACCCTATCAAATAAGATCTAAACTTATCCAATGCAAACACAACATCTAGCAACTCTTTCTCAGTTGTTGAATAATTCAGTTGAGTATCATTAAGTGTTTTACTAGCATAGTAGATCACATAAGGGAGTTTGTCTACTCGCTGGCCTAAAACAGCTCCTACAGCATAGTCAGACGCATCACATATAATTTCAAATGGTAAGGTCCAGTCGGGTGGTTTGACTATAGGGGCAGATGTAAGGAGAGCTTTCAATTCCTCCCATGCTTCCTTACAAGCATCATCAAAGACAAATGCAACATCTTTTGCAAGAAGATTACACAAAGGTCTTGAAATTTTACTAAAGTCTTTGATGAATCGGCGGTAAAAACCCGCATGGCCTAAGAATGATCTTATGTCCCTCACAGAACGAGGTTGAGGCAAGTGTTAAATGAGATCAACCTTGGCTTTATCTACTTCTATGCCTTTTTCCGAGATGATATTCCCTAGAACAATGCCTGAGTTAACCATGAAATGACATTTTTCCCAATTCAAAACCAAATTCTTTTCCTTACACCGAATCAGCACACGGGTAAGATGATGCAAACATTCATCAAAAGAAGACCCAAAGACAGAAAAATCATCCATGAAAATTTCAAGAAACTTATCTACCATGTCAGAAAATATGCTCATCATGCAACGTTGAAAAGTAGCGGGTGCATTACACAACCCAAAAGGCATACTACGATAAGCAAATGTTCCATAAGGACAGGTAAATGTGGTCTTTTGTTGGTCTTCGGGTGCTATGTGAATTTGGTTGTAGCCCGAATAGCTATCTAAGAAACAATAGTGACTATGTCTCGACAACCTTTCTAGCATTTGGTCAATGAAGGGGGAGGGGAAAATGGTCTTTCTTTGTTATTGTGTTCAATTTTCTATAGTCAATACAAACTCGCCACCCTGTGGTCACACGGGTGGGGACAAGCTCATTCATTTCATTTTGAACTACAGTAATGCCAGACTTTTTGGGTACCACTTGAATGGGACCCGACCCACTCGGCTATCCGGGCTGGGTAAATGATACCCGCATCAAGCAATTTCAAAATCTCACCCTTAACAACATCTCTCATGTTGGGGTTAAGTCTCCTTTGCATTTCCCTAGATGGCTTAGTATTTTCTTCAAGATTTATGTGATGCATGAAAATTGTGGGACTTATACCTTTAAGATCTGAGATGGTCCAACCTAAGGCTCCTTTATGTTCTTTAAGCACTTCTAAAAGTTGACTTTCCCGTTACGTATCTAAACATGATGCAATAATCACGGGTAAAGTATCGAAGGACCTAAGAAAGCATACTTCAAAGTATCGGGTAATGGTTTCAAATCAAGCTTAGGTGGTTCATCAAGAGGTGAGGCAGATTTGGAATCAGAGAGTGGAAGTGGTTCCACTGCAGTCTGCCATTTAGCAATATCCATGGGTGGAACAGATTCAAGCAAAGAGTGAATTTCACCAATGTACTTAGACTCAAAGAGATCTAATTCAAAGTTATCTAAACATGCTTGCAAAGGGTCCACTGACAAAATGTCAGGCAATGAGTCTTGGATCAGACTCTCAATCATGTTAATCTCATGCAAATCAGTATCATCATAATAAATGGGTTGTTGACTAGTGTTAAAAACATTAAGTTCTACGGTCATGTTACCAAAAGACAATTTCAACACTCTATTACGACAATTTATGATAGCATTGGACGTCGCCAGGAAAGGACGTCCTAAAATAACAGGAATGTGATTATCTGGGTTTTGCACAGGTTGAGTATCTAAGACAATGAAGTCCACAGGAAAGAAAAATTTATCAACCTTGATTAACACATCTTCAACAATGCCACGAGGGATTTTCACAGATCTGTCCGCTAATTGTAGCGTAACAGGAGTGGGTTTCAGCTCCCCAAGACCCAGCTGCACATACACAGAGTATGGCAATAGATTCACACTTGCTCCTAAGTCTAGTAACGCATTTTCGACCACATGGTCACCTATGGTGCATGTAATTGTTGGACTACCTGGGTCTCTAAACTTAGTTGGAATCTTGCTTTGAATGATTGAGCTCACCTGCTCAGTGAGAAAGGCACGCTTATGCATATGAAGCTTTCGCTTTTGTGTGCACAGATCTTTCAAAAACTTAGCATAGGTGGGTATCTGCCTGATTGCTTCGAGAAATGGAATGTTTATGTTAACTCATTTGAACATTTCCAAAATCTCGTTGTACTGGTTACTCCCTTTCTGCTGCACCAACCTTTGTGGGAATGGAGCAACAGGCACATGACTTGGCAAAGAAACATCTATATCAGTAGGACTTTTAGATTTATCAACATGCTCAGATTCTTTTTCTACAGTAGATGTTTTCTGCGGTGTTGTGTGTACTGGTGAGTCTGATTTAGACTCGCTTGAATGTGGTACACCTACATTGTTCTCAACAACTTTACCACTACGAAGAGTGGTGACAGCATTCATATGACTATGTGAAGTTTCATTGCAAGTTGAAGTACCTGCCTGAAATACATTCTTTGGATTTTGTTGGGGATGACTAGGGAGTTTACCTTTTTCCCTCTCATTCAATGCATCACAAATTTGACCCATTTTAAGTTCTAGACTTGTGAAACGTTGGTCGGTGGTTTTCTGAAGTTGTAAAAGATTTTGGGTCAACAGACCGACACTGTCCTCAAAGCTAGGCTTTTTCTCTACAGGGTATTGTGTGTGTGGTTGTACTTGGGGGTTTCTAGGATATGAGTATCCTTGGTTATTATTTGTTGTTCCCCCTTGTACAGGCCCTTTAGACCATGAGAAGTTAGGGTGATTCCTCCACCCTGGGTTGTAGGTCTGAGAATAAGGGTTGTTCTCTTGCCTATGGTACAACGCATTGGCTTGCTCGGTTTTAGACTCTTGAAATGCATGTAGGTCTGGACAACTGTCCACTAAGTGGTCTGAACTATGGCATGCGGCACAAGTGGCCATTTCAATTTGGTCACTGAGAGTAGGGGCATTAGCCTTCACAATCTTCAGCAACTCTAGTACTTCTATTCTCCTAGCCAAAGATGCCATTTTTTGCATTTCCCTCAAAGTCAGACTCAATTCTATGAACATTAGCTATAGGGGTAGTCCTTTTAGGTTAATGGATGGACTCCCACTGCTGAGTATTTTCAGCGACTTCGATTAAGAAAGTCCAAGCCTCATCAGCACTTTTGTCAATAAATGCACCATTGCACATTGATTGTGGTTCGGGTCCTGACATCTAGGCCTTCATACAAAATTTGCACAAGTGTCCATTTTTCAAAACCATGGTGGGGACATTGGAGCAATAATTCATTGAATCTCTCCAAATATTTTGCTAGAGTCTCTTCTTCTAATTGCACAAAACCATTTAGACTTTGGCGAATTGTCGCAGTCTTATGGTTGGGGAAAAACTTTTTGAAAAATTCTTTTGTGAGATCATCCCATGTTCTAATGGACTGTGGTTGTAGGGCATGAAGCCATGACTTGGCTTTTTCTTTCAAAGAGAAAGGGAACAATCTCAGCTTGAGGGACTCTTCCGTCATTTGGGTAAAACGCAGAGTCCCACAGATATCTTCAAAATCTCTCACATGGGGGTAAGGGTTTTCAGCATCAACCCCTCTAAACACGGGTAACATGTGAATTGTGCTTGCTTTCAGTTCAAACTGGCTAGCATCAGCTGGTAGAATGATGCAAGAGTGATGACTTGCCCTAGTGGGGTACATGTAGTCTTTGAGACTACGGGGTTGGTTCGGTTCATCACCCATTGTCTCAGATTGGTCTGGGCTTTCTACTGAAGAACTGGGTATGTCAACAATTTCTTCTTGGCGGATTCTAACTAGTCGATTTGTTTGGTCTCTAAAAGACACAATCATAGCCTAGCTAGCACATCAAGCATGTTAAACATTCATACATCCAATCAAACAGTTTTAGCAGGTCGCAGATTCAGGTAGTATGCAAAGATCTGCTTGGCTACAACAACTCAGCCAACCAACACATTCAACAGGGTCACAGGCTAACCCAAACAACTCAGAACTGAATCCTCAGAACTGAAGACTCTTGATGTTAGAAAATGTGCATAGTTTTCAGGGCAGCTAGATTATGCTCACTCGAGGTGAAGCATGTGCTGTGTGGTTGTGAAAAACAACAATTTGGCAGGTGAATATGATTCACAGATTCAACAGATCAGCAGCAATTTAGATACAAAATTCAGCAGGGCTAACAACAAACTTGGCCAACCAATGTATAGCTCAAATACCACTGAATCAAACCTTTGTGCACAGATTCAAATTGTTATACTTCTTAGACAGGTAGTATGCACAGAGCACGGAATAGCTGAGAGTTATATGCACAAAATAGAGTTTGGCGGGTGACAAGGCTAGTATTCAACACAGGTTATCAACAAGTTTGGCTAACCTCAAATTTCACAGAGCCTGCATAGAGGTGCCAGGGACGATAGTTCAACAAACTTAATTAGTAGCAAACTTGGCTAACAGCAAACTTGGCTAACCAAGTTGCAGCTCAAATATCACAAGCTCAAACAGTTACAGGGGTTGGAACCATGCACAGGCTTTGTTGAAGCCAAGAAGTCACAGTGAAATAGTAAACTGATTATTAAGTCAGTTTTAGTGCACAGAACACACAAAAGCACAAGTTTCAGCTAATACAAAATTTACTCAAGTGTCACAGAATCAAGCAAAAATTCCAGATGTTGCAGGGTTGAGCAATACTCATCAAGGTAGCTAGTTTATCATGCAAAGGTACTACAGGTGCACATACAGAGATGGCGTAACCCAACTTCCTCAGGATTAAGCTTATGGGAATTCAAAAACTAGCTTTTGAAATTGTGCACACAGATTCGAGGTGATGTATGGATCAGCAAAGTAACAATGCGCAAACCAGTGAGGCAAAGCTCGTGGAAGTGGTAACAGATTCACATATATGCACATACTGATATAGTTCAACACAATGACATAGCAATTTCAGCTAGCATATATTGCAGAGACTGGTAAGGTTATGTGAAGAACTTGTTTAGCACGCAGACATGGTATATCATACACACATTCATCAATCATAGCAAGGTTAGAGAATGATACCGCCGATATAAATCGGGTTTAGGCACTTCCACAAATTGTCTTCTGCTGCTCCTTGTCTTCCCTTGGCTTGTGCAACAGAGATTCCAAGTACCAGATAGCTCAAAGAGATTTTCAGTAACTAGAAGTATGCATATAAAGCAAGGAAATAATGGAAGTAGACCTGGTTGCTCAAAGAGATTTTTTTTATTTTTTTATTTATTTATGAAAATGGGGAACCAATTCAATGAGATGCAGGGTGATGAGACTAGCAGAACCAAATTATATACTACAATCCTAATGCTTAACCTACAAATGCAAATTTTATGAAAAGCCAGAAATCTAATTTATGCTAAACTATTCACAATTGGATGCTAACTGATAACAAACTACAGATGGTAATATGCTGTGACTAAACTAAGAAATCTAACAGGCGTACAGACTTTGCTATGGACACCACTGGCTACAGATGATGATAATGATGATAAGCTGCCTATTTTGACAAAGAGAACTGAAAGAATTAATGCAGTTATATGAGACGCTACAACTAATATTTGCCGGGCATTGATGCAGCTAATGATGCAGTTTATGCTAATAAGATGATTATTGAAATTACAGCTAGCTAAATGCAGATCATGTAATGAAACTGAGAATCAAAAGTTAACCTACAATGAAGATATGAAATTGGTTAAATATACAGGACAATGATGCAGTTATGCAAGACTGAAATATTAACTTCTACAGAAGCTTGATCTACTGTAATTTTAAGAGGTGAAAAAATCTAACAACATGTACAAACTAAGCTACAGGCTACAGCTACAGCTAGAAGCATATGAACAGATGGTTTAACTAAATTACATGATAACAACAAAGTTACAGAAGATAATGAACTACGACTGAAAAGCAACAGGAGATTTAATATCCTAACTGACACAAGATGTCACCGAGATGCAAGATGAACAGGCAGATTGCACAGTTAAGTTATACTAACAACATCAGAAAAACAAAAGAAAATCTAACACATATATACAAAACTACAATATAAACCAGTAAAGTTAACAATATAGAAATTACACTACTACCAAATCCCCGGCAGCGGCGCCAAAAACTTGGTAGGATGAGAAAGATGCCTACAAATGTAAACTGCAAGTGCACAGTGTCGACAAGCAACACAGGGCAAGCACAGGTCGATCCACAGAGATTTGGAGGGTGTAAAGTTGAGCTTATGGTCTTCTAAACTGATTCTTGATGATAAGTGACACAAAGATGGTTGTTTTGGTGTCGAAACGACAAGATATAGTTGTGATTGTAATTCTAAGGCAGTAAGTATGCAAGATAGATTGTAAACAATTGGCTAAGGAGTACTAGGGTGGTTGAATCCACCTCCTAATCCTATGCTAAAGCAATTCAACTCAAAGTATGTTCTTGTACCTTCCCTTGAAGGTCTCAGGTGGATGTTTTATCAACCAATTTCACTAACTCACCCCTAGTATAAGTTGTCTTCTTACAGTACAACTTATCACAGGTTCATTTGATCAAATAGTTAACTATCAATCCTAAAATAATACAACACAGCAAGAACAACACTTAGAAATTGATTAACTTATCATAAAATTAGGGGTTTCATCTACACCCTAGCAAAGTAAATTAGAACATGATGATAGTAATTAAAACAGGCTTGAATTAAGCTAACAAAAATAAAACCGTAAACTTGCAGAGAGAGTTCTTACACAGAGAAGAAATCTATTTATACTAAAACTTCTTCTCTAACCCTAAAAATCAAAATTAAATGCAAACCCTGTTCACCAAAGACTCTGAAGTGGTCGTCCCCTCTTCCAATTGCCTCTGCAAGCCATTAATGCGATGTTGGGAGAAACCCTAACTTTATCTATCTCAAACCTAGCTTCTAGGGTTTATGAGAAGAAGCTATGAAGGAGATAGCTAAGAGCTAGGAGGTGGTGAAGGCGGCTGTGCTGTCGGGCGAAGAACGAGCTGCTGGTGTTGTTGGAGCTGCAGAGATGGTCGGGAGAAAATGGAAGAGCTGAGGCTCTGGTTTTTGCAGAAGGGGGAGAAGGTGAGTACGATGGTAAGGAGGTGTTTGGCTTTTGGTCGAGTAGGTGAAGGGGACAGGCGGCTAGGGTGTTAGGCGGGAGCTTCGAATGTTGATGTATCGAGTGAAGAGGCCGTTGGATGCAGCTACTTGATTCAATCTTAATGGTTCATGATGGAGCGGGCTTGGATTCGGGTCATGGGTCGGATCTTGGATAGATCAAGCCCATATCTTTGTAAACGGGTTGCTACTTGTCAGGTTGCAACTGATGCGCAAGCGGGCTGCAACTTCTCTTCCATAGTCGCTAGTCTCCAACTTTCTGCTCTTTTGGCTCCTCAATTCATCCAAGCTTTATTTACTACCTAAAAACACAAAATTAATTAGTACAAGTATTTATTCTTGAAAACAAAGAAAATACAGAATTTGGGATAATATCTGATTTTAAAGCACAAAAGATGAGTTAATTGCCAATAAAGAGGTGTAGAAATATGCAATATTTGGCACTCATTATACGCCATAGTAAGTTCGCCTCTTTCTGACTATTTTGTTGATTCTTCTGCATATGTAAGCTCTTTTGTACTTTCGCAACGTATTTGCCATTTGTAAAATATATTTTCTTCTTCTTCATATCAACTCTTACACAACTCTATTTTCGCCATTCGCAACATATTTGCCATTTGTATTTTTTTTTTTTTTTTTTTTTTTTTAAATCATACACTTTTCTTTCCAATTTCTACTTCATCGATCAATAAGCACATTCAATCTTTAGGCCTTTTACTTTTGCTACTTTCTGCCTCTATATCTTTGAATTTTTCTGTTATTTTCCCATCTCTTGCGATATTATCGCCACTTCTTTTCTTCAACAAACATTGACTTCGCAGCATTTCTTCTTCTCTCCATTTTATGGTATCTACCATCAATCTTTCACTTTTTTGTTTTTTCCTGATGTTGTGTTTCCAATCTTTGTTCTTCGCAGCTCTTTCTTCGCAGGATTCTATGTCAACTTCATAACACCTTTTCCCTTCTATCCAATCTCCTTTTATGATGCCTATACCAGTTGGATGAGGGAATTTGATACATTGATGAAAAGTCGATGCTACACCTAGAATCTCATGTAACCAAGGTCGCCCAGTTAATGCGTTGCATGGTGACTCCACATCCACAACACAGAATAAAATTTCAGAAGACAATCCTTTCAATGGAATTCTCATATGAACTTCTCCTTTAGCCTTATTTGCAGTACCATTAAAACCATAAATTTTATAGGTTGAAGGTATCAAATCTGCATCTTTTCCTCCCATGGTTTTGTAGGTATGATAAAAAAGGATATTCACAGAACTCCCGGTATCAATTAAAATTCTATTGATTTCCCATGAGTTTTCCGCTTCATCATCTTCATCATCACTAGGTTTTGGGTTAATTTCCAATCTCACCACCAATGGGTTTTCATGCATTTCTCCACCTTCAGGTACTTCTTCCGCGGTAAAAGAAATGATCCGTACGCCATTCTTCCAGTTGCGACGTCTTCGCGGTGTTCATTATTTCTTTATCATTGGCATCCCTTGCGAAAACCCTGCTGAGAGTAATATCGTGGAAATCTTCAATTGTCTTGTACGAATGTACAATAGAGTTACAAAACAATTTTTTTGCTTTTGCCCCAACTTCTATCACAAATGTTTCACGTTCTTTTGTTGTGTTCGCCCTGTGAATTTCTGGAGGAGGTGGTAATGCTTGATGTTGAGCTTTCCTTACTAGAAAATGATTTAATTTTCCCTGATCTATCATCCTGAGAATGATTCTCTTTATATTTCTGCAGTCATTTGTCGTATGTCCATGGAAATGGTGATAAGAACAAAATTCATGGCTTCTCAGGCTTGGAGGTGGCTCTTTTCCCATGTTCCATGGTGTTGGTATATTTTCCATCAAGATCATAGATTCCCATATTTTCTCCACGCTAGCATTCAGATGTGGCATCTCGATTTCTTCCCATACTATCCTGCGGCTCCCTTGTACCCTATGATAATTTTGTCTTTGACCTCCATAATTTTCTTGCGGCTGGTCAAGTCTTTGAATTTTGTTATTTCCACCCCGGTTATAGAAATTTCTTTCTCTATCGTATTCTTCTTGGTCACGACTCCCCATAGCTACTAGCTTCTGTTGATTATCACCCATTATCAACTCTGGTTGTCCTTGCGAGGTGCTCGCCACTGTATTTATCAACTTAGGTAACAAGCTTGCATTCGCTGCATTCGAACTTGGGTTCGCAACTGGGTATGATTCCATCTCATTTTGTTTTTCCTCGAGAGAAATATATTCCTCCTGTAATTCTCGCAGCTCAGTCATTGTGATTGTGTTCTTAATTCTGAAAATTTGAATGTATAACAGATTGGTTGCGAACATAGCATTAATGAATGATAAAATGAGATATCTCTCATCAACACGACCCGCCATGTCGCTACACATTGTCTTCCACCTCATGGTCAAATGTTTCAAACTTTCACCAACCATTTGCTTTAATCCAAATACATCTTCAATGCCAGGTCGCGAGAAATTGTTACTTATGTACGCCCCTAAAAATATAGCCTGTAAATGATTGAAGGATGCTATAGTATTTTTTTGGCAGGCCTTCAAACCATTTCAAGGCTTCTCCTGTTAAACTTGATGCAAAGTATTTGCACAATATAGCGTCATGATTTTCCCATTGTAACATACATCTCAAATAATCTTTGATGTGTTGTATTGCACAAGTTGATCCATCAAAAATGCTGGTTAATGTAGGAAAATTGCATTTTGGGGGTATTCCTTCTAATTGTATTTCCCGTGTGAATGGGGTTTTCGCAGCTTCTTCTATAGCTTCATCTAATTGTCTCCTACCTCCTTCTTTCTTATTATTTAACATTCCTCTCTTTTCCGCTAGCTCTTTCAAAATTTGTTCATTTATATTAGAATTAGCTTCCACTGGCCTTTTTAACTCCGCCTCTCTTCTTCTGCGTTCATATCCGTTTTGATTCTCTTAATCATCATTTTTTTCTCGTCTTTCTCTGCGATCTTCTCTTTCATTCCTTCATGAATTCGCACACCATTATATCTCTCATTTTCTCCTCTTTGCCGTCTTTCAGTTCTCCTTAGTATTCTATCGTATTCTTCATTGATATTAACATTATTGCGATTACGCTCACGCCTCCTTTCTCGATTATCATGATTATTTTGGCGAATTGCTTCTTGTAGTTCTTGTTCTTCCATTTATGCTCTTAGTCTTTCCCTCTCGCGAGCTAGATGTGCTTGTTCAGTATAATGTCTTTCAATTTCATCCTGAATTGCTTGGTGATTTCTTTGTACTTCTCTCCCATGTAATATTCTCCTTCCTTCTTCCTGATTTTCTCCATCCTCTTGATTATTTCGCCTATGGCGGTGTCTATCTCTCTGATTTCCATCGTTTTTCCCATCTTGGAGAGTTTCACCATGTTGGATATAATGATCTTCCCTTACTTCTCTTCTTTCGCGGCGTTCCTCATCTGAATTTTGTATTTCTTCTTGAATTTCTTCATTAGCATTTTCTACAGGCATATTTCGTCTTACTTCTTCCCTTACTGATCTTGATCTTGTAGTGCTCCTTGACCTTCTGTTCTGTAACCTCATGTTTTCCATCCTTAGCTCATGATTTTCCCTTGTCAGATTTGCACGTTCTTCTATTTCTAACCGCCTTTCTTCGCGTATTGTTTGTCTCAATGCCTCTAACGCTGTAATCTCTTCGTTTCCATGAATTATTCCTCCAATCATTTCTTGATCTCTCTCCTATTGTCCATTACCTCCTAATTGCTGCTCTTCCCCTATTTCATCTGACGTAATCGATCGCCAAGTGTGTACGCTCACTCTGTCATAATCCTCAGTTCTATTTTGTATTGGTGTATGCTGAATTGGAGATTGAACCCGATTTTCTCCATTGTTTTTTGTGTTTGCTCTTGAAGATTCTCCCATTTCATTGTAGGATCATAATATCGCAACGGACAAGGTTCGCGGGATAAATAAACGACGGTGTCGCGAGGGAGTCGCAGGGAGCTAAAATAAACGACGCGATTAATAACGACAAACAAAACAATTGGAAGACATGAAACCTGGCGAGGGTTAAGAAGTGTCGCGAGAATGAATATTCGTGCACTTGCGACACTTCGCGAGACATTCCCGAAAATAAAGGATAGCTTAGCTGTCATCCACTATGTATTACCCTATATAAAGGGCTAAATGAGTCTGTTGAAAGGAGAGATCTTTTTGAATTGTGAAGCAAGTCATTAGGAGAGAGAAAGTTTAAGAGCGTTTTAATTTCCAAGTGTAATTCTATTGTACTGTGTAAACATTTCATGGAATCAATTAATAAATATTCTTGATCACACATCTTTCAATGGATTAGTCAAGCAAAACTGAGTAAGGGGTGTAGTGTGGGATTTCCTGCAACTACATATGCGCTAGAAACAGGGAGGAGAGCATTTGTAAAAGGGAGAAGATTGCAATTAAAGTTGTTTGAATCAGGAAAATGAGAAAGGAAAATCTTAAATCGGATGAAAAAGATATGGCATGCAGCACAGATACAAGAGTAATGATTAGCGAATTTCATGAAAATATCAAAGGAAGAATACACAAACGGGATTTCGAAGGAAAGAAGATTACGGATAGAGAAATGGCATCACCTTTGAAGGATTGGGAAAAGCAAGAGATAACATTCACGGCGGGGAAATATCCAAAGAAAATTTGGATCACACATCTCCACCGGTGATCACAATAAACGCGTATAAGGAAGGAGAGGAATCGGAGAACACGGTGAAAACATGGGTGGTGAATGGAGTTTTAATCGATACGAGGAGTCTGGTGAACATCATGTTCTATCACGCTTACAAAAAGATGGGATATAAAGACGAAGATATGATTTTCGCGGCATACAATATTCAAGGTTTTGGTAAATCCGTAACAAAAGTTAAAGGGGAGATAAGAATACGTATTCCGTTAGGAGGAATTGAAACACAGGTGACATTAAGTGTAGTGGATACGGAATCACCGTACAACATATTACTAGGAAGACCATGGGTACATGCAATAAAAGCTGTGGCGTCGACGCTTCATCAATGTATCAAATTTCCTACACCCACTGGAATTGGCAAGATCAAAGGGGATGCTACTAAAGGAAGAATATATTATCAAAATGAAGTAAAGTGTTGCGAGGAACAAGTAAACAAGCGAAAGAATATATCAAAGTATCACAAAAAGATGGCGAGGGTGGCTAAGAAAGAAGAAGAGTTTAGAGTTTATATGATAAGAGCAAAGGAAGGAAAAGGCATACCTAGCGAGACCTCGGGAGAAGAAAATGATCTTGCGAAAGAACCAAAAGGACCAACCCCTATGGGAGAACCAAAGGCCGATTACGTCGCGGCGAGAACAAACCAAAGAAGTGAATATTGGAACTAAGGAAAAACCCAAGATGCTAAAGATTGGAACTAACATGGAAGCGAGATGAAGAGAAAAGAATCAGATGCATTGCGAGATTATAAAGACATCTTCGCGTGGGATATGGATGAAATGCACAGTATAGATCCGTCGATCGCTTTGTCACAAGTTAGAAATTGATAAAAATGTGAAGCCATTTAAACAAAGAATTAGAAAGATAGCAACAACATATCACCCTCGAGATAGAAGAAGAAGCTGAGAAGATCTTTGGATGCGGGAATTATTAGACAAGCAAAATATCCCGAATGGATAGCGAATATGGTTATAGTTCCAAAGAAGAACAAGGGAATAAGGATTTGCATTGATTTCACCGATTTAAATAAAGCTTGCCCTAAAGACAGTTTTCCATTGCCGGATATTCCACAACTAGTCGAATCGGCCAGGGAATGAAAGAGTATCATCTCTCGGACGGGTACAAAGGTTACAACCAGATTCCTCTCGCCGAGGAAGATCAAGAGCATCTTGCTTTCTTCGCTCCAAGAGGATTATCTTTGCTATACTAAAATGCTTTGTTTGGTCTGCGAAATCTTTGGAGCAACGTATCAAAGGATGGTAGAAGAGGTATTCGCAGAATGGATACATAAAACACTAGAGGTATACGTAGATGACATCTTTGGTAAAAAGTAAGAAGGCGAGAAGATCACGTGCGAGACACGAAAGAAATTTTTGAGCGAGATGAGGCGTTTTAACATCAAAGTAAATCCGAGAAAAATGTACCTTCGGAGTTGCGTCGGGGAAGTTCTTGGGTTACATTGTATCAAAGGAAGGAATACATGTTGACCGGAGAAAGTAAAAGCGATTCGCGATATGCCGACACCTGCGACGAAAAGGATGTTCAAAAGCTGAATGGGTTGTTAGCATCACTAGGAAGGTTCATCTCGCGGTCATCCGATAAGTGTAAACACTTTTCGGCGTTACGAAAAAAGGATCGAAGTTTAAGTGGACGGACGAATGTGAAAAGGCTTTACAAGGGATCAAAGAGCATTTAATGGATATATCCATTATGCGAAAGCGCGAACCGGGAGAGGAATTATTAATATACCTCGCGACAACTTCGCATGCCTTAAGTGCGGTTTCTGCTGCTGCGAACGGACGCGAGGAGTGGAAAAACCAATCTATTACATCGAGCAAAACTTTTAATGCCGCAAAAGAAATTATTCGAAGATCGAAAAATTAATCCCGGCATTAGTTTATGCAACATTCAAGCTTCGCATATATTTTCAAGCGCATACTATTAAGGTAGTCACGAAAATACCAATTGAGTCGGTGATGAAACATTCAAAAAGATCGGGAAGAGTTGAAAGATGGAATGCTCAAATAAGCCATTGTAAGCTCAAGTATGAGATATTATCCTCAACTAAGTCACGGGTTGTCGCAGACTTTTTAGCGAAATTTCCCTTGGAAGAAGATGAAGCGATAGATGAAATGATGGATGTAGAAGAAGAGTATGGAGACCCAAAAGACACTGCTAACCGAACCAGACGAGATGGGAAATATTAGTAGATGGATCATCAAATGGAGAAGGAAATGGAGTGGGAATTGTTATGATTTCACCGAGAAGGCAACAAATTAGCTTTCTCTTTTAGATTGGAGTTTGAATCCACGAATAATGAAACAGAGTATGAAGCTATAATACATGCTCTGCGACTTGCAATAGAAATGAAATTGGAGAATATAAGGATTACCAGTGATTCGCAACTAGCAATTCACCAGGTAATAGAGAAATATACTACAAATAATCCATCTTTGAAAAAGTACAAGAAGCATGTCGAAGAATTGTCGGCACAGATACCGAAAATAAAATGGAGGCACATATCAAGGAGAGATAATAGACTCGCAGACGCTTTTGCCTTTATATCAAGTATGATGACAAACCCGACTGCGAGGAATATCAAAATACAGACACTACTGGCGCCATCAATTAATAAAGAGGAAGAACAAGAAGCAGATATAATGATGGTAGTAGATGAAATGCAATGTCGCGAGGAAGACTGGAGAGTAGAACTTCACGCGTACTTAATGAAGGGAGAGGTACCAAAAAATAGATTGGAGGCACACAAGTTAAAGAGCCGGGCAACAAATTATGAATTACGAGATGGCGTGCTTTATCGGCGATCTTTTGATGGGCCTTCGCTTCGATGTCTAACAAGGAAAGAAGGAGAAACCATATTGAAGATCTTTGCATAGTGGGGATGCCGGAAATCATAGCGGCGGGAGATCTTTGGCATACAAGGCAAAGACACAAGGATATTATTGGCCGTATATGCATGAGGACGCAAAAACAATATCAAGACGCTGCGAGGACTGTCAAAGACATGGGAAAAGATACACGCGCCAGGGGCGCTGTTAAATTCTTCCACAAGTGTGTGGCCTTTTGGAAAGTGGGGTTTAGATATTGTAGGACCATTTTTACCAGGAACGGGACAAAAAAGGTACTTAATCGTCGCAACGGACTATTTCACAAAATGGGCGAGAGGTGAAAGCGGTCCGAAGCATATTCGCGATAAGGATGTCTTTACTTTCATATTTGAAAATATTATATGCGAGATTTGGGATTCCCGCACAATTGGTATCTACAATGGGAAGCGGTTTGAAGGGCAAAATATAGAGTTCTTTGCTTAATGCATTTCGAGATAAGATGTGGGAAATCAACTCCATTATATCCGCAAGCTAACGGCCAAGCGGAGGCAACAAACAAAACAATTGCCGATATCTTGAAGAAAAAGTTGGAAGGACACAAAAGGGGATGGTGCGAACAAGTACCCAATGCGGTATGGGCTTATAATACAACTAGAAGAGAAGCCACGGGAATGTCCCCTTTTTGCTTAACTTACGGAGTTGAAGCGGTACTCCCAACGGAGGTCGTGATTCCGACAACCAAAAAGAGGTTTGGGAGAAAAATCTTAGCGCGAGGCAACATTCTAATCAAGTTGGATGAATTGGAAGAAAAACGAGAAAAGGCATTGCGACACATGGAGAATTATCGGCGAAGACCGGCTAGAGAATATAACAAGCGTGTAAAAATACGTGAGTTCCAACCCGGGAGACTTGGTGTTGCGAGAAACCCCAATATATCAACGTGAAAGTGGAGGCAAGTTGGCGAGAAAATGGGATGGACCTTATATCATCAAAGAGGTAGTTGGTACAGGGGCATATAGATTGATGGATCCTGAAGGAAATGATGTGGGACAAAAATTGGATAGACCATGGAATAGATTATATCTAAAGAAATATTACCCATAAAAATGGGAAGAGGAAAAATGAAGTACTTCTACGCAAAATATTTGCGAAATTCAATAAAATGCAGAGAAAATCCGCGAAGATCTCGCGATAAGAATAACAAAGAGTCATGAATGGCTTAACAAAAATGAACGAACAAAAGAATGGGACGAACCTTTATGGCGTACACCCTAGTTCGCGAATAACATTTCGTAAGAGGCAAATGTAAGACCTAAAGTGCGTCATATAAGGGGGTATCTCTCGACATGGCTCGGGGGAAGGTTACACCGCTCCCGAAGCCCGAGTCATGAAAATTTGGGGCCCATGAAAGCCTACCGGGAAGAGGTACCTTGGATTCCCAACTATATATATAAGGTTATACCTGGTTGGGCGACCGAGGGTCTCTTCCAAGGAGTCGGTGTATGCTCAAGGCGCCGAGGTACACGGTTGAGCGAGTGCCCGGGATGGATGAACCTACCCCGGCCATTCTTGGCAAGTCTTGGCATATGTTGCACTCGCCTTGAAGAAAACTCCACTTAGGGTGCAGCCTCGTAACCATAAACCCTATAGGTATAAGGGATAAGAGGCTGCGAAAACAACTTGGTTGTTGTTAAGACCGGATGGGAGGAGCTAGTCTTGTATGGCCGATGTTTCGCCTCCTTGAAGGGGCAACCGGGGAGATGATAAGGGCGACGCTCTCCATTAGGGGGAGTGTCAAAACAGACGCAAATGTCATAAGGCTATGTTTTCGCAAGAGAATTTAGGCTTGTCATATTTGTGCAATGATCTGCAGAGGCAATAATACTAACGCGAGGGTAAGGCGAGATCAATGGGTCTTTACACGACGGTGTACGGACGTCTGCGATTTCGTCGCAAGACGGCAATGTCATGGGGCTTTATGTTCGCAAGGATATCTAGACCTGTCATATTGTCGCAACTAAAACATCTGCAGAGGCAAAAATACTTGGAAAATGATAAGGCAAGATCAATGGGTCTTTACATGCAAGTGTAAAGACGTCCTGCGATTTTGTCGCAATGAAAGGTGGCGGGGAAGACCTCTAATTAGGGAGGTCTAACTTGGAAGACCACACAAAAATGATAAGGCAAGGTCAATGGGCCATTGCATGAAAATGTAAAGGCGACTTGCGACCTTGTCGCAACAAGAAGAGATAAAATAAAGACTACCGAAATGATAAGGCGAGAAAAGTAGGTTTCTTCATTCATGGAGATACCTGCGACCTCGTCGCAATATAAAATTCGACATCAGTGAAGAACACAATGCAAAAATGATGATGACTGAGTAAAAATCATTTCATAAAAATGTAAGCGAATAAGCTTGCGAGATTATAGTCATAGTTAAGAAGAAGAAAATAAGAGGATTATTCAACAAGGGGTTTAATCTTTCAAAACAAAAAGAAAGTTGCAGCAAAAGTTATAAAACAGTTAATTCTCTACATCAATGTTATCATTTTCGCCAATAGTTTTCTCAGCTTCAGCTTCGCCAGAGAATGGAATTTCGTCAGAAACTTTTTCAGCAAGATCTTTATTGACAACTTCGACATCGGTGACGTCTTCGCCGCTTTCATAATCATAATCATCATCAGGAGAGTTGGGGACTTCATCATCACTTACTTCTAAAGGTTTGACACGAACAGGTTCAAGAGATTTAGACAATAAAATGTCATTCACAATGACCTCGGCCTTAAGATGAAATTGACGAAGGAGCGCTTTCTGCTGATTTTTACTATCTATGTCCTTACAATCAGACATATAGTCAAATCTCCTTTCGGCACGATCGCGAGAAAGAGCAAGGGAAGTAGCAAGCGACCCATTTTCTTTGCGAAGTTTAGAGTTGTCTGACTTGAGAGTAGAAATAACAGAGCGAAGCTTTTTCTCAGAATCTGCACAACAATTGAATAAGTAAAGATTAAAAGACAATCTTAAGGATTATGGGATTCATAAATGAATTAAGGTAGTCAAATAATATGACTACCTTCCTTTTGAGAAACAAGATCTTTGAATAAAAGACGAACAATTATTTCCCAATCAGTCCATGGCGTCATCGAATGTGTCCCCAACTAAGCCCTCCCGGACGAGATCGCAAAGATTTTTCGTTGGAAATAAGTATGGCATTCTCAGTAACAAGCGAAGAATTGGATTTTTCTAGCTGAGAACATTGATCCTTGAATTGGTTCGCTTTTACACTCAAGGATATTCTACCTTGAATAAGTTTATCTCTTTCGGCTGTAACTTCTTCAAGATGACTCCTCAGCGTATGAATAGCTCGTCCTTGTTCTTCACATAATTGTTGACAAGCATTATATTGTTGCGAATAGGTCGCCACTTTGTTTAATAGAGAACGCTTTTCTTGAGAAAGAGTTCCGTTCTCATCTGATAAAGTTTCCATTTCCAAATTAGCTTTATTCAAAGAATAAGAGAGGCGAGATATATCGTTACTTAATGAGTCTTGACTCTGAGCTAACGTGATGTTTTCTTTAGACAAATTATTTATTTGGTCGGCAGCATATGAATGAAGATTATTTAAGTAGTTATATTGCTCCATCCAGGCGTCTCTCTCAACACGAACTTCTTCACCAATGGATTCCAATTGATATATCTCCATTATTCGTTTCTGGTTTTGGGCTTGAAGAGCAGACAAGGGTTTGAGATAAAAAAAAAAAAAAAAAAAAAAAAAATGGGGTGGCGAGAGTATACCTTTTAACTCCTCATTCTTCCCGCGAAGATTATCACGGTCTAGCGAGAGGTTGTGAAATTTTTGATTTTCAAGGTGGAAACCTGTTACATTTCTCGGTCATAGCTTGGAGATCATTCCTCAATCTAGTGATTTCTTGAACCAAAGATGCTTGCGAAATCCTATCAGGACCAAGATGTTTACTTAGAATCTCGCAAACATCAGACTTGACAGGGTCGACGGAAGTTTTCTTGGCATCATTCACAAGATCTGAAAGGACTTTGAGAGCCACTTCTATCCCTTCCAAGTTTTCTTTGGTAAGAGGGATTTGCTCGGATGAAGAAGTAATAATAGCAGTGGAAGGAGGAGACGGGGCATCTTTCATCAAGGCGGCGTCACGGGAAAGGAAGTCTCGGGAAGGATGATGACTGGAGAAATGTCAGAGGCATGAATAGTAGGATTATTATGAGGAGCTTGATCTGCGAAGAGTTCAGGTATAGGAATGCTGTCGTTAATAATGTTCTCGCGAGAATCAGCCAAGAAATCATCTTGCGATGATTTTGCAACCGGAGAAGAAGGTGTAAAGGAGGGAAAGGAAACACTGGGAGTAACAGGCTTGGGTTGGCGAAGTCTTTTAGGAGTTTTGTCAATACTTCCATCATCCTGCGAATAACAAGTTAAATAAGAAACAGAGGCAACAATATATTGTTAATAAAAAACAAATGTTTCTTAAATACCTTGTCACTCGCAGGCTTTCTCTTTGAAGCCATAGATTTTACTCGCGAAGAGGGCTTTGATTGCGCAAGGGATTCTTGTTGCGAAGTAGATTTCGACGGCGAGCCCAAAGAAAGAAGAGGGTTCTTCACGGTAAATTTAGTTCTGGGCTGGTTCTTGCTAAATAACAATGGCGAAAGAAAACTACAAAATTAATCATACCAAGTGTGATTTTAACAAAGAAAGATAATCTCAAAATTAATCAACCACAAAATCGAGTCGGATATGGCAAGATTAACAAACCTAGACGCCATGAGAACGACAACTCGATAAAAATGGTAAAGAAGATGGTGAGAGAAAATAGCAGGCCGACACTTGCAGAATGATGAAGAAGAAGAACACTTGCAGACGATGAAGAAGATGAAAAAGAAAAGGAAAATTCTTCACAGGGGACACTCCTATAAATAGACGAGAAAAATATTACGACCGGATAACATTAAATGCACCGGTAAAAGGGGTAAATATAGACACGTGTAAACGTTCACTACTAAATTCAAGAAAACCAGGCAAAAGGAATTTCAGCAGGATCCAAATATCGCACAACATATTTCCTAACAAACGAGAAGAGCTTGCGAGATTGATTATTTTCCGTAACTCATGAGGTAAGAAATGACACTTCGTATATATATTACAAAGAAGCTCCAGAACTTCGCCAAAAGAATAGAGGCAAGTACGTACTTTTCAAGAAAAGTATTCTTTCGCTCGTTCCTTCACCAATTAAAACCAAGGATTATTACAACAATGAATTTTTCCTTCAAATCGCTCTTCAAGCAATATTCAAGGAAAAAGAGGCAAGATGTAGGATCATAATATCGCAACGGACAAGGTTCGCGGGATAAATAAACGACGGTGTCGCGAGGGAGTCGCAGGAGCTAAAATAAACGACGCGATGAATAACGACAAACAAAACAATTGGAAGACATGAAACCTGGCGAGGGTTAAGAAGTGTCGCGAGAATGAATATTCGTGCACTTGCGACACTTCGCGAGACATTCCCGAAAATAAAGGATAGCTTAGTCATCATCCACTATGTATTACCCTATATAAAGGGCTAAATGAGTCTGTTGAAAGGAGAGATCTTTTTGAATTGTGAAGCAAGTCATTAGGAGAGAGAAAGTTTAAGAGCGTTTTAATTTCCAAGTGTAATTCTATTGTACTGTGTAAACATTTCATGGAATCAATTAATAAATATTCTTGATCACACATCTTTCAATGGATTAGTCAAGCAAAACTGAGTAAGGGGTGTAGTGTGGGATTTCCTGCAACTACATTCATTTCTTTCTTCTCCAGCAAGTCTCCTACTCCTTCTAACAGTCGTTGGTTGTCTTGATGTGTGTCTTCTTCTTTCCATTCTTTAATCTTAATGAATTGTTGAAAATTATATGAAATTCTTTATCTACTACTTCAAATCCTTCCAAATTACAATATCAATCTTCACTCGTCCCTGTTTCTGGCGCCATTATGTAGTTGCAGGAAATCCCACACTACACCCCTCACAAGAATCCACACAATCAAATCATTTTAAGATGAACAATTATAATTTTTATTGATCAAACTCCAAAAATGTTACAAGATGAAAAGGAGATAAGCTAAAGAATTACAACCACTCTAAACTTTCTCTCTCTTAATGACTTGTTCAACACTCGAAGAAGGTCTCTCCTCTCTAAAGTCTACTCGGCCCTTTATATAAGACATTACATAGTGGATGACAGCTAAGCTGTCCTTTATTTTCGGATCTGGCTTGCGACCTTCTCGCAAGTGTACACATGTTAAATATCGCGACACTCCTCGATCTCGCTACATCTTCACATCTTTCTCGTGTTTTGGTTGTCGTCATCCGTTACGTCGCTTTTACTTCCAGCCCGCGATGTCTTTGCAGTGTGTCGTTTATGGATTTCGCAAGAATCTTGGTGTTGCGATATTCTGATCCTACAACCAAATATCTTTACAGCACCTAATTCGCCCACCGGCATGGTTAAATCCAACTTTAACGCTCTAACAACCAAGAAACCCGATTGTGTTCTCCAGTACTTCCAAGTTCAGTTATTTTGGTCAGACTCTCTATGTAAACATAGCTAGAAGCATGCTAGTGACTCTAAAATCTCTAAAAGTTGGAGGTTTTATGCAGATATTTACAAAGATTTGAAAGATATTTTTTTTATAATGAAATTATATGAGAATGCAAGTAAACAAAATGCAAGATATATAACATATGGATTACACTAACAGGATATGAGAGGGTTAAGAAGATTACAGCAATGAAAATTACAAAGCTACATATGCAGAAACCAGAACTAACACTTTAGTTATACTGACACTAATTGGAAAACAAGTAGAATTCGAACAAGACTGAACTGAAAATCAGTAAAGAGAACTTTTGATCACTACACCGCTACCGAGTCCCCGGCAGCGGCGATAAAAACTTGGTAGAACTTGAAAGAAGCCTACGACTATGTCTAACTGCAAGTGCACAACGTCTATTGGAGACAGGGCAAATACAGGTCGATCCCTCAGAGACTTGGAGGGTGTAGAGTCAATTCCAAAGCTTTATTAACTGATTCTATGATAAGTAACACAAAGGGGGTTTTGTTGTGTCGATACGACAAGGATGTTGGTAGAGATTTCAACAGTAAAATAGAGATGCAATAACAAAGATGTTAACACTGAGAATAGAGATGCTAGGATTGTCAAATCCACCACTAACTCACACTATATATATTCAGCTAATTATACTACTCTTGTCCTTGTGATAGATAAGGGAGGAGTGTCAAGTCTACCACTTACCTAAGGTGTTTCACCAATGGATGATTCAATCACAACTAAAGTATCAATCCGGAACACTAACTGTCTAATTAAGCACAACTAGTCAAGGAATTAACAATAGTCTCTAAAGTATGAGTTGTAGCACAATCAACACAGTTTTTATTCTAACTACAATGGATGCTTGACATACACTGTGAGAGCAAAGTATTGAGCACTAAGATTGAATCTATCCTAGAACAGTTTTAAGCATTCAAGAACAACACAATTAGCATGCATTACATAACAGAGAGCTAAGGCTTCATCTAAACCCTAGAAAATGGAATTAGAACATAAGATGATTAAAACACAATTTATATTATGAAACTAGCAATTTATTCAACTAAATTCGGATCATTTCACAAATTACAGAGAACCCTATTTATACCCAATTATTCTTCTCAAATACTAGAATTTGATAATCAGAAAACAACCACTCACTCAAAATGCGTTTTCCGACAAACCCCCTATGCAATTCTTGATTTGATGTTTGCTTTTAGTTATTGAGTCTAACCCTAGCCTTATCTCTCTCAACCCTAGCTTATAGGGTTACTGATGTGGAGAATAAGCTATGATGGAGATAGAGGCTAGGAGGTTGATTGATTGCAAAGGATGGATGACAGGTTGGTCGTGCTCAGAATTGGTCGGAGATGGAAGTGATTGATGGGGGGAGGCGAACTGAGAGCAGTACTGGTTCTGCAGATGAAAGAGAGGATGAGAACGACGAACAAGGGAGTGTTTGGCTTCTGTTCGACTAAGGGAAGAAATGGTAGGTGCTAGGGTGTTGGGCAGGTGTAGCAAATCTGATGTATCATGAGGAGATGACGTTGGATGTTCAACAGCTAGATTGAATCTGATGGCTCTCATTAGAAATGGGTTTGGGTCTTGGGTTGTATTTCTTTTAAGCCCGTGTCTTCTTCAAAGCTAATATCCAAAGCCTGCTTCTAGTTTTGAGACGTGAAAGCCACATTCTTCACTTGCGGATGAGGTGCAAAAGATATTCTTCACTCACTTCTAAGGTGCAGAAAATAATCTTCACTACTTTCCAGCGGGATCCTTTGTTGTCTCTCTTCCACTGTCGACAATTCTCCGCTTCTTTTGGCTTCTCAATTCATCCAAGTTTTGTTTACTACCTAAAACCACAAAATTAATTAGTACAAGTATTTATTCTTGAAAACTAATAAAATACAGAATTTGGAATAATATATGATTTTAAAGCGCAAAAGATGAGTTAATTGCCAATAAAAAGGTGTAGAAATATGCATTATTTCATTAAATCCCTTCTGATTTTGATATTTCGAGAATTCTCTATTTTATGATTCAGTGATGAACAAAGAGTTTAGTGACTTTATCATTCTAAAGGAAAAATAACTTTTCATATTATTTCTAGAGGCAAGATAATTGTACAAACTCATTTTTAAATGATTAGATAAGAACAATTCTCCAGAGATAACTTGTTTTTGTTCTCGAATAATAAATATAGGGTTATGCTACCCAAATCCTCAATTTCGATCGAGATGTTTTCTTCGATTTGTCTAATAAGTTTTATTTAGTTTCAGTTGATGTTAAACCCGAGTCGTATGAAAATGCAATACAACATAACAATCCAAATTACTTGATGCATATTGTTCGCAACATTTACGATTTTGAAGAGAGACACAAGAGTATAAGGTTGAAGTGGGAGACCTACCCTATGGATTCTTTGATTTCTTTCGAGCTAGATACCCAAATTAACTTTTGGAAACCCATAGGTTACCCATAGTTGGTTTTTAAGATCCTCAAACATTTTCCAGCATTAGTTATAAATTTGAAGATTACATATGTACAAAAAAAAAAGGCAAGGTCAACTATAATTTGAAGACTACATATGTATATGTAGTTATCAAAAAATCTCACAACCACACCTCCTATGAATCTAACACATAAGATGGAGATCTACTAACAAATAAGAGATGAAGTGCATCAAAGTAAACATGAACACAAGGTTTTTACGTGGTTCAGCTATAAACGAAGCCTACATCCACGGGATTTCACTAGATTAGAAGTGTTACATGAAGATCCATTAATGGTGGTCCTCAAGGGACTTGAAACTCCATTAATGAAATAAGTGTGAGGCCCTTAGTTGTAGAAGAAGAAGCCCCCCCCCCCTTTCTTCTTCCTTTTTACATGAGAGGTGGTATAAGTGGATTACAAGTCTACCCTCTAGTGAGTGACTGGACATAGATAAGACCTAATACATGACATTATATTCTACACACGGTTGTTATCTACCTATGTTACTTCTTCCTTGATCCCTCGACACGCGACCGTTATATATTTTGGTACTACAGTTTTTTTTTTTTTTTTTTTTTTTTTTTTTTTTTTGGCCAGTATTGCTTTGAAGATCTTTTAAAGTAAAACTTCTTTTTAAGGAAAAAAAGAGTAAATTCCAATTTTCTTAAAATACATGTTTTGTGATATTGGCTTGACAATCAAAGCCAGTTTTTTAAACAATTATGCAATGTATTTTAGTTTTAGGTATAGTTTAAGTTTAATGAGAGTTATAAAATTCGTTTTTGTTTTTTTATTTCAAAAAAGGGATGTGTTAATATAAGATTTGATGTGAGAGTGATCAAATGAAATGTTCCTAAATAAGTCAACTACTTTTATTATCATTGCAGAAGAAAACTGAAAGTTACATTATAAATGATAAATGAAGTTAAACTTAAGTAACTGGAGTAGTTCTTTAGAAGAAGACAATTAATTTATGATGAAATAACGTAGAAAGAAGACAACTTATGATAAAAATGACTTAAACCACAATAGGTTCAAGAACGTACAACAATGTCTGATTGAATAAGAATTTTGAAGAAAAGCTGGCTACTGAATAGTTGACTTTGCAACCGTGGTAAATCTAATATCATATATAGTTAAAAAATAGGTACACTGGTATTTGATTCCCCATCACAGTTAGTAATTTCAAATTGTTAATTTTGAATCTTTGATATAGTTTATCAAATTTCGAAAGACATTCAAACCAAATAGATAACCCGTTAAGGACCTAATTGTGGCGGCAATTTGGAGTTGAGGACAATAGTCATTGCAAAATAAAATAAAATAAATGGTTGAACCCTCACCAGATTGTTAGATATTCTGGCGCTCTTAATAACAATTAATATTAACCAAAGTTCGAATGTGCTTTATATAATACATTAACTATGCTTGGTCATAGTGTGCAAAAAATAAAGAGTAACCTATGAACCACCTATCAAGAAGTAAACTAATCTTCTCTAATTGATATTACTAGTCTAGAATGATTAGGGTTTACACCGCAGAACCATTAATATGGAGATAGTGCATAATAAGATATACATTGAAAGGGGAGGGTACGAAGTACACCACAAACTTTTTGATTTGAACCTGATAGACAACGTGTTAGGTGAACTTTAATCAAAGATAAAAGGAGACAAAAATATCCTTGGATAATCTCGATTAACATACAACTTGATTGTACTTTAATTATGAAGATAAAATCAATATAATGCGGAAAATAAATAAAATAAAAACACCAAAAATTGTGTTAACGAAGAAACCTGCAAAAAAAAAAAAAAAACCTCGGGACCTCGTCCAATTTGAAAATACACTTTATTGAGCCGCTACAATGCACTAACTTATTATACGACTTCATTCTGAAACATAGTTGAGACTGCATAAACCCTCTAAGCTACTCTGATGCAGTTGTGCCGCTATGTCTCTTGGATATCGCAAGAACCTAAGTATTTGATTCCCCTAGTTGATGTCCTTTACAACACAAGAGTTTATCTACAATCTTTCATGAGGACTAGCGCTACCTTACCTCAAATATAAAGCCTATTGGTTTCCTTTTAGATAATAATCAAGGTGTCATGAATCTTCTCTTATGCTTAAACAAATCTAAATCAAAATATCAGGTCATCTGCTTCTTGAAATCATGTAGAGAATTCTAATTAATACAACTCACGAGAATATTAATCTTAGAACAAGTCTAGATGAATTATGTGGTATCTTCAAATCCGGATTTTAATAGATAAGTGTTATATGCAATCAAAATTGAACTTGGATCTTGTATTTGATCAATAATTCTTGAATGGCCATACAACAAAAGAGAAGGAATTTTAGAATAAACAAGAATTATACAACAGATCAAGTCAAGATACAGGTTTCGAAACTATTAAAGAAAATATAGCTCTACCTGTGCTTCATAAGTCCCTAATTAGTTAAGTCTTTCAAAGTCTCACCTTAATTCTCGAAGAACCTTTGGTATTGGAGAACAAACTTTGCAACAAGATACACGACGTCTAGAGGATTGAGATTCTATGTGTTGGATGTCTTTATAATATAACAATCAATTAACTCTAGGTTGCTTTAGATGTAAGCAATGATGTCTTGCAACTTAAATAATTCTCAATACTGCTAAGTTTAAGTTCTTTCCTTGGATACAAAGGTCTGTTTCTTTAGTTAGAATTTACCTTGCATTGAGATCTTTTCCATAGTTTTAAGTGGTGAAACAATTAAGCAACGCCATAGGTAATTTACTTCTAAAGATAATTTGAAACTGATAAAGTTAGCGTGTGCATTCCAAGTAAGAACAAATATTTTTTCTCACAAAAGTCTTAAGCTAAGAATAAAAATTCGTAAACGTGTAAAAATTTTATCTTGAAAAAAAAAACGAAACAAAAATACAACAATTGCAACAAAAAAAAAAAGTTTATGGACATTTTGTACCTTTAGGTTCGCGAACTCAATTAGAAAAAAAAAAAATTCCAGGAGAAAGTTTCCTAACATAGGTTCTCGAACTCAAAAAACGAAGTTCGCGAAATCGAGTAAGTTTTTGGGTTTAGGAACTTTTCTCTCCCCACTAGGTTTGTGAACTCAAATAAACGCCAAGTTTAGGAACCTTTCTATCTCCGTTAGGTTCGCGAACTCAATAAGCATAAAATTAAAATTTTAAGAAAAATTCTTGAATGGGCTTGCGAACTTAGCAAGTAGGTTTGGGAACCTATATTTTCAAACTTCATGAGAGAATTCTTACTTGATTCTAATTTTGAAATGAATAAGCTTGAGCTTGATATCGAAAATTCACTAGATTTAAACCGAGCAACTAATCCGTGACAAGAAATTTCTTTGCAATTTATTTAATACTAAAGTTTTTGACTTTGATATAATAGATAAATATAATGGAAATTAAAGAGCCTAGAAGGAAATCAGTCTTCGTTACTAACATTTGATGAAGTTCTTCAAATGATGTCTTTGTGTGATCTTCAATCTTTTTTTTTTTTTTTTTTTGAGAATAACTTGGATGAATCCTAAATATGCTACCTAATCTAAGCTAGTTTGCAGATGAGTTTAGTAGGTTATAAATCAAGAAATAGTTATCTCGTCCATCAAGTATTATCAGTATAGACTACTTCGATTTCTCGTATAGTTAGTGTAACTTTGGTGAGGCAATGCATCCAACACATGCTGTTGAACTCTAAATATAGTACATGAATGAGTTTGGTGACCTTCGATTTGCCTAATTTCCATGAAGTTTCAAAAAGATTGTTTTCTCAAACATGTACCTTTAAGCCATGTAAACCATGACTATCAGAAACACACCAAAGTATAAATTATTAACTTACCACTTATAACAAAGTCAGAAGTCGTAAAAGTACATATTTATGATCTTCATTTACACGGTAGTGATAGAATAAAACTATATTTTTCACCTCCATATGAAAATGCGCTATAATGGATTTTGCTTATCTCTAGAAATCTCGAATCAGTCGTATATTATACAAACCTTGAATTAGTCGTATCTCAAGTGTTGCCAAAGATTTGAAGGTTAATGAAATGGTCTAGAAACCCCATATAAGTGGTTTTGAAACCCTTGTTACATAATAGGTTATGTAACAATTGTATATAAGAGATTTGGGTTTTTCGTTATACGTAAATGTTTGAGTTTTGAAACAAAAAAATCATGTTTAAGGAAACTTCTCGTCTTGTGCAAGGTTTTCCTAGTTTATGAATTGGACTATAAAAATTTGTTTATGGTTTCTTTTTATAAATAGAGTACTTGAAAGACAAGTTTATGACCTATATAAATAGGTATTGAATTCATGAAGGAAATAGATCATCTTACAACTGTCTTCAGCTAGGTCGAGAAATTGATTTTAGTAGAGATAAAAAAAAAATCGGGGAGTTATTTTGAGGTTTCATGATAAACATATTATTTTTCATATTTTGTAAAATGATTCGCCAATCTTTGAAGGTTTAATTCTACGCGAGATGTTCTATAATATATAAATAGTTGATTATAATCATTTGTTGGCGTAGGTGAATTGATGAACCACTATAAATCTTTTGTTCTTGCTTTATCATTTTTTATTCAGTGTGTATACTATTTGTTTTTCTTTACTTCTTCATTGATCTAAAGGACTGGTGTCTTGTGGAATTATTCTTATAATCCCAATATCAATCCCATCGCATGAGTTATCCAACTGCTCGCTTTCAACAAACATAGCCAAATAAATCTCACCTTTGATTATATGCTCATGTATGATGAACAATAGGTTCATCCATCAACAACCTCTACACAAAGGTATTATTTTGTAACTAACAAGGAAATACATAATCTCATTTTATATGATTAAACATTTTAGTACCTTTTGACATAAATAATAAATTAGGCTTCACATAATTGTTGATGGTGGTTTTTAGCTTAGGGCAAAAACTGTAAAAGTGTACCTACTTGACCCGGCATCAGAAGTAGTAGACCTTGATATGTCTATATTCCGCAAGGAATTTGAAGGATATATCAAAATCTGATGAGTGCATATGTCGTTCTTCACATTATATTGAAACTCAAGCTCCTAGATGAATTGTTCACTAGTATAGAGCCTAATGAGTATTTAATTACCCGCCTGCATTATTCACCAATGTATGGCTTGCTGAGTATTTTTCCTATGCTATGTTCCCCAGTTGAACTCTTAATATTGACATGACATGACGATTAATGTTCGCTCGCAACCGAGTAGCATGAATCTCCCGAAGTGTCAGGATTGAGATCTGCATGAAAATACTTAATTAGAGGCACGATGCGCTGCTCTCTGAGAATAAAATTGGTAATTTTGTGTCAGCGCACAGAATTCATCAAATTTGATTAATTTTGTGATAGCTTGCAAACTTCAATTTTAACCTAATTTGTGAAAATTAGGTTTTTTGCGGCCTACGCAATATCTCGAACCCTATTGGTCGAGACCAAACCTAGGCAAACTAGGAAATTAATTCATCATGGAGCTAGTAGGAGCAAGATACTATTAATTGGAAATAAAGAGAAATTGCATCCCAACCGCCTTGATAGCCGACCAAAACATCCCAACCGCGCGGATAAAAAAATGTCCAATAGTATTAAGACTGCATATGGCAGTCTTAAATCAATCGTGAGCGTCCAACTTCGCCGTCCTAGATTTAATCATAGCCGACGGACAAGGTACGGGTGGACTCACCAGCGGCCCGGCTACTACACCGTCCGATCGAACAACTCCCAACTCGTAGCTAAAAACCAAAATCGTTAGCCCAAAATGAGTTGGCCACGCGGCCATCATAACGGCATGCAGCAGAACACAACTACCGCAAACCATCTCGGCCGTCCAACTTCGCTAGCCTAATTGGACGGCCTAGATCTAATTTCAGGCATCCAACAGGGTGACGCCGTGATCACCAGCCATCCTTATTACAGGAGTAACGATCGGCCAAGTCATGGCTTGCCTATATGGTCCCCAGACGGTTGCACAAAGGCGGCTAATCGCACTGCCTACAGGAATTTTAATAGATTCAACGTCGGCCATTAACTGCCGCAAATCATCTCAGCCACTCAACTTGGCTAGCCAATTTAACCGACCTAGATCTAACTTGGGCCGACCGATAGGATGCTAGAATGGCTACCAGCCATCACTCCCCTGTAAGGACCTACCGGCCTACCTTTGGCATGCGTGAATAGCTCCTGGCAGCTCCCTGAAAATGACTGGTCATGCTCTTTTTAAGACATTAAGCTCCGCGACTAACTTAGACGAGCTTTACACAACGATGCTTCACGAGCATCGATTATTTTGAGTTGCTTGCTTAAAAGTGATGCTTTACATGCATCGATTATAAACGATGTTCCGTTAACATCGATTTCACAAATAATTTAATTATTTGACTTAAAAGCATTATATACTGCCTTGCCTGCTGCATATACTTTTTTACAAAATACTCGAGACATCAAACGTGTCACAAACTGGGGGATGCTCACTAGGGTATTGGTCTGGCGGTTTACAGCGTGCGGCGTGCAACACGCCCATTACGAGAAAGTGTTAGGAAAGGCGGACGGTTGATAGCAGTAAAGAGTAGTGGGTGTAAGGCTGACCGGTCTCCCTTAGAGACATGATGGTCACCACTTTTACACAATCCCCACTTCTCCACTACTTAACTGTCTCCACTTCCTATGAGATCAGGGCGTTCAATCATGACTTGTTTAAATTGGTTTTCAACCTATTTCGACAAAGAAGAAGTGTTATCACATAAGTATCCAGAAAACATAAAAAAGAACTGATAGCTTCCATTCCGCAAGTCAGTTCCACATTCTGATACAAGTCATAAACAACCACACCTTCAGAATTAACCATTCTGATCTCAACACCTTCTTCGTTTCCCTCCCTAAGATCAACCCTTCTCCTTCATTTTGTGACCGAAGCAAGACTGGAACGACTATTTCTTGGTTTAGTCCAGGATTGTACAGATTGATCTCTCGAATCTAAATTACTCCCGTGCGGTGCATTTGTTTAGGGTTTAGATTCATTTCTCGGAGGCACACCCAGTTTTACCATTTCCAGTAGAATCAATTTTTACCCCAAAAAAATTGGCGACCACAGTGGGAGATTAGTCTCTCGGTTGCAAGATCAATTTTCAATTTCATTTCAATCTTCTCAATTTCAGGATGGTGGATCTTTGGTCTGGGTCAGTTACCAATATTGAGGCTGCTGGCGCTGATAATACTCTGGCACCACTATCCCTGATGCATACACCAATGTACCGCCCACCAGCACAATCAACGCATCTCGTGGTGTTACATCCTCTACCACCAATACCAGCGGCGCAGGAAATATTCCCTCCAGCGTGACACCTCCTATCACCAGAGCCAAAGCCGCTGCCACCATTCCCAATGTTTATTTGAGCGTAACGCACCCAATTGTTACCAGGGCTACTGCCACTCCTCCATCATGACGAGAGGCTGAAGGAGCCAGAGGAAGCCAACCCCCTATTACCATTGTTGATTTGATGAAAAGACAAGAAGTTCTTGCTAAGGCTCAGACAGACGTGGCTGCAACTCAGAAAGAGTTACTTACATTCCTCAAGACACTAACGGAGCGGCTACCGCAATCGACACGTCAACCACGGATGGAGCTGACAAGGAATACTTTTAACACCCCCGGCGCAAGCACTTCAGCGAGACACACCTTTATAGATGAAGAGGCTCGCGTTGCTCCTGAACGCCAATTGGAAAGGAATCAGTAATCCAATTTCATCACATGTGAGGATATGGAACGACTTCTCCAAAATCGAGGCAAAGAAAACCCGATAGACACGCACCAACATCAACCTCCCTATCCTCCTGACGTGCAAAGAGTTCCTCTTCCGAGTGGATACTCTTCTCCTCAATTTTCCCTTTATGACGGTACTGGTAACGCTCTTGAACACATCTCTCGTTTTCTAGAATCCTTAGGAGAGCATGAATACAACCATGTCCTCCGCCTGAAGGAGTTTTCAAAGTCGCTTCTTGGAAGAGCATATACCTGGTACAACAACATTGCACCAAAAAGCATATCCAACTGGTGTGAGATGGTCACCGCTTTCTACAAGAAATATTTCTTCGTGTCTGAGCAAATCACCTTTTCAGACTTGGGAATAATGTTTCAACGAAACAATGAGCATCCGAATGACTACGTCAAGAGATTCAGGATTCAGGCACTGGATTGTCATGATCCAAATGTGACTGAACAACAGTTGGTGGAGTCATGCATTAATGAGATGGTTCCTATCTATCGCGATTTACTGGAGAACCTGCGCTTCCAGACATTCTCTGAACTCCATGAAGCTGCTAAGCGGTCGGCTACAACATCACCAGCACTGTTGGAGAGAACCAGACCCGCTAGGAGTGAAGACGCACAAGAGACTCGAGGGAACAAGCGCCTCATCAACAAACAATATAATATCAGGCCCTCTGTAAGCGTAGTGGGTAAAGGAGGAAAGAGGAAATCTCTAGCAGCGGAACAACAACCCAAACGTGTGGCACCAGCGCATCAGATAACTCCACCCCAGAAGGCCGCGGCTAAGACTCTTGCACAACAACAAGAAATTGGAGGGGCTACTCCAGACTTCCCATTTTCAATCGAGGAAGTAATTGAACTCCTGGAGGCGTGGATTCAAGATGATGCCATAAAACTACCTCATGTCAGGCGCCCACCAACTGAGAAAGAAATGGCAAATCCCAAATATTGCCGTTACCAAAGGTTCGTCAATCACCCAACCAATGAATGCAACAAATTGAAGCGCATTTTCAAAGAAAAGGTGGATACGGGAGAACTTCAACTAGGCACTGAAGGAGTTCACAGAAACCCTCTTCCAGTTAGGAGCTACATGATTTCTGGGGACTCCGTCCACAAAACCGTACAGTCTATGATGGAGCATTTATGTGAGATTCTATATTTCTCCAAGGCACAGCGTCAAGACATATTTGCAGCCCTCAACCGTGTTGTATCAGGCAAACGACTGTTTCCAGCCAGGGAAGCCGCTCCCAAACCCCAGCCTCTCCTGGAAAGTACGACTGATAGATGCAACTGGGTAATCCTAACCATCGCTCACCTGAAAGATGTCGAGTTTGACAGCACACTGATTGACGCGGCCTCTGACTGCAACATTGTCACCATCAAGACTCCGAGAGATGCAAGGATTTCAAAGCAGGAAGTTGTTCACTACCCAACTATAATCAAAAACTCAGAAGGAGAATCCAGAGACGCTTACGGGTACATTAATCTTGAAATCAAGGTGGGAGATGCTCTAATACACGCCAAATTTCATATAGTTAAAGATTACCCGAATTATGATATGGTCCTGGGGCGCTCATGGATACACGACAATAAGGCGAAGTTAGGAGTATGTCCTTTACCAGTGTCTATACCTGAAAGGGTATCCAATAAGCCATCCAATCCTGAAGATTATTTGTTTTCGTATCAACAACTCACGAATGTGACGCAACGGCCCGTATAGAGCGCATCAACATTTGTTCGCAGATTCCGGACACAAGTAAGTCTTATTAAACAACCCCTTTTGCAACCAGTCACTCCTCCTTCCGTTAAAGCCTGGGGACTCGATCCGATTATCAACCCAGCTGTCACCAGGAGATGTGAATGGGATGCTGGTCCTTTTAAATGTTTTATCAAGTGTTTAGAAACTGTCTCATACAAAGATAATAAATCTAAGAAGCAAGTGGTTATGCAACGCCCAAATCCGTATCAAGTTGGAGATATGGTAATAAGGATTGCTGCCCAACCTGCTCCGCCAGATTCCCCAAAAGGAAAAAATGAGTCGTACCTAGTAGAAGAAGTTATCTCGAGAGGCTACTGGAAACTCATAAATGCTGACAAGCTAGAAGGCATAGTGATACATGCCAGGTGGCTCAAACCTTTCAATACCCAAGACGTCATGTCGCCTTCTCCCTAGCATTTCTTTTAGTATTTCCTCTAGCATTTCCCCTTCTCATGCAATATTTGTAATTCCTCCAAAATGATTGCACTGCTTGCATTCATAATTAGGATTTCAATTTATCAGTTAATCAAAGCATCATTTTCGTTCGAAAAAATTGCTTCTGAATCATTTCAAAACAAATCTCAAGTAAACTCAAAATCCTCACAAAACCATTACCCATTAATTCAAAACCAGAAAAATCAAACCATGAAATAAACATTTTATCTTTCAAAAAATACCTAAGAGGGGAATATGTAAAATAAAAGAAAGAGCAACGTATTCAAGGGAGGTTATCAAGCGGCAAAGCATTCTTCTTAGAGCAAGCACCTTTCATATCCCGAAGAGCAGCCTGCTTCAACGATGAGACAGTCTAGCACACGTGGCGCTCCTAAATTGCAACTACTTCAGAAAGGGCGTCCTATCACATTACACATGCCATCAATTGGAGATAAAGCCTCGTCACTTAACAAGCACGGCTTTTTGGATTTCTTGGTTATGGTGATGTGTGCAACCTTCTTCTACGCGTTTGGGAATACAACTCTGCATACTTAACTGATGTATAGAACCCGCCAAACAACGGGCGTGATGTGCAAGTGGAATATCGAATGGAGAGTTATAGGTTCGCGGCCCAATCCTTAACTCTTATTGTTATTTCCATATTTTAAGTTGCTGATACCAGTAGTGGAAAGTGATATCCTTTCCCGTGAAAAGAAAACACGAACTTGCAGACCATCACCACTTATGTGCCGTCTTCCCATCTATCTCATCGCCGACAAAGTCATATTTGGTGTTTCTATATTTCCAATTTCCTATGGAAGGGGCGCATGGGCTGCCAGATGTTTGGATACAATACAGGTCTATCAGGTGCGACTCACGCAAATTGATTAACAAATGACGAATCCAAAAGATTGCCGCTTTCGTCAATTCATCAACTGCCTTACCAACAAATGCAATGGAAGTACATCTTTCAGAAGAAAATAGACTCAGGATAATTACACCTGGGGACTGCCAGCACAGGATGCCTTCACGTCCCTCAACCAGGTTATTTCTGATATCAGCATCATCACTGTCAAAGCTTTACGAGTCGCGGGAATTTCTCAACATAAAGACGTACACGTGTATCAAAGACTCCAAAAGTACGTCGCAGAGATATTTTCACATATCCGGCCATGCCATCGAATCTGAAGTATAACTGGGGACTGCTCATCGCATCCCATTCCATACAACAATCCAAGATTCATAAGGTAATTCAAATGGTGTCGCTTGGAACGAAGTCCTTGAAGACCTGATAGCACCACCTCAGCAACGGAACGCCCCTCAGCTCGTCTACTTCACCTAACGGCTCAGGGAGATTTTGCTCATACAAGCATCCCCAGCATATCATCATCGCATTCAGAAGGGAAAGAACAAGCCTATGAGCTAAAGAGCCAGAATAAACACAATTTTATTCCGGACAATGCTCAGGAGTTTAAAGAACGTTTTAATTACGGATCAGCAGTCCAGACACCAAATAACTTAAAGTCAAGGACGGATCAACAATGCAGCTACACTCTCCAGGATTAGCCCTGACATGATCATTGTCGAACATATATCTCATCCATCCATCCCAGGAGCACAATAGAATTTGGAAAATTTTGAAATCCACTGGAGAGGCTGGGTATTCATTCTTCTGGATACAAAACCTTATTACACATTCCGGAGAGGATCGATGGAGTTGACTCATGATTTGATGAAATTTCAAAGCCGTGGAAGTTATACGCACAACTAAAGTTAGTACTTGCAAAAAGAAAAAGAAAGAACAAGATGTACATATCTTGCCGCTGACGATTGGCACGCTCGTGATGGAGCTGCTGACAGTGATGAAGAGGAGCCGGCTGCTGCAGACGAAAGCACGGAGCCGGACGAGCAACAAAAAATAGAAGAGGGTCGAAACCCCTTTTTATACGAACGGAGTTTCCAGAGTTCGAACAGAAGAAGGATTCCTTCTTGCTCCATGAACGGGAATAGATGGATGGACCCACCGCACTCATACCCCATAGCCGAGCTAGCAACACGCTACTACTAAGGCCACTGGCCGCGCGGTCCCGCTGCTGAAGCCGATTAAAATTTCCCTGGTAATATCTACCTGCTTCTTCTTTTCAATTTTATTTTTCGTCTGTCACCATCTAGTGCTTACCCCGCAACAATGTCACTGTTACGTGCTAAGCAGGGGACTTAATGTTGATGGTGGTTTTTATCTTAGGGAGAAAACTGTAAAAGTCTGCCTACCTGACCCGGCATCAGAAGTAGTAGACCTTGATATGTTTATATTCCGTAAGGAATTTGAAGGATATATCAAAATCTGATGAGTGCCTATGCCACTCTTCATATTATATTGAAACTCAAGCTCCTAGATGAATTTTTCACTAGTATAGAGCCTAATGAGTATTTAATTCCCCGCCTGTATTATTCACCAATGTATGGCTTGCTGAGTATTTTTCCTATGCTATGTTCCCTAGTTGAACTCTTAATATTGACATGACATGACGATTAATGTTCGCTCGCAACCGAGTAGCATGAATCTCTCGAAGTGTCAGGATTGAGATCTGCATGAAAATACTTAATTAAAGGCACGATGCACTGCTCTCTAAGAATAAAATTGGTAATTTGTGTCAGCGCGTAGAATTCATCAAATTTGATTAATTTTGTGATAGCTTGCAAAATTCAATTTTTTAACCTAATTTGCGAAAATTAGGTTTTTTTGCGGCCTGCGGAATATCTCGAACCCTATTGGTCGAGACCAAACCTAGGCAAACTAGGAAATTAATTTATCATGGAGCTAGTAGGAGCAAGATCCTATCAATTGGAAATAAGGAGAAATTGCGGCAAATAGAAAAAGTAGCAAGAGAGGCGGGGCCACGCCACTTGGCCGGCCGGTTCGCCCTAATAGGCGCTGCCCGTGGCCATCCGGCCACGCCTCATATCACTTCTTGCTAGCACCTCTTTCTCATCGACCAATCAGATCGCTCCAAAGGCGCCGCATACACTTCGAATTAAAAGTAGAAGTTGGCTGGTCGACACGCTTAAATCCTTTAATAAACTTAATCTAGATTGTCCATGCCAGTCTTAAAACAATCACGGCCGTACGTTTTGGCCGGTCGATTTATCAAGTCTAGCCACCTTCTACCATGATCGGGCAAGCACCATCACACACGCCGGCAGTACCACATATGTCTCAGCCGAGTAAAATCCTTACAACTTGCGCACAACACGCCAAATCGATCGTTCAAAGAAGGCCGGCCGTGCAGTGTTCCAAAACCCTAATTTATGTTAAGCAGCAATACTTTGCTGCCGCAAAACGACCTTGGCCGTCCAACTTCGCTATCCGAATCGATCGGCCCAGATCTAATCTTAGGCGACCAACAAGATACGGTTGCGCTCACTGACGGGACCATCATCATACCAACCGATCGGAATTCTTATGGCACGTCGGCCACATCCTTGATCGCCGACCAAAACATCCCAACCACGCGGATAAAAAAAGGTCCAATAGTATTAAGACTGCATATGGCAGTCTTAAATCAATCGTGAGCGTCCGACTTCGCCGGCCTGATTAGTCGGCCTAGATTTAATCCTAGCCAACGGACAAGGTACAAGTGGAATCACCAGCGGGCCCGACTACTACACCGGCCGATCGAACAACTCCCAACTCGTAGATAAACACCAAAATCGTTAGCCCAAAATGAGTCGGCCACGCGACCATCATAACGGGATGCAACAGAACACAACGGCCGCAAACCATCTCGGTCGTCCAAGTCATGGATTGCCTATATGGCCCCCATACGGTTGCACAAATGCGGCTAGTCGCGCTGCCTACAAGAATTTTAATAGATTCAACGACGGCCATTAATTGCCGCAAATCATCCCAGCCATTCAACTTGGCTACCCAATTTAACCGGCCTAGATCTAACTTGGGCCGACCGATAGGATGTTAAAATGGATACCAGCCATCACTCCCATATAAGGACCGACCGGCCTACCTTTGGCATGCGTGAATAGCTCTTGGCAACTCCCTGAAAATGACTGGTCATGCTCTTTTTAAGACATTAAGCTCCGCGACTAACTTAGACGAGCTTTACACAACGATGCTTCACGAGCATCGATTATTTTGAGTTTCTTGCTTAAAAGTGATGCTTTATATGCATCGATTATAAACGATGTTCTGTTAACATCGATTTCACAAATAATTTAATTATTTGACTTAAAAGCATTATATACTGCCTTGCCTGCTGCATATACTTTTTTACAAAATACTCGAGACATCAAACGTGTCACAAACTGGGGGATGCTCACTAGGGTATTGGTCTGGCGGTTTACAATGTGCGGCATGCAACACGCCCATTACGAGAAAGTGTCAGGAAAGGCGGACGGTTGATAGCAGTAAAGAGTAGTGGGTGTAAGGCTGACCGGTCTCCCTTAGAGATGTGATGGTCACCACTTTTACACAATCCCCACTTCTCCACTACTTAACTGCCTCCACTTCCTATGAGATCAGGGGCGTTCAATCATGACTTGTATAAATAGGTTTTCAACCTATTTCGACAAACAAGAAGTGTTATCACACAAGTATCCAGAAAACATAAAAAAGAACTGATAGCTTCCATTCTACAAGTCAGTTCCATATTCTGATACAAGTCATAAACAACCACACCTTCAGAGTTAACCATTCTGATCTCAACACCTTCTTCGCTTCCCTCCTTAACTAAGATCAACCCTTCTCCTTCATTTTGTGACCGAAGCAAGACTGGAACGGCCATTTATTGGTTTAGGCCAGGATTGTACAGATTGATATCTCAAATCTAAAGTACTCCCGTGCAGTGCATTTGTTTAGGGTTTAGATTCGTATCTCGGCGGCACACCCAATTTTACCATTTCCAGCAGAATCAGTTTTTACCCCAAAACAATAATGTTTATTTGTGCATCATTATTAAATTGTATAATAAAAGACAACAAAATGCAGCCAAAAGCATAATGCATTTGCTATTACTTTTTTATTTTTATTTTGAAAGAACCTAGTTAACCCAACAGATTTGTGTACTTCAGTTGCACAAGCTATGAGACCCGTTACGTCGTCCACAACACAATATAGGGGTGTTGCTTATTGTTCCAAGGGTTAGTCCCCAATATTTAGCGCGTAAACATATTCACATGTATACTTTATTTCATCCATTTTTCATTAAAAGCAGTGTCACATTTAAGTTTTTTTTTTCTTTCAAAATCCTACTCCAACTAATCGATTATGGGTTTTCAATTATTGGTTTTTGAGTTTTAATCTTGATTAATTATCCTCTTCAAAATTCGAATTAAAGTTTGATAGAACAACATTTTCTGGAATAACTTTGATTGTTTGTAAAAAGGAGAGGGTATCAAGTACACCACCAACTTTTTCGTTTATCAACATGTATGGACAAAACCTAATACAATTGCAAGTAAACCAACTTAATGATCCTTGACAATATGTATATAAAGTTTATATCTTTATCTCTTCTCAATCAGAAAGTATAGACTATGGATTCCGTGAACCTGATTGTTAATAAGAATACTTGGACGATCTCAAAAATCAATATCCCAGATCAATCTAGTGGTACCCAAATAATTAAATCGTAATTCTGCCAACTAATAAACTTTTTATCCGTCTTTCAAGATACAAATTCTACAAGAAACAAGTCTTGTAATCGATTACAATCGTATATACTAAGATTGAATATGTACTACTTGTGTTGATCATATTATACAAATAAAAAAATATAATGAGGAAAGGGACAAACACAAGACACAAGAAGTTTTGTTAACGAGGAAACCGCAATAGCATAAGAACCTCGGAACCTCGTCAAGATTTGAACACTAAACGTATTAAGTCGCTATAGACACTATCCTACTATCATACTTCGGATTGGAATGTAGTTGAGACCGAATCCACCCTCCAAGCGATCAATTATAGTCGCTCTCCTTATGTCTTCTAACCCTCGCAAGGCTCTACGCAATTGATTCCCGTAGATGACATTCTTTACAGCCTAAGAGTTGCTTCAAACTAAGTGAAGACTTCTGGTACCAATCTGCCTCTGACAGATAAGCCTATTTGATTTCCCTTTAGATCAAAGATCAAGTCTTGGAAATCTGTTTGCAATAGGCAAAGCTAGCAAACCTCACAAATCCAGAACACTTATATTCACTTAGATGAGAAGCCTGGATTCTTTACCACCTCTCAAGAATAATATTCAACTTATCAATTAAGAATAGTTTTTAGATATCTATCTCGAGGAATCACAAAGTCTAAGATGAAAAGAACTTTGCAATTACTATTTATCTTGCATGAAAGAGATTACGAGAACCTCGATAACAGAAAACCAGGATCAGGATATGTTAGAGCATAGCTCAGTTGAAATCACCAACCATTAGTATGTCAAGTTTGGTTGTCATATTTTAGTGTGTCAAAACTCATCTAAAGTCGCTTGATTGTATACTAGAGTCAACTTCGTTTAGGTTATACTAGACAGTCTATAAATGTTGAGACATACAAGTATTACTCCGAAGACCTGAAGAAAGTGAAGAAGAAGCGAACTACAACGACAACATCATCCTTCCTCTTGAGGTTAGTAATATTGACTTGAATTGTTTCATTCCTAACGTATCTTTCAAGTCGTGCTATATTGAAAACATAACTGCGAAGATGTATATACTGTACATATTGTATAATACTCTAGTGATGTGACATGGTTATATTTGTATGATCATAGTATTAGGGAATTAGACTACGAAGTATAACACTTATCTTTTGAACTTCGTACATATTACATCTACATAATCTTGTATATATTGTTATGATTATGTGAATGGTTTATGGTGAAGATTACATCCTAGGAAATAATGTTTTACATTTGTTTAAAGGAAGTACATTCATGAACTTGTTTTATGAATCGAAAGGGAAATCATTAGGCTTATTGGTACGGCTATTCATTGCAAATCTTTGGATTACCAATATGTGTGAGATAGTATAACCGATCGTAACTTTGTTATGTATCTTGGTATAACTAATCACAATGCCTGACTTATGATTTGGTATGACTAGTTTTTATTAATTGGTGTAGCCGATCCTAAGTAATCACCATGAGATGGTATGATCGATATTTGTAATTGGTGTGACCGATCATAGTAATTGGTGTGACCGATCACAGAGTGTTGTGTAATCGATCCTTGTAATTGGTAACCGGTCCTGGTAATTGGTGTAACCGATCCTGATAATTGGTGTAACCGATCCTAGTAACTGGTGTGACCGATCACAAGCAATATATACCATGAGAATATGGTAAACCGATCCTGGTAATTGATGTGACCGATCCTGGTAACTGATGTAACCAGTCTTGGTAACTTGTGTGGCCGATCACAAGTATTTCCATATTAGGGTATAACCGATCCTAGTGCCTGGTAGAACCAATTGAGCCCATATATGTGATTTGATATTTGATCAATCACATAGTGATCTTGGAATACAGGTGAACCAATTCTAAACTTGTTTGAAAGTGTGATATAACCGATTCCAAGAATGTAAATCCATGTAAATATGGATAAGGATTTACAGTGAAAAGATGTCAACTCTTATTATTTATTATTCAGATATATTCCTTAGTACTCAAGGAGATCCCGTGCCGAAATAAATTGAGAATATTTTAATTAAGATTTTTGCTTTTATATGCTTTAATTACCAGCAATTAAATGCATATCTCTAGAGAATAAAAATTAGTAATGTGCATTTACTAATTGGATATTCTCTATTGAGAGATTTCAGAAATTTTGGACAAGCATTTATTGGAATTATCAAAACCGAATCTTTCTATTCATTGCATATCTTGAGAATATTTTCGGTTTTGGAAATTCTTTGGTGTCCAAACATCCTTGGTCTATAAATACCTAAGTTTGCATTTCTAGAAAACTATCCTAAGAGCCAGGAAAACTTCATTCTTGTTGTTTCTAGTGGAGTCGTCTATTCAGAGAGGAAAGTATCCTAATTAGGTGAAATCTCTTACGACCGCTCGTTTAAATACTTCTGTGGGATCAAGAAGCTCTACGAGTACCGTTGGTGGGAAACTAGATAATTGTAGTGTTATTAGTTTTCGATTGATTTGATTGACTAAAAGTTGTTGAAACTTTGATTGCACCTAGTTTGTTTATTCTTGAGAATCTTCTCTTCTGATATAAGATTCACTCAAACTAAATCGAAGTGTCAACGGGATCTTTAGAACTGTTTGTAGATCTAAAGACATCTTGTGATAATACGTTGTTAACATACTCCGTTCTGTGTGTGATTGATCACAAGATATTCAAGTGGTGTTGTGCAGGTGTTTATTGAAGATTAAAGAAGATTTGAAGACGAAGAAGATTTCTGATTAGTTCTCATATCTTTGGGTGTGTACAAACCTTGATCGGTAGGGATCCAACTAAAATTGGATTTATTTGATTGATTAGTTGCGTGAGATCGGCATCAACTAGTAGTTCTCTTTGAGATCTATTTTGATTGTTGCAAATCCGAATCTTATTACTTAGGTGATAGAGATTGGATTGAACTAACCAGGCATATGAGTTTATTAGATTAAATGGAAGAGCCTTTGCGTATGACTTGAGATATCTTTATCTTTAAAGAATCGAAATAGTTGTTACCAAACAAATTTGTTGTTCCTTTACTGTTTGGAATACGATCCAAAGGAATTGTTCCAGTGCATGCACTCAACGAAGTATGAAGCGCATGGATACTGAAGAAACTAAGTGAACTATGGGTTATTGCTTGGTATCAACTATACAAAGTTGGTTTAGATTTTGTATAGCAGCTTAATTCTGGACTAGGTCCTGGGGTTTTTCTACACTTGCGGTTTTCCTCGCTAAAAAAATCTTGCTGTGTCTTTTACTTTTCTAGTTCCGCAATTATAATTGTTATTATAATTAAAATAAAAATACACAAACGTTAACTCCAACATACTTGATAGTGATCCTATCGAGTTTGGTTAAGTCCGAACCTATTATCAAGTATCACACTTTGTTTATCGTATTGTCTCGATTTCGTATCCATAGACAATCACACAAAGTGTGGATACCGATTTGTTGCATTGTCTCGACTTTGTCCATAGACAATCACTTTTAGTAAGAGGACTTATAGGTGGATAAATAAAAGATTGTGGTGTATTTGGGTACCCTCGTCTTTTCAGGATACACGAACTATCAAGATAAAAGATAGTCGGACCTGGCTTCACGAATCCCCAAAGTGAAATCTTTTAGTCGTAAACCTAATTATATTTTACAGAGGAAACCTAGGTCAATAGAGGATGACTCTAGATATCAACTAGGACACAAAGTGTCAAGGATTTTATTCCTCATTTGAAAAAGCATCTCTTTTTATATTTTTTAAGACCGACGGTTGGTTAGAATTCAAGCTAAGATAACTTGAGAATCAAGAAAACACTTTTTTATGTTTATACGAAACACTAATTAGGGTTTCAAGTAAGCATGTGAGAATTGATCTTGAAATCACATAGAAGAATATACACAGCGGTCTGATTACAGAACCGTGTATAATGATTGTTCTAGCAAATATTCCTTATGAACTACAACAATTTGATGTTCATTTAAACGTTTAAGAATTTAATTATGATACACATACACAAGTATTTAGTGACCAATGATATCTTAGAATTTAATTGTGAACCATAAAGGAAGTTCAGGAGTCAAGGTGTTACGGTTCGTGAACTGAGTTCACCAACCCTACTCGGCTCGAGAACTCAGATGGGCACGATTCGTGAACCGGGTTTGCAAACTGTTAACCTTTTACAACAATCTTAAAAATTAAGATCACCACGGGTCATGAACTGTCCAGTTTTGAACTTTCGGTTTGCGAACTAGTTCGCCAACCTTCCTTGTATTTTAGAATCTCAGCTATCTATGGTTTGCAAGATGGTTCTCAACCTACCCTGAGTGGAAATTACAGAAGTTATGAATTTCCCTCTTTTAATATTTGAAACATTCCCAAATGATAGAATCATTGCTTGGGAAATTTTCAATTGATCCATAAATTAATTCTTCAACAATAAATTGTTTTAAACTAATATTTTTAAGGACCTTTGAATATCCAATACTTGAATTGAGATGTTTAACAAGACAAGCTTGAATCGAATATCTTCTTTGCAATAAACCTACTACAGTTAACCTTCTTAAAATAATACTCGTTAAAACAATAATGTCTCTAAAATAATAAAATTATTTAGTCCCAACTAAGCCTGCACAGGTTAAATTTCTTCTCGCTCAAATAATAATCTCTCTAAAATAATAATTTTTTTCGGTCCCAAAGCTATTATTTTAAAGAAGTTTCACTGTATAAGTCATACGGCATAGTCTCATAAGATATAATGGTAAGATATTGAGTAAAATAGAATTGTTCAGTCTGTACATACCTTGTTAATGAAGTTCTCCAAATGTCTTCGTTGATCTCCAGCCTTCGACGCTGATGTCTGATACTCAACTTCCGAATTATAACCTAGTCCAAGACTTGACTTAGTAGACTAGAAATCAAGATATAGTTTTGTTCATCAAACATTAACAACAAGCTTGAGATAGTAAAACTTGTGGTTTCAACCGAACATTGCTCTTACAATCTCCCCCTTTGTCAATTTTAGTTACAAAACTATCCAGTACATATGGATTCAAAATAAAATGATCTTTCAGCTCAAAATCCACTATGCTTGACTTCCTTAGTTCTTCTACAAGCTCTTGGGTTCTTCTACTTCAAGTTCTTCTATGATTTTGCATATGTTCGTTCAACACTTTTGTTGTTGAAGATCCGTAGTCACAACAATTTATGAGAATACTCAAATAGAGCCTTAATAGAATGAGAATCATTCTACTCAATAGTTATTATACATAAAATATAGTATTGTTACCTTCCTCAAAGTTCAATGGCACTACAAGTTTGAAGAAATACTTCGGTATTATGTTCTCCCCCTAAGTCAATACTTACATCTTTTGAAAAATAGGTAAAAACCTATAGATCATAATCCACTCCCCCTTACATAATGCTCCAAAAAGCCATATGTTATTGTAGGATATTACTTAATAATCCCCCCCCCTTTTGTCAATAAAATTGGCAAAAGCGAAAAACATGGATCATATATATTGAAATAAACAAAAGAGTGTTAAGACTGGAGAACACATACCAGCTCTTAGTTTGGATGATTTCACCAAGAAAACTCGGAAATTTCATAGATACAAGCATCTCCTACAATTCCACATCCGTTCTCCCCAAAAAAATATGACGTTTAAGCACAAGTTCAAAAGAATTATCCCCCATTTGATGTCATTCCCGAAAGAACAACATGGGAGACCTTTACTCTAATTACAAGAGAAGGATTTTCTTGGACATTGATAAATTTACTCGCCAGTTACGAACAAAGTGGATTTGTATCCCAATATTTTTATCTATTTTCGCCAGTTACGAACAAAAGATTTGAAAATAACAATCTTAATGTTAGAGGCACTAAGATACAAAATTTTCGTGAGAAAAATAATCATCGACATAAACTATTCTTTAGGCCAGTTGCGAACAATGAGGATAATTAATGCCATATGGATCAACATAAGAATTATATCTTCCCTAGTCGTGTACGAACGTAAATATTAAAATTCACCACTTATTCCCTGGAGGTTATGCAATCCATAAGGAAAGTATATATATTCCTATAAAACACCTTACAAAGTCATATAGCAGTATATTCACAAAGTGTAATCGTGGAGAGATCAATATCGTAATTCTCAAAATAGTTTACTCATATTTTTCAAGAGTTAAGAGCTTAACATATGGGAATAATATGAGATATCTATTATAATCACCAGAATATGATACAAAGAACAAATCTCACAAAATATGCAATAGATATATATATAATCCATGAAATTAAGTATTGCGAGTCATCTTCCAAAATAAAATTTAATTAAATAAACTTTAAACATGCAAGATGATAGTATTTGGAATAACAAATATAACACATAAAAACTATTCCAAAAGCTAGTGTTTCTCCTTGAACAATTCCTACAAGGAGTTAACTAGTAAAGATAAAGAAAGAAACATCCAATTGGATACCAGTAGAAATACCATTGGTTTTGAGACCTTTGAGTTTGTCTTTAACAATATCCACGAACTTTACAAGGAAAATCTCTTCATTGAGAAGCTCATTGGCATGCGATTTCATGAGAACAAGGTTAGACGAAACATTTTTCAACTTAGTTCTTAATGTCTTGACTTTTCAAATCTCCAACAAGTTGAATCTTTGTTCCTTCAAATTGTTTAAGAAAATCATAAATAACATTAGAGATCATTTATTCTTGTTCAACATATTGATGGTTATATGCAAAGTAGCAATTCACATCAGGATGATCCTCAGAAGTATTAGAGTCTTTAACTTCATCTTCCACCGGAGTACTTTTCTTCTTTTCTTTTGACCAAATATCATTGCAGTTGTTATCAAGAGCTTTTTCCATGTTTTTGTGAGTTAGACCTACTTGCTTGAATGCATAAGATACTTGAATGAGAATGACTCAACCCAAGTACACGGTATTTATTTAGAGGTGTTTCCAAAAATAGTGATGGTTCCATGACCACTATTTGGAATTTGAGTTGACGTAGGAAACAGTTCGTGAACTGTATTTTCCTTCCCAAAAATTTCAGCAAAAATATGAATAATACTTCAAAGACTGAGGAACTCTCTTCTACACAAAAAGAATTATTGACTTGAGGAATATTATTTCCTTAGTCAAGGACAATGAAAGATATTTATTAGGCTAATATACTCAATGTGTCACATAGCAAATTGAGATTGGAGAACCACTTTTTCGGAGCATAGCTCAACAAGTAAGCTGATGATTCTTAATGAGCAACAACACTTTTATAAAAGAGAAACCATAGAGAGTCACAAAGCGTAACTATTTGAAACAAACAGAACACATGTTTATACTGAAAATCCTCATCTTACAGAACTTTTAGATGATGAGGATCCACATATTATTGCTTATCAAGCACCAGGGTGAGTATTTTCATACTCATCATGAGAAACGTGCCAACACTTTGATTTATGAGTGACTTTGCCCCTGTGTTTGCCTCCCGGTTTAGAGAATTTATCATAAAACTTGAAAAAGCGGGGGTATAACAACCTCACCCAATAATATAATTCCAAGAGAATCAACTAGACAGTCAGACTCAATCAATGGAAATATATACAAGAGTTTGTATCTCAATTTCTCTATTCAATCCGCAATCAAACAATTAGGAATTTGCGAGCCCGATTGAATATAAGAGAAATAACTTGAACGGTACCAAAGACCAATGTTCAAGGATCAATCAATTTAAATCAACAACCAAAGGTTGGATTTACCAATTAATCGATTCAACACACAACCTGTGATATTTCAATTATATAACAAAATATAATGCGGAAAAGAAATAACACAGACACCAGAAATTTTGTTAACGAGGAAACTGCAAATGTAGAAAAACCCCGGGACCTAGTACAGATTTGAACACCACACTGTATTAAGCCGCTACAGACACTAGCCTATTACCAAGCTAACTTCGATCTGGAATGTAGTTGAGCCCTAATCAATCTCACACTGATCAAGGTACAGTCGCGTTCCTTACGCCTCTTGAACCATGCCGGATTCTGCGCACTTGATTCCCTTAGCTGATCTCACCCACAACTAAGAGTTGCTACGGCCCAAAGTCGAATACTTGATAAACAAATATGTATCACACGGAAAAGTCTATTGAATAGATAAATATGTCTCCCATAGATATACCTATGAGTTTTGTTTCGTCTTTTGATAAATCAAGGTGAACAGGAACCAATTGATATACCAGACTTATATTCTCGAAGAACAGCCTAGAAATATCAATCACCTCACAATAATCTTAATCGATTAACGAAACAAGATATTGTGGAATCACAAACGATGAAACGAAGATGCTTGTGACTACTTTTCAATCTTGCCTATCAGAGAATAAATCTCGAGCAAATCTTAAAGAAGATAGTACTCAATCACGATAGAAAACAGCAAGATCAGAACACACAACTACAAAAAAATAGCTGGGTCTGGCTTCACAATCCCAATGAAGTCTTTAAGTCGTTAACCTACTGGATTTTAGAAAAACCTAAGGTTAAAGGAGAATCGACTCTAGTCGCAACTAGTATCACACAGGAGGTGTGGGGATTAGGTTTCCCAGTTGCTAGAGTTCTCCTTTATATAGTCTCCAAATCAGGATTTGCAATCAATGCTACCTTGGTAACAAAGCATTCAATATTCACCGTTAGATGAAAACCTGATTAGATTCAAGCTAATATCTTTCAACCGTTAGATCAAACTTAGCTTGTTATACACACACGAAATGAACCATCATTTAGATAAAGGTAATCGTACCTAAACATGTTCACTTAGTTGGTTCAACAATAGTTAACCAATGGTTAGCCATATGAGCACTTTCATATCAACCTTATTCATCTTTATCATAACTAGTTCAAATGACTCAAATGAAACTAGCTAGAGAGTTGTTCAATTGTTTATGTTCTCATAGAAGTATATAAGATACAATTGAAGCAAAATCGATTTTGATTCACTCGAACCATTTCATGAAAATTATAGCCACAGTTTGCAAAAGATCGCATTCCTTAATATATATATATATATATATATGTATTAGTTCATGAACAACCGATTTTAGGATATAACCTACTTAAGTATGCAAACGTGTACGCATACTTAGGTAGTCGGATAGAGTTTGTTTTGTGTTTCCAAACTCCAACAGATTTTCACGGAACATGAACTTCCGCCAGTACGCGTACGAGTGCGCATACTTAGATTCCGGACTTCCAACAACCAGCCAGTGCGCGTACGTGTAAGCATACTTTGGTTCTTGGTTTTGGACTTTACATAGACGTGAATACACACTATGTTTATATCCAAACATGGTTATATGTTCTAAACCTTCATTTCAATCATTGAAACATTCTTCGAAGACGACAATAGCTGTCTCACACAAATTAGATTCAAAGCGATTTTCAAGTGATCGAATGATCAATACGAAACATTCCGAGTCTACATCAAATGACCGTCTCACACAAATCATGTAAGATATTACAAGGAGATTTTTACATGATCATCTTTTGACTTTCGTCAAGAATAAAAGATGAACTTGGTTAAAGCGAAAGCTTACCAACACATATTTCGAGAAATAGATACGCGAGATAAACTCGTCTCGAAATAGCAACTGTGTATAATTGAAGTCTATATAGCAATACGACTTTTTGTCTCAGATAGGAGATAGAGTAGATAGACTTTTGAGTGATAGATGAGTTCAAGTCTCCACATACCATTTGTCGATGAAGTTCCACAAGCTCCCTTGATTAGTTCGTCGTCTTCAATCGATGAACGTCGTGGAGTCTAAAGCTCAACTACACTTATTATCCTAATCCGAGACTTAGCTATAAGTAGACTATAAATCAATACTGATAGTTTTGGCAACTAAACTTGACAAACAAGCTTGAGATAGAAACACTTGCGAGTTTGACCGAGCAGTGCTCTAAAAAAACTCACAGTTATCATAGAAGGAGATGAAGTTGGAACCTTTACCTGAGTTCTTATGTTTTTCCTTGAAGGAGTAATATAACTTGTCTACGAGATCATTGTAGAATGTTATCATTAAGTTCATATTAGCAAGTTGAACAGTCTCCTTAACTAGTAGTTCCTTAGATTCCCCATAATGAGTTCTTACTAGAACCCATGTTTTTGAGGCTAGGGATTCTTCAAGTTTTTCTTAAATTTGGGCCACATTCTTGTTTTTTGTTCTATTAGTTGAGTAAGCTGAACTAACATTCCTGGAAGGTTCCTTGGTCCGTGAACCAGTATCCTTCGTTTTCAAACCCCTCGAATGTCAGTAACTCCTTTCAAGATGAGATTCAAGGTATCTTGAAGAGACTCAAATCGATTGTTTTTCAATCTAAGCTTACAAATCCTTTGAAAATGTTATTTTGTATTACAAAAATAATATAATTTCTAAGATATGATGGGATCAGATGGAGTGAACTTGGCACCAGAATTATTTGAAGAACTTTTCCTCCTTGGAGAATAGTTATTTCTTGGTCAGAGAAACTTAACTGATCATCTCTTGTTAAAGTAATTACACTTTGACCATGGCATTCAAAAGGAGATTTAATCAGATTACCATGAGTACCATTGGCAATCACTTTTTCGAATTTTATTTTTACGGAAGCCATTGATAAAGCTAATTTTTCATATTCACGAGCGCTACATGGAGTTGGAGGAGAATCCATCAGACGCTAAAGTTCCAGGGCATTTTTCTCTAAACTAGCCTTGAGTGAGATAATTTGCATATCCATTTCATCCTTTTCTTCAAGAAGAATCCTTATTCGTGAATACTTTTCCTTAACCCTACTAATAAAATTCTTGAATTTGTGTTTCAGCCTGTTGACCTCAGAATCCTGAATTCCAAGACGTTTAAGAATCTCAGTATTTTCCTTGGTTGCTTCCCTTTTCACTTATGAGTCAGACTCATCAGTGACATAATATGGATAATAATTATCAGCAATAGATTGTTTTATGGGAACAAAATATTCATCTAATCCCGAGAGGAAAGAAGATCCAATCTCATTATAGAATCCATAAAGAAGGTGCTTTCAGTAACTGGTGATACGTTATCATAGATTGCATTCTGTTAGAGCATAGCTCGGTTGAACCCACCAAGCGTTGATATGTCAAGTTTGGTTGTCATATTTTAGTGAATCAAAACTCATGTTAAGAGTCGCTTGATTATGTACTAGAGTCAACTTCGTATAGGTTAGCTTAAAAGTATTAGGATAATGAGACTTTACAAGTATTGCGAAGAATTGAAGATGTGAATAAGCAAGGAGCTACAACGACAAAAATCATCCTTCCACTTGAGGTTAGTGATATTTGACTTGAATTTTTTCATTCCCTAACGTATCTTTCAAGTCGTGCATATTGAAAACAAAACTGTGAAGCATATTTGAACTCTAGATAGTCATAGTATTAAGGAATACAATACGAGGTTTATTGCTTAACCATTAAACTTTGTAGATAAGACATCGCTATAATCATTTGAATGCTATTGTGATTATGTATAAGTATGAGGTGAGGATTTCATCATAGGGAACAATGTTTTACATGTGTTCTAAGGAAGTAAGTTCATAAACTTGTTTGTGAATCGAAAAGAAAATCGCCAGGCGTTATTGGGATTGTTATCCATTGCATATCTTGTGAACATCCAATATGTGTGATTTAGTATAACCGTTCATAACTTGTTGTGTTCTTGGTAAAACTATTCACAAAGGCCTGACTTATGTATTGGTATGACTTTTATTAGTGAAACCGATTTTACGTAATCACCTGAGATGGTATGATCGGGTTTGTGATTTTATGTCTGACCAAATATGGGAAAGGGGAACCGATCCTAGTAAGAGGTGCAGTACATCACAAAGGGGAACCGATCCTTGTATGAGGTGCAACAAGGTTTATAGTAGAAAGTGGAACCGATCCTATGGACATGTGCAACACATATAAGTTAGATACCATATATATGTGGGGAACCGATCCTAGTACCTAGTCAACCGAATTTTGGAAAGCTAGTGTGACTATGCACAATACTCACATGAAAGGTAGAACCGAAACTTGTTTTGGTAGAACCGTTAAACCCATGATTTGTGATTGAATGTTATTTGATCAATCGCATAGTTCTTGAAAGTCAGATGAACCAATTCTAAACTTGTTTGGAAGTGTGGCAAATCGGTTTCAAGGTTGTAAGTGTGAAAGAGAACTTACAAAGTTAAGATGTCGACATACTTTGAACACGTGCTATGAATGTTTATTATTTAATTGTTCAAAGTTATTCCTTAATAGCTAAGGGAAGAGAATCCCAGGACCGAAACATAAATAAGTTAAGAATCTTTTTATTTAAGGTTATTAACTTCATTTTTAGGAAAATAAGAATCAGTAATGTGCATTTACTAATTAGAGATTTTCTGAGAGATTTCGATCATTATTTTTGGACAGAGCATTTCCAGGAATTATGGAAACCGAATTTGTGCTTTAATGAATATCTTGAGAATATTTTCTGTTTTGGAAATACTTGAAGTTTGCCTTTCTAGCAAACTAATCCTTCGTAACAACAAACTACCTCTTGTTGTGTTGTTAGTGGTGTCCGCTTATTCGGAGAGGAGAGTAACCTAATTAGGCGAAATCTCTTACGACCGCTCAGTTTAAAGTCTTCTTTGGAATTGAGAAGCTCTATTAGTACAGTTGGTGGGAAACTAGATAATTGCGGTTTATCTTTTGTTTTCATTGATTTGATTGACTAACGGTGGTTGAACTTTGGTTGCACCTAGTTTGTTTATGCTTGAGAATCTTCTCTTCTGATATAAGATTCACTCAAACTAGTTCAGAGTTTCGACAGGGATCTTTAGACTGGTGTTAGTTCTAAAGACGATCTTGTGATAATCCATTTTTAACAAACTTCGTTCTGTGCGTGATTGATCACAAGAGATTCAAGTGATTGTGTGCAGGTGTTTATTGAAGATCTAAGAAGATTTGAAGACAAAGAAGATATTGAAGATTTATGATTTGTGGGTTCATAATCTTTGGTGTGCACAATACTTGTTTCGGTAAAAGGGGATCCAATTAATAATCGGTTTATCTTTGTGATAGATTGGATTGATTAATTGAGTAGATCGGCATCAACACAATTCTTTGGATTAATAGTGTTGTTGGCTTAATCTTAAACGACTACTTCGGTAATTGAACATAAGATAGATCTAAGGACCTGACGAAGGAGTTTATGTTAAGATAAACAGAAAAGCCTTTGTCCGACTCATATCACTTGGTTGAATAGAGTTGATACCAAACAGATTTGTTGTTCCTTTACTGTTTGGAATACGAACCAAAGGAATTGTTCCAAGTACGTGACTTATTCATAGGTCGGAGGCGTGGGAATACAAACGGAACTAGGTGAACTATATGTTTAGTTGCTTGGTCTCAACTATACGAAGTTAGGTGTAATTTTGTGTAGCGGCTTAATCCTGAGAGTATTCAATTCTTGACAAGGTCCCGGGGTTTTTCTGCATTTGCGGTTTCCTCGTTAACAAAATCTTGCTGTGTCATTTACTTTATATTTCCGCATTATAATTGTTTTATTATAATTAAAGTAAATCACACAAACGTTAATTCCTATTTAATTGATAAGTGAATCCTATTGTGTTTGGTTAAGTCCGAACCTTTTTATCAAGTAACATACTTCGTTGTTGTATTATCTCGATCTCGTATCCATAGACGATCACACAAAGTGTGAACCGATTAGTTGTATTGTCTCGACTCAGTCCATAGACAATCACTTTCGGAGAAAGTACTTATAGGTATGAAAAGTTTTAACTTGAGGTATATTGGGGTACCCTCGCTTTTAACATTCTTTTTAATAATTCAGATCGCCACAAACACATATTTATCATGTCTAAAAGTGTTTGCATGTTCTGATACCAATTGAAAAGGAGAGGGTACCAAGTACACCACCAAATTTTCGTTCGGCAACGTGTATGGAAAAAACCTAATACAGTTGCAAGTACACCAACTTAATGATCCTTGACAATATGTATGTAAAGTTTACATCTCTATCTCTTCTCAATCAGAAAATATAGACTATGAAGTCTGTGAACCTGATTGTTAAGAAGAGTACTTGGACGATCTCAAAAATAAATATCCAAGATCAATCTAGTTGTATCCAAATAATTTATTGAAATTCTTCCTAGTAATAAAATCATTATCTATCTTTCAAGATACGAATTCTATAAGAAACAGGTCTTACAATCGATTAAAATTGTACAGACGTATCTAATAAGATTAAATACACACTACTTGTGTAAATCCTATTATAAAATAAACAATATAATACAGAATGGGAAAAACACAAGACACCAAAAGTTTTGTTAACGAGGAAACCACAATAGCAGAAAAACCCCGGGACCTCGTCCAGATTTGAACGCCAAACTGTATTAAGCCGCTATAGACACTATCCTACTATCAGACTTCAGAATGGAATGTAGTTAAGACTGAATCCACCTTCTAAGCGACCCAGTTATAGTCGCGCTCCTCACGTCTCTTGAACCTTGCAAGGCTCTACGCGATTGATTCCCTTAGCCGGCGTCCTTTACAGCCTAAGAGTTGCTTCACCCTAAGTGAAGACTTTTGACACCAATCTACCTCTAACAGATAAGCCTGTTTGATTTCCAGTTCGATCAAAGATCAAGGCTTGGAAGTCTATTTGTAATAGATAAAGCTAGCAAGTCTCACAAATCCGGAACACTAACACTCACTTAGATGAGAAGACTGAATTCTTTACTGCCACTCAAGAACAATATTCAAATTATGAAATAAGAATAGTTTTTAAATATCTATCTTGAGGAATCACAAAGTCTGAAACCAAGAGAACTTCACGATTACTATTTATCTTGCCTGAAAGAGATTACGAGAACCTAGATAACAGAAAAGCATGATCAGGATACACAAACTATCAAGATAAAAGATAGTCGGATCTGGCTTCGCGAATTCCCTAAGCGAAGTATTTTAGTCATAGACCTAATTATGTTTCACAGAGGAAACCTAGGTCAATAGAGGATGACTCTAGCTATCAACTAAGACACAAAGTGTCAGGGATTTTATTCCCCAATTGAAAGAGCATCTATATTTATATTTTTTCAAGACTGAGAGTTGCTTAGAACTCAAGCTAAGATAAATAGAGAATCAAGTAAACACTTTCTCTGTTTAGATGAAACACTAATTAGGGTTTCAAATAAGCATGTGTGAATTAGTCTTGAAATCACATAAAAGAATATACACAGTAGTCCTGTTATGAAACCGTGTATAATGATTATTCTAAAAAATATGCCTTATGAACTATAAGCAATTTAATGTTCATTTAAAAACTTAAGAATTTAATCATGATACACATATACAAGTGTTTTAGTTATCAATGATATCTTAAAGGTGTTTATGAGAGTCATGGCAATGCTAAACATATCTGAAAACTAAGTCTTTGAGCATTTGCTAAACTTTTTACTGGGATCGTTGGTGAAACGGTTCGTGAACCATAAGGTAAGTTCACGAGTCAGGGTGCTACGGTTCGTGAACCAGGTTCGCCAACCTTACTTGGCTCGAGAACTTAGATGGACACGGTTCGTGAACCGGGTTCGCCAACTGCTAGCTTTTACACCAATCTTAAAAATTCAGATCACCACGGGTCGTGAACTATCCAGTTTTGAACTTGTAGTTTGCGAACTGGTTCGCCAACCTTCTATGTATATCAGAAACTCAGATATCAATGGTTTGCGAGATGGTTCGTAAACCTACCCAGAGTCAAAATTATAGAAGTTCTGAATTTTTCATTTTTGATGTTTGCCACATTCCCAAATGATAGAATCATTGCTTGGGAAATTTTCAATTGATCCATAAATTAATTCTTGAACAATAAATATTTCGGACTAATATTTTTAAGGACTTTTGAGCATCCAATGCTTGAATCATATTTCGAGATGTTTAACACGACAAGCTTGACTCGAATTCCATCTTTGCAATAAATCTACTAGAAGTCATACGACATAGTCTCATAAGATAGAATGGTAAGATAGTGAGTAAAATAGAATGGTCCAGTTTTCATATGCCTTGTTGATAAAGTTCTCCAAATGTCTTCATCGATTTTCAGTCTTCTAGGGCGATGTCTGATACTCAACTACCAAATTCTAACCTAGTCTAAGACTTGGCTTAATATACTAGAAATCAAGATATAGTTTTGTTCTGGTCAAAGAATTCTGGATCCCATCTATGGATCAAAGATGGATCTTCGGCATAGCAGATGTATATAGATGTAACAGCACTCTCTACAACTGCCATTGCCAGTCCAACCTGCAAATCGAAGCTTCTCACTTGTAAGCATTGTTGCTTTCAACTTCAGGAAGGGTAATTCAGCTTCATGAAAATTTATTTGGAAAAATTGGCTCATGTTTTACAGAAGAAATAGGATTCATATCAGAGGCAATTTTGGACTCGCAAGCAGGGAAACAACAATCCAACAAGCTTGAAATAGCTAAAATTATGGGTTCAACCGTGCATTGCTCTAACAGTTTGATACAGATGGCCAAATACTAAATTTCGCTCTCAATAAACATAATTTTCATTTTAACTAGTGAGACTGAAATATTATATATCACATTATCAGCTCGAATGTAATTCATATATTTTTTTATTTATCGATGCACATAAACGCCGTTCAAAATATTCTTATCGAAATGTACATCCTTTAACATAGTAATTTTGGTAGAAATTCATAGTGTGCATAGTCTGGTTTGGTTTTTTCCAAAGCTAAAAACCGAATAACTATCTTTTGTATCTAACCAAACAAAACCATCATCGATTTGCTATTTAGATTTTTGCCGGTTTTCATTTTCTTCGTTTTTCTTTATAGATTTTTTTTTATAGCAATTCTAAACAGACTAAGGCTTATGTTCATATGGTTCACACTCAACGACTTATAAGGTGGTTGGATACAACTTCAGAAGTTGCGTTCGACTTCTAGCCAGAAGTTAGTTTGACAACACAATTTCAAAATGACTTATAAAAGTAAAAATGTTAATTTTTGTGAATCCAAATATTTCTACTTCATATTTTTGAGATTGACTTCTACTTCAATATAAAAACACAGATATCCGAAAATGCTCCATAACAGATCCATTTGCAACCCTACAACTACAAATGTGTGCGGTATGCTAGTTTTTTTTTTTTCTTATGCAAAGAAGCTGGACCAATACCAACTCTCTTGAGCAGATCCGATCAGTAATGAAATCACGGTAATAAACAAAAGGCAGACTCCAAGACTACACATCAAACCCGATCACACAATTTCATACCTAATAATAACTCCCACTCCTGCGAGAGCTGCGACAGACAAAGGAAGACGATTCCTTCTGCTACGCGTTTGGAATTTCATTTGTATTCTCTAGCCAAAAAGTTCCACACTCAATAATTCCATTTTTTCATAAACAAAATCCCATTCCGTTTCCTGATTTCCCCCCTTCCGAAAAATGTCAGCTCAACTCTCCTTCCCTTCAGGAGGAAACAACAACAGCAAATGGAGAAAGAGAAAAAGAGACAACACCACCACCACCACCAACAGCAACAACAGCACTCCTAACACCAAGAAACACAGACAACAGCAACAATCAGACGATGAAGATGAAGAAGACATCAACGAAGACGATGAAGAAGAAATTGAACCAGAAATCGAAGAAGATGAAGATTTACAACCAATTCCTTCTGTAACACCACCAATTGTTCAAAACCCAAAAGAAGAGGTTCTTTCAGATGGGGGTGTAAGAATATCAGATTTCCCTATTGTTGTACAACATACTGTAAATCGTTTTCATTCTTCTGTTCTTTCAATTGTTTCTGCTGAGCGTCAAGCTGAATTTCCAAATAACCAAAACCCTAACCCTAATTTCTTCTTTATTGAGAATATATCTCATGGGCAACTTCAGGCTTTGTCATCTGTTCCAGCTGATAATCTTTCTTTAGCCACTACATCTGATCTTAATGACCGATCTGATGCTGCTGCTTCCTATGTTTGCACACCTCCTGCTATTATGGAAGGTCCAGGTGTTGTTAAGCGATTCGATGGGCGAGCACTTGTCGTCCCTATGCACGCTGGTTCGTCTTTTCTCTCTCACTATTTGCCCTAATTATGTAATAATGTTTAATTTTAGCTGTGGAGTTCAGTTCAAAGTTTCGATTATGACTATTAGAAAACAAATCTTTTGAGGTCACTTTAACTTTCAAGTTTTGGCAATGTAGTAGTGGTAGTAGATTCAGTTAGTAGGTTTTGATTTTGTTGATTACATACAGATTGGTTTTCACCGAACACGGTGCACAGATTGGAAAGGCAAGTGGTTCCGTTTTTTTTCTCTGGAAAATCTGCTGATCATACACCAGAAAAGTACATGGAATGCCGCAATCGAGTTGTTGCTAAATATATGGAGAATCCAGAGACGAGACTTTGGACAGGAGATTGCCAAAATTTGGTCGATGGTGTTGATGTTCACGACTTGAATCGAATTGTTCGATTTCTAGATCATTGGGGAATAATTAATTACAGTGCACCTGCACCAAATCGTGACCCTAGGATTGGTGGGCCATTTTTAAGGGAGGAATCGAATGGGGAAATTCACATTCCATCGTCTGCATTGAGGTCGATTTATAGTTTGATTCACTTTGACAAGCCTAAGAGTAGGATCAGATCTACTGATATATGCCCTATGTTGTCGTATGGTGGTGGTGATGAGGTAGCCGACTTGGAACAGAGAATCCGGGAGAGGTTAACAGAAAACCATTGCCATTACTGCTCTCAGCCATTGCCCCGTGTTTACTATCAGTCACAGAAGGAAGTAAGTACGTCCTTGTCCTTTGACTTTATTTGTGTTTGTCTCTGTTTGGCATCTTGTCGTATTTATTTATGCTTATAAGGCAAAGTCTTGACATTAGTTGAAGGCTGCTTTAGGTGGCAAGGAAGATTCTTCACACGTAGAAGGCTGATTAGGAGGTTTAGGTCCTCTTTCAGTTGCTTCCTATTTGTGTACATTTGATTATGACTGTTCAATACCAGAAATATTTGTTTAGGTTTAGTGATTGGCAATCATATTTTGTTTCTAATTTTATGCCACCGCAGGTTATGGTATGTAGAAGTCGTGATATGATATCCCCATGTAGATAACTGTTTCATTAAGAAAACTTTTTCTCCAGTTCACGCATTGGTAAATATTCCATGACGGAATGTGGGAGCCCGTTGTTTCTGCTGTGTTTCGCTGACCAAAATTCTGTCTCCTGCTGAGTTTTGTTTACTGGAATTCTGTATCCCACAATCTCCTTACTTGGACGACATTATGTAGAAACTTGATTGTGGCATTTATTAGAAGATTCTATTTAGACTTATTTTTCTTGTTGCTTATGAACTTTAATGGCACATGAAACCATAGTTTAGACTTCGTTCATCAAAATAGAAGTATTTAGTTTGAGATAATTCTGCTGATTTTGATTTCAACTGTTATGTGTTCCTTTCTGTCGCACCTTGTTCACACTCATCTGAGCAATAACATTTTGATGAACAGAGTGATATACTGCTTTGCTCTGACTGCTTCCATGAAGGGAGATTTGTCGTTGGGCACTCGGGCATAGATTTTATGAAGGTGGATTCTGCAAAAGCTTTATGTGATCTTGATGGGGATAGTTGGACTGACCAGGAAACACTATTGTTGCTTGAGGCAGTCGAGGTCTACCATGATAATTGGAATGACATTGCAGAGCATGTAGGCACCAAGTCCAAGGCCCAGTGCATTCTTCATTTTGTTCGTCTCCCGATGGAGGATGTTGTTTTAGAAAATATTGATGTTCCGAGTAAGTTGGTCTCATCCAACACGCCAAATTTGGAAGATGGGGGAACACCATATCCAAGATCTAATGGAGATTCTGCAAGTATGTTATCCTTTCCTGTAAGAAGGGCACACCTTTGTTATGTTCATAGTCTTAAGGTTCTCGTTGGTCATTTGGATCTAACTAGGAGGTTGCTTTACTTTGCTTCGTATTTCCTACAGGACTTTGTCTCCAAGATCCTGATTCTGAAAGCAGGCTTCCATTTGCAAATTCTAGGAATCCAGTCATGGCACTTGTAAGTTAAAACCCTACGTTTTCTTCAAGGTTGCAGTCTGTTGTGTCCCTTCTCTTTTACGTTAAGGCTAACTTGTTCTATCCTCGGTTGTTAAATTTTATATCGTCATCTGGTATTTTACTCTCTTTTTTTTTTTTTGAAGTTCTTCATATGAATTTATGTCGAGCTTCTTACTTTTTGCTTATGTGAATAAATTGTTTTGGAGAAAATGCATCAAATATTTTGTTAAAAATTGCAAGCTTATATTCTGACAAAGGCTTTTTAGATTTTGATAACTTGTGTACATACATCTAACTCACAGATGAAGTTGTGTGGTTGCTGCTTAATGATTTGTTTGCGTTCTGCAGAAGTTTATTTCTATTCGTTTTAAGCAAGTTTTCAATGTCTAATTGGTGGAATTTCTAGGTTGCCTTTCTGGCCTCTGCAGTAGGGCCAAGAGTTGCCGCAGCCTGTGCACATGCATCATTAGCAGAATTGTCCAAGGAGGAAAACCAGCTAGTTGCTTCTGGTAACAAGAAACAAACAGATGGCTCTGGAGATAGGTGCGAATGTGCAATAATTGGCTCTAATTGTGTTATTTTTTTTACTGGTAAAAATGTTTTCTAGTGATTGATTCTTTTTGAAGGTATTTTGTATAACCTTTTTGCTGCAACTATTTGTACGAGTCTTTTTTCTACACTGATGAAGGGTTTGAAGCACAGCGAGGCATTTCCTTATTTTAGAAATTTTCATTGGCATCGAGATGTCTGTTAGAGCCTCTTAACTTGGATTGGATCTCTTTATTTATTTGTCAATTTGTTACATTTGTAGGATAAGCACAGAGAGTATTTGGAGTAGAGAAGGTGGACATCATGGATCACCCACAAGCTTAAGCCACCAAAAAGGTTGGTGTCTATAGCTGCATTATTAGGAGCCTTAGTATTCCACTCGACAAGGGAATTTATTGATGCAAGTGTTTATGTTCGTCCATTGAAATGAGATGTTCTTAGGGATTTGAAAATTGAGTTTTGTCGAATTGCAGAAAACCAGGCTGTACAAGATGGAATTAATGCTCTTTCCTCTGCTCCTTTGTCCACTCAAAGGGTAAAAGTTGCTGCAAAAGTTGGCCTAGCTGCAGCTGCAATGAAAGCAAAACTGTTTGCAGATCATGAGGAGCGCGAAATACAGAGAATGGCAGCCAGTATAATTAATCATCAGGTAAAGTAGTTTGGTTTTCTTATATTTGATTCTCAGCCACTTTGGTGGAAATGCTCAAAGGGATTCTTTGCTTGAATCAGCGTTATCTCTCAATCTTGGGAGTACTAGAACATTGTGCTAGCTGGAAGTTAACTCTTCTTGTGGTTAAATGGGGGGCAGTGTCAAGTGCGTTAAGAAACTGGATTGATTCTTACTGTTGGTTCTTGTATATTTAGTTCAATTGTCTTTTTTAAATTGAAGATTTCGTTTGCACCTGACAATGACTTTCACAGTTGGGTATATAGCTACATTTTAATTTTTAGAAGGCTTTAATGCTGTTTGACCCCCTTCAACTATAATTCAAATGAATTCTAGCGAAGTATGTAGATGGGTATTAATAATTCTATTGATGATTTCTTCAACTGTGTAAAGGCATATAGTCAGGTGTAGTCCAGCCTTAGGTATTGCACGGTCAGACCCCATTTTTACCACATCACACTTTCAGATAGTGGTATTTGATATAATGTGCATCGTCAGTTAAGGCGTGTCAATAGTTGGGTGTAGTCCAGCCTACATCACACTGTCATCCAATTAGTATGTGGTATTTGATATTTGTGCGTCCTCATCTACGATTAAGGTGTGTGGTGCACCTCCTCGTTTAAGGTTTGTGCACATTGTAGCATGTCCTCGTCATAACTGAACTTCTGTATCTGTGGAAAATTTAACCTGTTCATTTGTCGGCTTATTAGGAAAGAATGAAGAAATAGTTCTAGCTTACCCAATTTCATTTGAACTAATGAGTATCCTTTTAAGATTTCTTTAATTTCCTTGTTCCGAACTATTTTCTGAGTTTTGGTAGTTGGTGACTAACTCGCTTGCTATATTCACGCAGCTAAAGAGGCTCGAACTGAAACTGAAGCAGTTTGCGGAAGTGGAGACCTTGCTGATGAAAGAAGGCGAGCAAGTAGAAAAGGCAAGGCAGCGGCTAGCATCTGAAAGAGTCCATATCATATCAACGCGTTTTGCACCTGGGGGTGCCTTGAATGCCAATACTGCTACTTTACAGGGTGCAGTGTCTGGTTCTGTGGGAAATAATCTTGTTAACAGCAGCAGACAAGTAGGCATGCCAGGTGGTTTGCCTGTGCAGACAAACATGATTCCTGGAGGATTTGGGAACAATTCAGGGGTGGCTACACATCCACACATGTCATTCATGCCGCGACAGCCTATGTTTTCTTATGGGCCACGCTTACCTCTCTCTGCAATACATCCATCATCGTCACAACCCTCATCTGCTGCACACCCAGCTACTACCATGTACAATGCTGCTGCCCAGCCAGGCAATGCACCCCCTACTCTTGGCCATGCAATGTTAAGACCTGTCCCTGGTAATAATGCAAATGTAGGTTAACAGATGAATTTTTATGTAACACTAGAGAAGCTGGTTACAATGTGAGGGTTATGTGATTAACAACACCTCTTGCCTCGACTTATTTCATTTCAACACCATAGACCAAAAGATAAAAACAAGAAGATAAATAGATAAAAAGCAACGGTAATAAGGATCAGAAACCTGTGTTATGTTTCCCTATTTTGGCTCGTTGGGCTTCATTAAACTAGCCAACCTACCTAGCTACAAAGTAGCGTAAATTCTTTTGATCCTCCCGCTGAATCTCTCTACTATTGTGCGAAGTAATGAGATACTTGCTAATGGTAATGAGATACTTGCTACTGGATTGCATCCAACTTTGATGGATCACGGATAGGCAAGATATGCTGTCTTCTGGAATGCTAGCTCGGATTGTTTCTAGTGCCAGAATGAAGGAGAATGCAGCAGTACCCCAGAATTTGAAGGTAGGTCGTGCTTGAAATATGGACCACAAAGATGATTTACATCATAGATCTCGTTTTTCTACAATATTTATTGATGGAAAGAACACTTCTTTTTTTCTGTTGCTGGAAGTGGTGGAACGGGGATGATATATTTCTGAGGGCGTATAACGGGTGCTGCTAGTGCCACACTTTAAATGTGTGAAGTAGAGATATCGCAGTTAGAGTTGGCAGCTGTATCAGTTTCTAGGGCTGCCCATGGTTCGGTTTGGTTTGGTTCTCTGCCAAACCCAAGGACCAAACCAATATCTCTTATAAGAAACCAAAAACCAAACCAGATCATGCTCGGTTTAAAATATTAGAAACCAGAACCGTCCCACCGTTTTTTTTTGGATTTTCTGGGTTTTTTAGTTTTTTTTAATAGACTTTCATTTTTAAATCATAAATCATAATTGTAAACCAAATCATCAAAATTAGATATATTTTGAACTATAATTTCTTTATTTATTGGTATACTCATTAAATCATATATAATTCAACATTAGATACATTTTTAACTATATTTGCTTTATTTACGGATATACTTATTGAAGTGAATATATATTATACTATGATGGAAAGTTCGCTACATATTATTATGGGTTTTCTAGGTTTTTTTGGTTCTTAATCTCGGTTTCTTTTTTGGTTTGTTTTTTTTTGGATTTTTAGTTATTTTGTTACATCAGACCAAAACCAACCACCTAGAATCGGTTTTCTCGGTTTTTGGGTTTCTTGGTTTTTGGATTTTTCGGTCTCTAGTTTTTTGGATTTTTTTGTCGGTTTGGACCAGTTCGGTTCGGGTAGAAAACCGAACCATGGGCGGCCCTATCAGTTTCGCTCATTTACCACTCGATAACCATCATTTGCTGATCAATGGACTAGCAATGGCTGCTAGAATTGGACTAGGACAAAGAAGAACCCCATAACTCTGGCCTACTTAATGTACACTAGGAAGGGTACTGATGGGAAATTTTTCCTTCTCTAACATCCAACTCTCTTCCAAATAAGGGTGCTCTTGCAAAGATAACTTTTTTTTAATAGGAAAATAAAATTCATTGATGAATCACTGAGTTATCAAGTTTTCCAGAGATTAGAGAATACAATCATTCTCATAATCTCCCGTTCCAAAACACAGGATTACTACTCATTCTAGCATTTTTTGCTAATAAATCAGCCACCTCATTCGTCTCTCTTGGGACATAACAACATTCCCACTTATTAAAATTATTAAGAAGATTTCAACAATCATAATTATACTATTTGTTGTCCATTTCACCGAGCATTGCTTGCCATTAATAGCATTCACTACATTAGCACAATCTCCTTCAAGTTGAAGATTAACGACTTGATTTTGAACTGCCCACTTTATTCCTTCTAATGCAGCTTGCTCCTCGGGTTTTTTCTGCATCTTGTGCTACCCCTGGAATGCAGCCTGCTGCTTTCCAATTCCCTGCATCATCAACAATAATTAGTCCAGTGCCCATAAGCGAGAAATAAGCATCAAAATTAACTTTGGTAAACGATTCAGGCGGCCTAGTCCAGGGAATGTGCATCCTTACCTTGGCATTAGTATGATTACTTAAAGACAAATGATTATTACTAGATGCCCATTCATGCACACTCTGATTTGTCAAACTCCCAACATTAGGTATATTTAAAGGAGCATTATCAAAAACTACAGAACAACAAAGTTTCCAAATATGCCAAAGTGTAAATGAAGCAAATTCCACCAATTCCTTGTTGAAATCCGTCGAGCTTCCACCAGATATGAACCAGCTGGTGATCCACTCAAAAATGTTCACTCCACTACACAAAGATAGCTGAATCTACGGTTGTCCTTGCAGAAATCCGTTTGGATACGAAACTTGAAAAGTACATGTCTCTTGAGGAATATAGAGATATGTCATCATCAAGTGCCAAGCAAGTAAAACCTGATGTGGCTCAATCACCATTAAAGATCAATGCCAAGAGATCAGTTTCCGAGTCGGTCTCCAATGCGTGTGTTGTTGCTTGAATGGTCATCATCACCGTACATCTAAACTGTTCAGATAAAAGATTAATATAGCTCAGAATCTTCATAAGAAGGCTTATCCGAAATCAAAAGGTTTAAGAAAAATCCGACAAAATACATATACAGCCGATATCTGTCAATTTAGGAGCATTAGCTCTTAAATCAACTTTCAGTGATTTCTTGACAGTGAATGCAGTCGACACTTGACATGAGTTTTTTCTTGTTTCGTGAACGTTGATGATTGCAAAAGAGGACCTGTAACTTTCGAAGACGGAAGTTATTGCTACATCAGCAAAAAGGGTACAAATAAACTATGTTAAAGGTTTGACTGTTGAACTTCTTTCTGTTAGCCAAATTTGTGACAAAGGTCGTACAATTGTATTCATTAATGAAGGATGTGATATTGAAGACTCGAGAAAAATAAATTTCCATGGCATTCGTAGAAAACATAATTGTTATCTTTTAGATATTTAGTGTCATCTTTGTTGCAATTTGACTAAGGTGGAACCGGCTCATCCATGGCATGAACATTTTGGTCACATCAGTTATCGCTCACTTGGAAAGATTATTAGCAAAGAACTTGTCAGGGGAAATTTATAAAGTTGATGGTGTTCGCGGTACTTGTCAAAAGGGTAAACAAGTTATAAATTCACATAAATCATCATGAGACATTGCAATAAAAAACTCCTCTTAATTCGTATGGATCTCTTTGGCCCAATTCAACAAGAAACAGTTGTAGGGAAGAAATATTCTTTGGTAATGATTGGTGATTACATAAAATTCACTCGGGTTGCCTTCTTAGAACATGAGAATGACACGTTGGAGTAATTTAAGATTATTGTGAATATAATCCAAAATGAACAAGGTCGTGAAAAGGATAGAGTACCAAGTACACCACCTACTTTTTCATTCGGCAACTTTTACGGACAAAACTTAATACAGTTACAAGTAGATCTAAATTAAAGATCCCTGAATAATATGTAGATAGAGTTTTTCTCTTTTTGATTCCACAATCAATATGTCTAGACTGATAAATCCGTGAGCCTGATTGTGTAGAAGATTTCCTGGACGATTTCACAAATCAATATCTAAGATATCTAGTCGTATCTGAATCAAGAGGATCCAGATTCTTCCAAGTATGAAACTTGTTATCTATCTTTCAAGATATGCATTCAACAAGAACAAGTATCGTTATTGATCACAATTAAAAAGGACCTAAACTACCTAGATTGAATAGGTACTACTTGTGCTATTATTATTATAAAGATAAAACAATATAATGTGGAAAAGGAAAAACACAATACATTAAATATTTTGTTACCTGGGATCTATTCCAGATTTGAACACTAAATTGTATTAAGCCTTTACAAATACTAGCATACTACCAGACTTGGGTCTGGAATGTAGTTGAGACCGAATTAACCCTTCAAGCAATTCAGCTGCAGTCGACGTGCTCCTTATGTCTCTCGGACCTTGCAAGACTATGACGTCCTTTACATCCTAAGAGTTGCTTCAACCTAAGTGAGTACTCTTGATACCAATCTTCCTCTAACAGATAAACCTGTTTGATTTCCTTTTAGATCTTTTAGATCAATGCTTGGAAATACGTTTGCAATAGAAAAAACTAGCATACCTCACGAATCGGGAAAATTTAAACTCAGTTAGCTGAGAAGCCTGGATTACTAACCACCTCTTAATAAAAATATAAACATATCAATTAAGAAGAGTTTTAGATATCTATCTTGAGGAATCACAAAGTCTGAGACAGAACTTTGTGATTTCTATATATCTCGTTCCTGATCGAAGATTGACGAAAACCTCAACGATTAATAAGAACAAGACTAGGATACACGAACTATCATGTAATGGATAGTCGGACCTAGCTTCACGAATTCCTACGTGAAGTATTCAAGTTGTAAACCTAATTATGTTTCACAGAGAAAACCTAGGTTAATAGAGGACGACTCTAGAAAGCAACTAGGACATGGATTAAGAATTTCGATTGCAAGATCATCTCTATTTATAGATTTTCAAGGCTCTAGGTAGCTTTGAATTCAAGCTAAGATAACTTGAGATCCAAGAAAACACCTTCCCGGTTTAGATGAATTCATGTAAGCATGTGTTCGTCTTGAAATAACACAGGAGAATATACACTTTGGTCCAGGGTACTGAAACCGTGTACAATGATAGTTCATGGAAAGTATGCCTTATAAAATTATAAGTTAAAAAGTGTTCAATAACACTTAAGACGTAAACCATGATTTACATACACAAAGTGATTTTGTGCGCAAAGTTGTCTTAGAAATGTTTATGAGATTTGTAGCAACGCTAACATATTTTTGAAAATAGTTTATGAACATCTGCTTAGTTCGATACTTGGTAGGAATGTGTATGGGTACACATACCTATAGACCAGTCTGTGAATTCAAGTTGTTGGGGTACACGTACTGCGTATATGTACCCTTAACCATTCACGAACTCATGCCCACGGGGTACATGTACATGGTATGCGTACATATGTCTTATTCACCGAAACCTTACGGTACGCGTACTAGGTAGGTGTACCCTTACCCATTCTGGAACCCAGACCATTAGGGTACGCGTACCTACCCTGTGTCCAGAATTTCGGAAGTTCTGAAAACTCTCTTTAAGCAATTCGAAACATTCCCAATCATCATTTATAATAAATATCATTGCTTGGGAAATTTCCAAATGATCAACTAGAAACAAAAATATTTTATGAACAATAAAGTAATCTTAACCAAAACAGTTAAGGATCCATGGACATCCATTGCTTGAATCATATATTGAGAAATTTATAAAGACAAGCTTGACTCGAAATTTCTTCCTTGCAGTATTAAATCTACTAAAATCACATGACATAGCTCATAAAGGTAAAATGGTAAATACAATGAATAAATAGGATGGTTATTCAATCTTCACATACCTCTTTGTCGATGAAGTTTTTCAATTGTCTTCGTTTGATATTTAGTTCTTAATCTTCGAGAGTTATTCGGTGATCTCTGATACTCAACTACCATACTCTAGTCCTAGTCCTAGACTTGATTTTTGTAGACTAGAAATCAAGATATAGTTTTGTCCAACTAACATTAACAACAAGTTTGAGACAACAAAACTTGCGAGTTCGACAGAGCATCACTCTAAACTTAAAAAATATTAAAAGTGATTTTGGAACAAAATTTAAGGATACTAAATTTTTTAAATTATGTGATAACTGGGTTTAATTCAGTAATACTCACTACCTATTACTACACAAGCTAATAATGTTGCATAAAGAAATAACATGAATATTCAAGAAATGTTTAGGGTAGTGCTCTATAATAAAAACCCGCCCTTAAAGTTTTGGGGGGAGAAGCTGTTTTTACAACATCTTATTTTAGTAATTGTGTCAATTTAAGATCACGAATCCTAAATACTCCATATGATCTATGGTACGTAAAAAGATCTCATCTGAGTTATTTCGGTGTCTTCGGAAGTAAGTGTTACATCCTTAAGGATAAAGAGCAGAATGGAAAGTTTGATTTGAAGGAATATTTCTAGGCTATGCATCTGACAGCCGAGGTTTGAGAGTTTTTAATCTATGAAACGAAGGCATTATGGAATCAACGAATGTTATTATTGTCGACTTGAGTGATTTACGTCAAAATAATACAATCCCTACCAATTTTCCTCGCATTAAATCAATAGAAAAGATCGAAAATACGTCACCATCAGTAAAAGTTGTTCCAACTATTAGTGAACTAGATGTAAATAGTGACGAGGTTTTTTTTTTTTTTTTCTTTTAGGTTCAAAAATCAAAATCGTACATGACAAGCCTAAACCAAAAAAATGGTCGTTTCGTCCTGCTTCAGTCATGAGGATAGAAAATGGGTTGATCTTATGGGAGGAAAGCAGAGAAAGTTGAAGAAATTACAACAATAATGAATTATGTGTAAGGGTGTTGAACTATGAATATTATCAGAGCTTATAGATGTTAAGCTTGTTCTATTTTTCTGAATAGACGAAGAGTATATTTATAGTAGTTAGGAGGAATACACACTGCTTTCCTCATAAGTAGTGGAGGTAGTGAAGAGATGGAGAGATAGAGATTGTGGATGTAATGTCAAGGTCATTCCCTCTATGATAGGGAAGTTTCTGGAAACCCCTTGACCATTACTCTAAACTGTCACCACTACTCGTAACTTTCTCATCATGGGGTGCTGCCACACTGCATGTTTCTATAAACCACCAGACCAATACTCCATGAAGATCCCCCCATGTGACATGTTTTGATGTTTCATAGGAATTAGTAGAGTCATTGACTACTTCTTGCTTTGGATAAGCCATGGCCATTATATACAAAATATCATCTCTAGACGTATTGATTAATATTAAACCTCAATAAAGTAATACTGAATCTTTGGTGACTCGCATTTCGGCAAGCCTATTGAATAGGCTGTATTGTATGACAATGGCCAAGAAAATAGAAAGAAGGCCATTGTATTTCGAGATGGCCATAGCTTGGCCATCGTCGAGAAAAAATAGGCCACGGTGTCGTGGCATGTCCATGGTCATAAGAGAGGTGACCTTGGCATCATGGTAGTGGAAGAGCTACGGCTTGGCCATGATCTGCGAGTGAAGTAGCCACGGAAGCATGGCCGTGTCTTGACCATGGCATGCAGGGGAAGTGGCCACGATAACGTAGCCACGACTTTCCCATGGGTTGTAGAGAAAGTATCCACGACAGCCTGGCCGTGGCATGACCATAGCCTGAAGAAAGAGTATACACGACAGCGCGACTGTAGCATGACCATGGCATGTAGAGCAAGTAGCCACGACAACATGGCCGTGGATTGGCTATGATCTATGGAAAAAAAAATGGCCATGCCCATAACGTGGTCGTGGCATGTGAGATAAAGTGGCCACGACAGCTTGGCCGTGGCTTGGCCATGCCCTGTAAATGACTTAGTGACCATGTTGCGATGATCATAATAGCATATTATGCTCAAGAAATGCAGTCATGGAAGTTTGCGACTCGAGACAGTGTTCGATATGAACCTGTATTAAATATGATGCCTTTAATTATTTATCCGAGAACAGTGTAGTAACTTAATCGGAATGTAGACTCAGTATGATTAGTACATCTTGAGTAGTATAACAGGTATATGTATTAGCGCACGTGAAATAGCGAGGTTTCACCCGTGTGAAGTCCGGAAATTTTACGAGCATATACACATATAAAATAGATACATGATTAATATAGTCATTGGGTGGATATGTATAATTGATCCTCTTGAATAGTTGAATCAATTTAATAGACATGATCTTTGGAAACTTGTCCCTTGCGCTACTAATGTAAATATTTTAGGTACAAAATAGATATTTAAGAACAAGTTAGATGAATTTGGCACTATTGTCAGAAATAATGCTAAACTTGTCACTCAAGCGTACACTCAAATTGAAGGAATTGATCATGTAGCCCGCCTTGAGTCCGTAATACTGCTTCTAGATCATGTTTGTTTTCTCAAGATTAATTGAGGCAATTTCAGATAAATATAACATTTGTGTTCCTAAATAGAATCCTTAAGGAAGAAGTTTATGTCACTCAACTTAAGAGATTTGGAAGTCCTAAAAACCCAGATTATGTCTTTAAACTTCATAAAGCATTATATGGATTGAAACAAACACCAAGAGCTTGGTTTGAGAAGCTAACAACTTATCTTCTTAGGAAGGGACTCAAGAGATGGATCAGATAAAATACTTCTCACAAATGGAATGAGAAGGATGTATTGATTGCTGAAATCTACGTATATACTATCATCTATGGATCTACTTCCAAGAAACTTGTTGAAAAATATCCATCCTATTTGAGTAAAGAATTTAAGATGAGAAATATTGGTGAATTTAAATTCTTCTCGGGATTACAAATTCATCAACATAAGGACGAAATTAATATCTCTCAAAAAGTATGTCAGGGATTTCCATTTTTTTTCCATCTTTTCAGATTCTTCAATTAAGCAAACTCCCATGTCTACAACTGGAAAACCCAAGACTGACAACAAACCAAAGTAGATATGAAACTTTACAGATCCATTATTAGAAGCCTCCTCTACTTGACAACTACAATACCTGATATTGTTTTCGGTGTCGTCTGTTAAGCAAGATTTCAAGCTGACCATAGAGATTCACATATAACTGAAACATAAAGAATCATATGCTATATTAATTATACTCTTGGTTATGGTATGGCATGGTATATACGTTCAATAGTCAATCTTACAACTTACTCTAATGTTGATTGGGCTGGATATGTGGAAGATATAAAAACAATATCAGGAGGATAATTTTTTGTGTGAAACAATATTGTGGCTTGGCACATCAGTAAAAAAAATCTCACAATACTTGTCTACATGAGAATCAGAATACATTGCAACAGGTTCATGTTGTACTCAACTTCTTTGGATGAAACACATGTTAATTGATAATGAAATTAAGGTTGGAACTATGGACATTTTTCGTGAACATTCAGGTGCCATTCGTATAACTGAAAACCAAGTTGAGAACTCGAGAACGAATCATATTGACATCAGATACCACTTCATCAGATATTTATTTGAAAATGGTATTGTCAAACTTGAGCTATTTTCTTAAGGCGAGTTGCATATTACCTCAACCACAACAAATTTCACTTGGGAGAGAGATTGTATAACACCTCAGCGTAATGATAAATTTTTTGAGTTGACCTATGTATCGCCTCAACAATGATGATAATTTCTAAGGGCAGGTTGCTTATCACCTAGCCTCAACGACGATGATAATTTCTTAGGGGTTAGGTTGCGCATCACCGAACCATAAAGATAGGTGTAATCTAGTCATAAGTGACCGCTGTCGTATGCGTCAAAAATAATTTCACTTTCCTAAAGTATATGATAAGAAAGAGTTCGTTTCCACAGAGAGGAAATTGTAGTTATTATGTAATCAATTTCTTAAAGTAACCAATTGGGGGGATTTCTGATTTTTAAGTAAGCAATAAAAGTAAATTAAAAACAAAGTAAATTGTAGAAAGTAATCAATGAGAGAAAGATATTGGTCAAGGAATTCATCTTCAATCTTAGACATGTGCTTGAATATATGATTAGAATTACAATTTAATCTCTTTTATTATCAAAAGCCTAGAGAATCAAGAGAGCAAGATAATCTATTAATTTCCTAAGTTCATCAACACACACATTAGAGCTGCGTATGTGAATTCTACCTAAAGAATAACCTAACGCCTTGCGCTAATTAAGTTCAATTCCTAGGAGCTTTAAGTTTCAGGAATAGGCTAATCAAAGCAATTGTCATACATTGCACATAACAATTCGGACAATGGTCAAACTCTACATGTGATTACGAGAGTGTATCACTACAAACCGTAATCATATTATGCTACTTGTATTCAGGGTTATCGCTCGATGAAAAACCCTAAAATAGCTATGGACAAGGATGCAAGTTCAATTAATTGGCCACTTAACTAACCAAACATCTTAGTCCTATCACAATACATCATTCATGTGATTATTAAAAACAGTAGAGATGTGAACGATAATCAAGAGAGAAAACTAATACATAAATCAAACACAAGTTTTAGAAATAGGACTACATCCTTAACCAATAATATTAAATTAGCTACTCATAGCTATGGAGTTCATCACAAAAATAAGAATTGAATAAAGAAGAAGATGAACAAAAGCAAACCCTAGTAGCGTAAACAAAAGCGGCTATCCCCCCAAAACTCCAAGAATAAAAACGTGCCTTTTAAAGTTGTAGAAGTCTTCTTTTTATAGCCTTGCTTTCCAAAATTAGGTCAAATCTCAAAGGTCCAATAGATAGAAGTCCACCAAGCCCATATGTGAGAAAAACCCATGTAGAAAATATGCCCTAAAAATTGTCGTCGGAAAGCTGGTATTATGGCCGGAACTCGGCCGGAGAAGTGACCGGAAAATATCTCAGGTGACCGGCAAAGTCCGCCCGGTCACCGGTCAATGATTCAGCTCGGTCGGGTCAAATCGGTCAACTCAGTCAAGATGAATCGGTGAGTCAGAACCAGGTCATATGGAGTCAGGTTCTGACTAGCCTGACTGAGTTGGTATTGGCCAAGGCCACAACACTGGCCTAAGCTGTGTTGCACCAAGATTGTGCTTCACCAACGCACATCCAGCCATAATGGCTAGTCTCTTTAACTTCCCTTGCACACTTCCATTCATACACATCCTTCTCTGTAACTCACTCTCATCAAGTCAAACACACATTCCTGAGCCATTCTTAGCAGCAACACCTGCTTGTTTGTGTCATCGCAGCTACAAATCCCATCAGCTCCAACAGCTCAACAACAGCCCATTCTCATCCTTGTACTTCTTCAATCCCTGCAATTCCCTGCATCATATGTAGCTGCAACTCTCTCTTGCAGCTCCTCCATCACTGCAACAGCATCCACTGTAACCAGCTTTTAGGTCTTCTTACACTCCAACCAAAGCATAAGTCTCATCGCTTCTTTTGTTCTCGCTCAACTCCAACTCAAACAACAGTCTTTTGTTGTAGCTTCACGGCTCCAGAATGCCCATTACTATAGCTCATCATCATCTGCTTCTCTTACCGACAGCAACAACAACACCACTTGCCTTTAGCTGCACCTCCAGATTCATCCACACAAACCCTGTAATCTACACTGCATTAGCCACCCTACACAACCACTACACCAGCTGCGCAACTAATGAGACTCCTTCTTGGCTTACAACCTCCTTCTCAGCACCTTATTGTGCAAGTACCAAACCTGCACTTCCTTAGCTGCAACACCATTGTCAAATCTAGCTTCAGTTACTGCAAACTGAGCTATAACCCTAGCACTTGTAGCTGCAATATACGCAACACCAAATCCACCTTCTAACTCCCAATTCCTGAAGCATAACCATCTGAAACTCCACCTGAAATTACCATCTCCTGGACCTAACATTCATCTAAACATTTCAGTTCAACCACACCTGCAGCTCATACAAACTAACTGCAACATCATTAGTTCCTTGGGCCATAACAACATCTCCTCCTTTTCCTCTAGCTGACAACTACACCCCAAAGAACAACAAATGTTCTACCGAACCACAACCGCAAAACCTAGACATACATCTATTCAAAGAAGATCACCTCAGAGACATCCTCAGATTCTGCCATCGCAGCCTCAAACCCATGATAATCCACAACAACTATCTGCATCAACCACTGCAACTGCATCACATATTGTCATTCATAATGCACCTTGCACACAGCCAACACCAGTACCACCTTCTATGTTGCTTCAATTGAAAGCTACAACTCCACCATCGTACCCAAGATCAGACCACCAATTATTCAGCCTCTTCTCTTCTTTTCTCTGCTTCAGAATCATCATCCATCAACCCCTAAGTATTCACTGTCTTGAGTTCAATATCAAATCCTCCATTACTCCAATTGGAAGCAACTTCGCCTAATTCTCTCATAACCCCTTGCAGATTCCTTCTCGAACTCTCTCGGAAATAACATAAGCCGTTTTCTCACCTCTCCTAATTTCATCTCAGGGGAAACCATTATCAATGGCAGCAATCTTCTCCACTGATTTTCGGGTAAGCAAACTCTGTCCAAGCCAAATAAAGCAAACCCATTCTAATCATTATCTCTGCTTCTTCTTCATCTGATTTCGAAAACTCACTTCATCTCGCCCTGAATTTCTTCATCTACTCCTCACCAAACCCTGACCTATAACGCGTAATCATCTCGGACCTCCCAATTCTTCATCTACCACAGATCGCTCTTCCATCTCACAACCACCGAATTTACCACCTGGAATCATAAAACTCGAGATCTTTCGATAAAAAAAATGGTGCCGCCATGGGTTCTCTATTTTACTCTCTCTGAATTTCAGACGAGAAAGATTGAGAGATAATTCTCAATTTTAGGGCCATGTAGGAACCAAAACTACTATCGGCACCAGTGGACTGGATAAGGGCCACCTCAAATAACTTGCCTGTCAATTCCAGATAACCGACACTCCATTCGCTTTCTTGCTCCACTGTCAGTTGCGGGAAACTGACAGTTCATTCTTCGCTTGCGAATTGACTAGTTTTGCGCTTTTCGCTCCAAATGAATGATTTCTCCTTCCTTTGCTCCCAATGACTCCATTGCACCTAATAAACTCAAACTCACACATAAGATACATAATTCACAAGAAAAAATAACAAAGAAAGCATAAACTATAGATATAAATGAAGGTGTTTATGACACCTATCAGATTCCCCCACACTTAGACTTTGCTATTCCTCGAGCAAATCAAACAAAACAATTCTAAGAGATACATACAACTCCGTGTCGTCGAGGCTACGGTTACTCTTAGCATAAATAACAAGCCTTTGAACCCCTAGGTGTCCCTAGTGGACGAGTTATATTCTCGTGAGGGTTTATTAGAGATATACCCACAAAATCTACTTTACCAACTTATTAGTTCTCCGAAATGATAGTATCCAACGCGCTAAGAAAACATAAAGATTCTGCACACTAGTCATAAGAAGTTAGACACATAAATGAACACAATCTCATCCTTAAAAGTTGAGAGAGAAATAACCATCCGTTCTCGAAAGAAATTCGGGTTCGGAGTGATCAAAAGTCTCGACTCTGCCTCACAAGAAAGGGTTTTATGAAGTTGCTCTCAATAATAAATAGCTTTTATGGGTCACACATGTGTCCAGGTAGGAATGAAGAGAGAATTCTGCGACACGTTGAATGGTAGGAAGGTAAAAACCCTCCGAAGTATTTTGAAAACCCACATATTTTATAATTTTTGAAAACCATTTTTCTGACGATCTCTAAGAAAAGAAATCAACCACTTAACGAAGGTGGGAATATACTTACTTACCTCGTTATCCGTTCAACGTGCAGCTAGCACCACTCTCACAACATCCATAGAAACGTCTTCGGTCTTCTATCGGTGTCTTCATCTTCGTCTTCGGTCTTCAACTCTTGAACTTCGTAGAATCTTGACAATATGATTCTTTCCTCTAATTCCTTGGTGCTTGAAACTTCATTGCAGATATTCCTTCTTCCATTGGCTTTATTGAAAGAATACAAAACTAAAAACAAACTATACAAACCCAAAATATGATACAATGAATTTTTCTTGTCTCTCTTTTTTTTTTTTTAAATTTAATTTAATTTTTTTTTTTTTTAGTTTAATTTTTTTTATGAGACAAGAAAAATAAAACAAATACAAAATGAAAACAAATCAAAACAAAATAATAAAACTAATAATGAACCTAACAAAATTTTCTCTTGTCTTTTTTTTTTTTTTTTTTTTTTTTTTTTTTTTTTTTTGAAACAAGAGAAATAAACACAAACTGAAAATAAATATAACATAAGTACAAATGGCCATGGTGTAAGTATTTTACCGCATGATTCTTCACAACTTGTATGTCTCGATATCATAAACTTCTCGAACTCTCATCTTGATAATCTTCGCTCTTATACAATAGTCTTCAACTTATAAAAATTCCGCTCCTTATCTTGTTGCTTTACTTGAATCTGAAATCTACCCATTTCTGTATTGTTGCTTGTAAACCTTAAACGTCTTCAAATTTCCTTCGAATTTGTGATGCTCCTCTTGTTGATGATGATAGTGTTTCTATGGACCTGTTGGTGTAGAGAGATAAAGTGGATGGTGCTAACTGCGAACAAGATTACAAGTGGTATGTAAGTTAGCAATTCGATGTCACCATCATGGTTGATAAAAATAGCACTCAAGAGATCAAAATAGTGCTTCTATGGTGGGAGGTTGGGCAGCTCACCATTCTGCCCGGAATTTACGTACGGTGACACACACTCTAAAAGCACAAATTTATACAGGTACAAAGAATTGAAGGTCGGTGCCTCACATGATGTAACATGGGTAGTCTCCACTATAGGGGATCACTACTCTAATACCGAATTCAGTCTGCACCTTATTTTCCACTGGCATGGTTAAATCCAACTTTAACTCTCGTACAATTAAGAAACCCGATCATGTTCTCTGTCATCTCTAAGTTCAGTCACTCTTATGAGAATTTCAATGTAATCTTAGCGACATGTATACTATGTGACTCTAAACTAACTACAAGTTGGAGTTTTATTCACTATTGTACACAAAAGTTGAAAATTTATGAAAAATTTACAATGCAAAATACTTAACCACTCCCCCACACTTAAACTTTACATTGTCCTCAATGTAAATTGAATCGTCCAAAGGAAGTCAAGGTGGGAAATCCTACATGAAAATTGATAAAAATTCAGAAAAAGTAAAAACATGACAAGAAAAGAAAAGAAAAGAAAAGAGATACAAAACCTATGGGTTGCCTCCCATTTAGCGCTTGGTTTAAAGTCGTCAGCCCGACTATCTCCTTGCTTTCTACGACTCCTCCAGAGGGAGTACTTCCACAAGATTAACTCCTTCCACGACATACGAAGAGAAGTTCTCATAATATGGTTTCAACCGGTGCCCATTTACTTTAAGTTCATTTCCTGTAGCTAAACTACGAATTTCCACTGCACCATGAGAAAACACATTAGTCACAATAAAAGGTCCAATCCAACGTGACCTTAATTTACCCTAAATAATTGCAAGCGAGAATTAAACAAAAGCACTTTCTGCCCAATGCAAAATTGTTTCTTTGTAATCATATTATCATGAAAAGCTTTCGTCTTTTCCTTGTAAATCCGTGAGCTTTCAAATGCATCATTGCGAATCTCTTCTAACTCTTGAAGTTGTAACTTTCTTTGCCTTCCAGCACCATCCAACTCCATATTGCATTGCTTAATAGCCCAAAATGCCTTATGCTCAATTTCCACGGGTAAGTGACAAGGTTTACCATAAACAAGCCTAAAGGGAGACATCCCAATAGGTGTCTTTTATGCGGTTCTATACGCCCACAAAGCATCATTGAGTCTCATACTCCAATCTTTTCTTGTTGGATTCACCGTCTTCTCTAGAATGGATTTCACCTCTCGGTTGGAAACCTCGGCTTGTCCATTTGTTTGTGGATGGTAAGGTGTTGCAATCCTATGCGACACATTGTACTTCCTTAAAAAGTTTTGCAAGAACCTGTTTTTGAAGTGTGAACCTCCATCGCTAATTATAGCCCTTGGAATGCCAAACCTTGCAAATATATTAGCTGGGGTGGCCTTAGCTTCCACCCATTTCGAGACATAATCCACATCAAGCAAGATATAATAATTCCCACTAGAATTGACAAAAGGGCCCATAAAATCAATTCCCCATACATCAAAAACCTCAACAAATTGAATAATAGTTTGCGGCATTTGATTTCGAGCACCTAGATTGCCTGTTCTTTGGCACCTATCACATGTAGTACAAAATGCATGTACATCCTTAAACAAAGTTGGCCAAAAGAAACCACATTCTAGTACCTTGAGAGCGGTTCTCTTGCTCCCAAAGTGTTCTCCACAAGCATATGAATGGCAAAAAGACAAGATAGAATTAAATTCTGATTCGGGAACACACCTACGTATTACTTGGTCACTACAATGTTTCCATAAGTATGGATCATCCCATATGTATTGGTTTCCTAACTTCTTAAGTTTGTCCCTCTCAGCATGAGACAAGTTCTTTGGGATTTGTTTAGAAACTAAGTAATTAACAATATCAGCGTACCATAATTCTCCAAAGGCAATTGAGAATAGTTGCTCATCCGGGAAACTTTCACGCAACGGGATAGTCTCCTTGTCCACAGCAAGTCGGCTCAAGTGATCCGCAACAGTGTTCTCAATTCCTTTCTTGTCTTTGATCTCAATATCAAACTCTTGCAAGAGTAATATCCCTCGTATGAGCCTCGGTTTCGCCTCTTTCTTTGTAAGCAAGTACTTAAGCGCTGCATGATCAGAAAAGACAACAACTTTTGTACCAATTAGATAAGAGCGAAACTTCTCTAAAGCAAAAACAATGGCTAACAACTCTTTTTCAGTGGTTGTGTAGTTTTGTTGGGCCTCATTTAACGTTCTAGAAGCATAATAAATGGCATGAGGTATCTTCCCCACACGCTGCCCAAGCACCGCACCAACCGCATAATCACTAGCATCACACATAAGCTCAAAGGGCTTGCTCCAATCCGGTGGTTTAATGATAGGGGCTGAAATTAAAAGTTCTTTCAAACGATTGAATGCCGCCATACACTTTTCATCAAAGTTAAAAACCACATCTTTTTACAATAAGTTACAAAGTGGTGATGCTATCTTGGAAAAGTCCTTGATGAATCTACGATAAAAACCTGCATGACCAAGAAAAGAGCGTATCTCCCTCACCGTAGTGGGAGGGGTTAGAGCACGAATAAGGTCTATCTTAGATTTATCGACTTCCAAGCCTTTAGAAGATATTATATGGCCTAAAACTATTCCATGAGTTACCATGAAATGGCACTTCTCCCAATTCAGCACAAGATTTGTTTCAACACATCGTTCAAGGATTAGAGACAAGTTGTTCAAGAAAAGGTCAAATGAATCACCAAAGACACTAAAATCGTCCATGAACACTTCGATTATGTTTTCAATATATTCTGAAAAGATACTTACCATACACCTTTGAAAAGTAGCTGGAGCATTGCATAAGCCAAAAGGCATCCTTCTATAAGTAAAAGTACCGAAAGGACAAGTGAAAGTGGTTTTCTCTTGGTCCTCCGGTGCTATCACAATCTGATTGTAACCTGAATAGCCATCAAGGAAGCAATAGTAAGAGTGTCCAGCTAAACGTTCAAGCATTTGATCAATAAATGGTAAAGGAAAGTGATCTTTTCTAGTGGTGGCATTCAATTTTCTATAATCAATACAAACCCTCCAACCGGTTTTCACCCGAGTTGGGACAAGTTTGTTCTTATCATTCTCCACCACCGTCACACCTGATTTCTTTGGTACTACTTGTACCGGGCTTACCCACTTGCTGTCGGATATGGGGTAGATAACACCCACGTCCAAAAGCTTTAGTATCTCCTTTTTCACAACTTCCATCATGGGAGGATTCAAACGACGTTGCGCTTCCCTTGTAGGCTTTGCATCGTCCTCCACACGGATCTTGTGCATACAAACGGCAGGGCTTATACCCTTGATATCGGCGATTGTCCATCCTATATCCGTCTTGTATGTCCTTAGCACCTTTAGAAGTTTTAGCTCCTGTAATTCATTAAGCTCGTTAGAAACAATCACGGGTAACTCCTCATTGTCACCCAAGTACAAGTACTTTAAGTGACTTGGAAGAGGTTTCAATTCTAAACTTGGAGATTTAGAAATAGATGGCACAAGTTTTTCATTATTGCAAGGTAAAGAAGCATATGAAATATTCTTAATTGATGATTTTTCCGGTAATGAGTCAAGAGAACCAATGGTTTCTTTAATCTCATCACTATACTCCAAACCATTATCAATGGGTGAAGTGAGCACGGTTTCCAAAGTATCAACACCATTCAACTCAAACATTTGTTGCGCCAATGTGTCCATCACATCAATGAAGAAACAAGAGTGGACATCACTAGGATATCTCATCGTCTCGAAAATGTTGAAACGTATTATTTCTCCATCAAACTCCATAGTTAGCGTTCCCTTATCCACATCAATTATGGTTTTCGCCGTTTTCATGAAGGGACACCCAAGTAGCAATGGAAGAGACAAGTCCGGTGAACCTTCATCCATGTCTAACACGCAAAAGTCAGCTGGAAATACAAGTTGATTAACCTGCACAAGAATATCCTCAACAATACCCATTGGGTAGACATTAGAACGATCGGCTAATTGCAACACAATTCCAGACTTTTTAAGAGGACCAAGATCAAGTGAATTATACATAGACGCATGCATAACATTAACGGATGCACCTAAGTCCAACATAGCTTTGTTAAATGTGGTGTTACCAATTGTGACGGGAATGTCAAAGCTATCGGGATCCTTGCACTTAAGTGGGAGTTTGTGTTGTAAGATTGCCGAAGCATTCCCCCCCACACTAAGCACTTCATTACCTTTAAGCCTTTGTTTATTGGTACACAAGTCCTTCAACACCTTTGCACACTTTGGAACTTGCTTGATTGCATCTATTAGTGGTATGTTCACATGGATCTTCTTAAGAATGTCTAAAATCTCCTTTTCTAATTCCGCCTTCTTGGAATTTGCAAATCTGCGAGGGAAAGGTAAAGGAGGAACATAAATAGAAACCGGAGTTTTAGAGTTAGAACTAGGTACCTCAGAAGTTTGGGGAGAATCCTCATTTTTCTCCTCCAAAACAGGTTCCTTTGGTGTTTCCACCGTGCCCGAATCAGTAACTTCGGGTTGCACAAGTTGTGTACCACTTCTCAACGTAATTGCATTGACACCCTCTTTTGGGTTGATTGGTTGAGAAAGGAGTTTCCCACCATTTTGTGCCTTCAATTGATTCAACTCAATAGCCATAGAACCAACTTGAGTTTGCAAATCCTTAACCGTACTTTCCGTTCTTTGCATAAAAGATTTCAGCAACTCTTCCATATTGGACCCCATATTTTGAGGTTGTTGTTGTTGTAATTGTTGAAATTGTTGTCTCGGCTGGAATTGTTGTTGTTGAGGTTGAAATCCACTCGGGTTGTTGAAATTAGGTTGTTGAACCGCTCCTTGCTTATTGGCATAGCTAAAATTGTGGTGATCTCTCCATCCCGGATTGTAAGTGTTTGAATAGGGATCATACCGTCTTTGTTGATTTGGAAAGACCGCATTAGCTTGCTCGTCCTCATAAGCTTGAGAAGAACCTGGTATCACCGCGGCTGCAACTTGTTGCATCATTGCTGTCATATTACCCAATTGTTGACGAAGTTCCTCAACCTCGCTCACTTCATTAACTTTCCTAAGAAGCACATCCGAACCACGACTCAAGAATTGTTGGGAGTTTGCTGCCATGTTCTCAATCAACTCTCTAGCTTGTGCCACCGTCTTGTTCACTAGTGCACCACCACCCGCAGCGTCAAGAAGATTCCTATCACTTGATTGGAGTCCTTCATAGAAGTATTGGATGATCATAGCGTCACTGAATTGGTGGTGAGGGCAGCTTGCCACCAATCTCTTGTATCGTTCCCAACATTCATATAAGGATTCTCCCACATTTTGCTTCATCCCACAAATCTCTTTTCGAATTTGAGTAGCCTTTGATGCAGGAAAATATCTCTCTAAAAAGAGTTTCTTCAACCCATTCCATGTCGTGACACTTCCGGGAGGTAAATAGTACAACCAATCCTTAGCACTATCCATCAAAGAGAAACGGAAAACTTTTAACATTGCACCATCCGCCTCAACATCCGCTGGAAGCATGGACGTGACAATGGTGTGGAAGTCCATAAGATGCTTGTTTGGGTCTTCATTCACCTTGCCATGGAACTTTGGTAATTCTCTAAGCAACCCCGGTTTTATCTCAAAAGTAGAGTTCGTTTGAATACACCCCTGTTGTGTATCAAGCCTATGAGAAGCTAACTCCTTGAGTGAACGATTTGCATCACCCATTGCTTCTTCTTTTTCTTCAAAAGGTAGTTCTTGTTCACCCGGAACCTCTTGTTCTAAAACTGCTTCTTCTTGCTGAAAAGTCTCTTCTTCCGTTTCCAACTCTTGTTCTTCCGTTGTATCTTTACTTGGTTGGAGTATTATGCCTCTTCGAGTAGCTATCCCGCACCATGGATAATTCCAATCTTTAGAAGCCAGGGATTAGGTACCTGAAAACAATTCTCGCAAACAAGTGAGAAACAAGACAAGAAAACAAGAAGCAAAGATAAAAGCAACAAAAAACAAAAATAAGAAACTAAAAACTTAATAACTAGCCGTATGCCTCCCCGGCAAGAATGGCGCCAAAATTTGATCATTTGTCATATGCGTCAAAAATAATTTCACTTTCCTAAAGTATATGATAAGAAAGAGTTCGTTTCCACAAAGAGGCAATTGTAGTTATTATGTAATCAATTTCTTAAAGTAACCAATTGGGGGGATTTCTGATTTTTAAGTAAGCAGTAAAAGTAAATTAAAAACAAAGTAAATTGTAGAAAGTAATCAATGAGAGAAAGATATTGGTCAAGGAATTCATCTTCAATCTTAGACATGTGCTTGAATATATGATTAAAATTACAATTTAATCTCTTTTATTATCAAAAGCCTAGAGAATCAAGAGAGAAAGATAATCTATTAATTTCCTAAGTTCATCAACACACACATTAGAGCTGCGTATGTGAATTCTACCTAAAGAATAACCTAACGCCTTGCGCTAATTAAGTTCAATTCCTAGGAGCTTTAAGTTTCAGGAATAGGCTAATCAAAGCAATTGTCATACATTGCGCATAACAATTCGGACAATGGTCAAACTCTACATATGATTACGAGAGTGTATCACTACAAACCGTAATCATATTATGCTACTTGTATTCAGGGTTATCGCTCGATGAAAAACCCTAAAATAGCTATGGACAAGGATGCAAGTTCAATTAATTGGCCACTTAACTAACCAAACATCTTAGTCCCATCACAATACATCATTCATGTGATTATTAAAAACAGTAGAGATGTGAACGATAATCAAGAGAGAAAACTAATACATAAATCAAACACAAGTTTTAGAAATAGGACTACATCCTTAACCAATAATATTAAATTAGCTACTCATAGCTAGGAGTTCATCACAAAAATAAGAATTGAATAAAGAAGAAGATGAACAAAAGCAAACCCTAGTGGCGTAAACAAAAGCGGCTATCCCCCCAAAACTCCAAAAATAAAAACGTGCCTTTTAAAGTTGTAGAAGTCTTCTTTTTATAGCCTTGCTTTCCAAAATTAGGTCAAATCTCAAAGGTCCAATAGATAGAAGTCCACCAAGCCCATATGTGAGAAAAACCCATGTAGAAAATATGCCCTAAAAACTGTCACCGGAAAGCTGGTATTATGGCCGGAACTCGGCCGGAGAAGTGACCGGAAAATATCTTAGGTGACCGGCAAAGTCCGCCCGGTCACCGGTCAATGATTCAGCTCGGTCGGGTCAAATCGGTCAACTCAGTCAAGATGAATCAGTGAGTCAGAACCGGGTCAGATGGAGTCAGGTTCTGACTAGCCTGACTGAGTTGGTATTGGCCAAGGCCATAGCACTGGCCTAAGCTGTGTTGTACCAAGATTGTGCCTCACCAACGCACATCCAGCCATAATGGCTAGTCTCTTTAACTTCCCTTGTACACTTTCATTCATACACATCCTTCTCTGTAACTCACTCTCATCAAGTCAAACACACATTCCTGAGCCATTCTTAGCAGCAACACCTGCTTGTTTGTGTATTCGCAGCTACAAATCCCATCAGCTCCAACAGCTCAACAACAGCCCATTCTCATCCTTGTACTTCTTCAATACCTGCAATTCCCTGCATCATATGTAGCTGCAACTCTACCAACTGCAACTCTCTCTTGTAGCTCCTCCATCACTGCAACATCATCCACTGTAACCATCTTTTAGGTCTTCTTACACTCCAACCAAAGCATAAGTCTCACTGCTTCTTTTTGTTCTCGCTCAACTCCAACTCAAACAACAGTCTTTTGTTGTAGCTTCACGGCTCCAGAATGCCCATTACTATAGCTCATCATCATCTGCTTCTCTTACCGACAGCAACAGCAACACCACTTGCCTTTAGCTGCACCTCCAGATTTATCCACACAAACCCTGTAATCTACATTGCAGTAGCCACCCTACACAACCACTATACCAGCTGCGCAACTAATGAGACTTCTTCTTGGCTTACAGCCTCTTTCTCAGCACCTTATTGTGCAGTACCCAACCTGCACTTCCTTAGCTGCAACACCATTGTCAAATCTAGCTTCAGCTACTGCAAACTGAGTTATAACCCTAGCACCTGTAGATGCAATATACGCAACACCAAATCCACCTGCTAACTCTCAATTCCTGAAGCATAACCATCAGAAAATCCACCTGAAATTACCATCTCCTGAACCTAACATTCATCTAAACATTTCAGTTCAACCACACCTGCAGCTCATACAAACTAACTGCAACATCATTAGTTCCTTGGGCCATAACAACATCTCCTCCTTTTCCTCTAGCTGACAACTACACCCCAACAACAACAAATGTTCTACCAGAACCACAACTGCAAAACCTAGACATACATCTATTCAGCAGCATCACCTCAGAGACATCCTCAGATTCAGCCATCGCATCCTCAAACCCATGATAATCCACAACAACTATCTGCATCAACCACTGCAACTGCATCACAGATTGTCATTCATAATGCACCCTGCACACAGCCAACACCAGTACCACCTTCTCTGTTGCTTCAATTGAAAGCTACAACTCCACCATCGTACCCAAGATCAGACCACCAATTATTCAGCATCTTCTCTTCTTTTCTCAGCTTCAGAATCATCATCCATCAACCCCTAAGTATTCACTGTCTTGAGTTCAATATCAAATCCTCCATTACTCCAATTGGAAGCAACTTCTCCTAATTCTCTCATAACCCCTTGCAGATTCCTTCTCGAACTCTCTCGGCAATAACATCAGCCGTTTTCTCACCTTTCCTAATTTCATCTCAGGGGAAACCATTGTTAATGGCAGCAATCTTATCCACTGATTTTCGGGTAAGCAAACTCTGTCCAAGCCAAACTAAAGCAAACCCATTCTAATCATTATCTCTGCTTCTTCTTCATCTGATTTCGAAAACTCACTTCATCTCGCCCTGAATTTCTCCATCTACTCCTCACCAAACCCTGACCTATAACGCAGAATCATCTCAGACCTCCCAATTCTTCATCTACCACAGACTGCTCTTCCATCTCACAACCACTGAATTTACCACTGGAATCATAAAACTCAGATCTTTCTGATAAAAAAAATGGTGCCGCCATGGGTTCTCTATTTTACTCTCTTTGAATTTCAGACGAGAAAGATTGAGAGATGATTCTCAATTTTAGGGCCATGTAGGAACCAAAACTACTATCGGCACCAGTCGACTGGATAAGGGCCACCTCAAATAACTTATCTGTCAATTCCAGATAACCGACACTCCATTCGCTTTCTTGCTCCACTGTCAGTTGCGGGAAACTGACAGTTCATTCTTCGCATGCGAATTGACCAGTTTTGCGCTTTTCGCTCCAAATGAATGATTTCTCCTTCTTTTGCTCCCAATGACTCCATTGCAACTAATAAACTCAAACTCACACATAAGATACATAATTCACAAGAAAAAATAGCAAAGAAAGCATAAACTATAGATATAAATGAAGGTGTTTATGACACCTATCAATAAGCCACCAAAGAAAAAGTGTAATGACCCGACCCTCCACTGATATTGTCCTCATTACCCACTTCGATTATCTGAAAGTGTGGGGTTTTAAACGGACACCGATGCGGTCATCCGGTAAAAACTTCCCAAGAGGTCACCCATCCTTGGATTACTCGTGTCTGAGCGCGTTTAACTGCAGAGTTTTCTTCCAACTCTGGAGACAATTGTGCTGAAAAGGCCTCGATGTTAGGAAACAACGAACCATAACTTATATCCTAATCGTTAAACCCTACTTTCCGAACCGAGGTGTTACAATACCACCACCTTAAATTGGAGCCGTCTTAGGATCAAGAATATGTTCGCCCAGATCTCTGACGTTCCCTGCCACTCATGAGACCAATACCTAATATATCCCATCCAGAGTACTCTCTCACCCTCAATAAGTGACCCGTTCCTCAGTAGATGATCCGTCGTCGGCTATGATACCATTTTTAATGAGCCGACCCTCCGTCGATATTGTCCCCACTTACCCACTGCGGTTATCCGGCAGTGTGAGGTTTTCAACGGGCACCGTTGCGGTCTTTGGTTGCAACTTCTCGAAAATTCACCCATCCTTGGATTACTCTCATCTTGGATTAATGGTTGAACCCTATCGGCCAAATTGGGGTATATTACAAAAAGGGAACTCAAAAGTAGAAATTGACGTTTAGTCCCAAAGTTACTGGGCTTGGGACGCTTTAGTCCACTCATCTCAGGCCTAGTACTCTCTATTCCAACAATTCCCCGCCTCAAACAGTTCAGTCCAAATATGGACGAGTCGGTCCTTTACTCCACCGATCCGATTATTTTTGGTACCCGAAATGTCCTTGAATCATAATAATATGTTACAGTAGTTTTGGAAGAGAAAAATCAGATTAGAGAAATGAAAGGGAGACGCAGAGAGGCGATTTCAAGCTGGAGATTCAGAAACATTCGATTCATCTCGATTTGATTTGAAATAAGCCCGAAAAACCTAAAAATTATCATCAACATCGCTTGTTTTTGGAGATCTACTTGAAACCAGTGATGAAAAATTGATGAGCATAATCATGAACAATTGAATCTAAAGATTTTCGTTACCCAAAATGATTATGAAGATAAGTTTCATCTTCTCTTATCACTTATCTATATCTTGAACATTCGATTTGGAGTTATTAGGTTTACCGTTTTCAAAATAGAATTTCATTTAATTTTTTTTAGGGTTTTTATATGACTAAACTAAAGATTTCTTTTGATTAACATTTCTGATTTGAAATTATAAATATTTTTTTATTGTTATTATTATTTTTATAGATTAGATCTGAGAGGTACGATTTTAGATGAAATTCATAAAGAGAGAGACAATTTATTCGATGAAGAAGAAATTTGTGAAGATAATCTGGTAGAATTCTTATGTGCGTTGCTTTTATTGTCCCGGATGTACGAGGTGTACTTTTTACTACACCAGTTGTACAACTAAACTATTTTTAACAGTCTTAGTTGTAGCCTTTTTTGTTTTAGGTTTGTTATTGAAACCGTAATGGGTTAATTAAGTTTTCACCAGAGTGGCCTTTTGTTATTGAATTCTTAATGTGTGTGTAATTGTACACATGCTGATTCCTAATATATACATAGTTGTACACATTTTGATCGTTAATATGTACATAGTTGTACACCTTTTGATCCTAGGTAGCTCTCCTGGTCTTAGCTTATGGAATTTTGATCAACTTACTGTTTTTATAAATTTTTGATTGGTGATGACAGGTTAACACGCACTATATACGATGGATCTGGCAAGGTCATAGGCAGGGCTTGCAAGGAATATCAGGTAATGGTGTTTCATTTTGTTTATTAATTCGTTGTTTGCTTTCATACTGGTTTAGTTGATGCCTTTATTTTATTTTCTTGCTACCAAACTTTTTTTTAATACATTTCCAAAGACCAAATCTATGTTGTTTTTCGTTTTTATCTTCCAAGGTTCTTTGTTTCTGTTGATTGGAGTTACTGATGATTACTTAACCAATTTGAGTTCTAACTACTTACTTTCATTTTATGTTTTTGTTTTTTTGGTGTATAGTATTATTAAGGATTTTCCTCATCCAGATGAGAAACAAAGGATGCAATTAAGTAGAAATTTAGGTCTCTAACCTTGCCAGATTAATTCTGGTTTCAGAACATAAGGACCCAGATGAAGGTAAACCATGCTCACTCAGTTTGATACAAATTTTATTCTTTCACTTTTTAGCTAAGAATTACTGAATCTTAAGTTCCCATTATAAGGCACAACATGAATGAGCATATAATAGTGTACATAATTGTACGTAAAAATTCACTGTTGTATTTTCTCGTACACTAGTTAGATGGGTGCATATAAAAGTGCACTTATTATTTTTGTGCTTGTTATACCAGGTGTATATGCTTGTACACCTTGCTCTTGCTCTTAGAGCTTTGATGGAGGAAGAGAGGGCAAGACAGGACGCTATTGCAAGAGCTGCAGAAGAAAAAGGAGGTAGACAGGCTTCAAGTTCACATGATACAATTTTTTGTGCCTAGGTTTCATTTGGTATTAACAATTTAATATTATTGATAGTTCGATTTTTCTAGAAGGACTGGTTATGGAAGTGGATGGCTAGTGCTCATGTAAATTTTTGGTACTATGGGTAAGAAAGAAAACTCCATCAAATTTAAGGTTTCATGTGGTCAATGTTTCACTTTCTTCGTAAAGTTTCAAGAAATTTCATTTTGATGTTTAACTATTTTAATATCTTGTGCTTGGTTATCTCAATTTTTGGTTACTGAATTGTGTTGATATTAAATTGTTAATGTGTTCATAGTTGTACACATGATTCTTGATGTGTACAATTATATAGACACGTTGGATTTTAATGTGTACATAATTGTACACCTATTAATCGTTAATGTGCACATAATTGTACACATGGGTATACATGTTATGTTGGGGTACATGTTTAGTGGGTATACACGTTGACTTTTAAAATACGTAGTGGGTACACATTAAAGATCAACTTAGTGGGTACACATTACAATTATACGAGATGGTACACATGTTGATCGAGTATGTGTACATAATTGTACAATTATGTGCACATACTTGTTTTTTGAGTTTTTATAGCTTTTTAAGTTAAAAATGGGTGTAACTCTTTTGCAAGATGGTACACATGTTTATCTTTAATGTATTGTTGATCTTCTTTGTGTACATAATTATACCCCCATTGATCTTTAATGTACACATATGTTTACACATGTAGATCGTTTATGTGCACATAATTTTTCCTATTTAGTAATTGGTTGCATCGGTCTTTCTTTTTCACATGGTTTATTTTTTCTTTATCTTTAATACTTCTTGTTCCTAGATTGTTGATTTCTTATTATATGTTAACAAATACATGTATTAGTTCTAGAAACAAATAGCCTTAGAAAACATGCATTTTTGTGGTACTTAATGTGAACGTTCTAAATGTGTTATACACCCATTTATTTGTTAATATGCACCAAATTATATATGTTTACACATGTAGATCGTTTATGTGCACATAATTTTTCCTATTTAGTAATTGGTTGCATCGTCGTAGTCTTTCTTTTTCCAGCTTATATGGTTTGCTATTTCAATTTTTTCAGATAAATTATCTTTAATACTTCTTGGAAGAATTCCTAGAAGTTAGGTGTCGTTGGTATTTCTTATTATATGTTAACTGTAGAATAAATTGAGTGTGACATGTATTAGTTCTAGAAGCGCGTTGACTTAGAAAACATGCATATTTTGTGGTACTTAATGTGAACATAGTTCTACACGCGTTGATTCTTAATGTGTACAAAATTATACACCCATTTATTTGTTAATATGCACCAAATTATACACCTGTTGATTTGTTAATATGTACATAATTAGTCGTACACATGCTAATCTAACACTAGACTCACTTCCATTTTAAAATTTTGTTGCATATCTATAACAAATACTTTCTTCATGGATTCCTAATTTAGGTGATTTTTTGGCATCCTTAGACTTTTTTATATTGAATTGAATACATGTCATGAATCGCCAATAATTTCAATAGCTCATGATTTCTTTTTGAAAAGTCCATAATCAATAGAAAAGCTATTTTAAATGGTCGATGTGCAAGATATATTTATGCTCACTGCTATTTTCTAGTTACCGCCTTGTTTTTCTACTTTATTTGTCTTATTTTTTCTTTCATCTCTTGGATTGTCGTCATTTCCTATATTTTCTTTTTGTAGATAACGATATCGTCAACAAGAAAACGAGTTACATCTCTGAATAGTAAAGTTCACAAGGTAAATTCATAATTTGTGATTTCTTTAACCATTATTCCTTTCCTTGTGAAATTTGTGAAGATATTCTTTTTAAAGGTTAAATACCGGTATAATCTTTATGTGCATTGTTTTTATTATACCGAATGTACGAGGTGTACTTGTTTGTATACCAGTTATGCGTAGTGTACTTTTTAGTGCACTAGGTTATCATAGATGCTTGATGTAAACAGGATCACCTCTGTCATTCCCATGATGCTTGTTAAGCACATATGCATGTTTTGAAGCGGTGTACGTATTGGTGCACCTCTGTCGTTCCCATGTAAAATTAGGTTTGTGTGTGGTTATGAATGATCGTTTTTCTACATGTTTTGCATGGGTGTACACATTGCTGCACCTGTATAATTCCCATGAAAAAATTCTGCCCAAATGTGAATATGAATGATCGATTTTATGCATGTTTGGCAGGGGTGTACATATTGGTGCACCAGTGTATTTTCAATGAAAAAGTAGGGTTGTTTGTGGCTATGAAGGATTGGTTTTAGGAATGTTTCACATGGATGAATATATTGATGCACCAATATACTTCTCATGAAAAAGTAGGTCTGGGTGTGAGTATGATTGATCTGTTGTGCATGTTAGTAATCTCCTTTTCAGTATAGTTCAATGAATCACTGTACTGGGATATTTTGAAGCCATATTAAGTTTGTGTAGTAATGCCCACATGGATTGTGTCTCTGACCATAAACTAACTTTTTATTTTGATCGTTTTTTTGCTTTGTTTTCTTATGTGGATGTTGGTGAAAGGATAATCACTTTCTTTTCAAGCTGCGATTTCTTATGTTCATTGTTTTGTCCTCGATGCAGTCCGGCTATTATGGATGTTATCCAACTGAAGCTTGGCATGGCTGATATTTTTCTCAGTCTGTGCGGACTAGGGTGGCAGTCTGGCTATCATGGATTTTGGATATGTTGGATCTTTGCAGCGGTGTACATAATTGTACACACAAATGTAAATTAAAATTTTTTAAAAATGAAAATTATATAGTCATATGGGTACTCTTTTTGTATCTCTCGGAAAATGCTTTCCAAATATATAAAGTTTGTCGATTTTGGACGAGCGATTTAAAAGATAAATTGTTTTTAATTATTTTTTATTTTATTTAAAATTGCTGACGTGTCACGTCCACGTTGAATGTGTCAGTTACAAAACAGTTTCCACTCGCTGCACGTGTGCTTTATGAAACACGTGTGGAAGTCAGCAGCGTCTTTATACATTTTCTGGACTAATCTGTTCCTAGTTGGAACGGGGTGGACTAATCTGTTCTTTTTCACGGGGTTTTGGACTGAACCATTTTTTCCCCAACTCAAAATCTAAGAAGGGACGATGTGGGCACCCTGATTTTGATACTGATATCGGCATATTAGGTTATCATTAACCATACGTTGATGACCAAAAACCGCAAACACATGTTTCTAGTAAACTATGGGCCACGTGGCAGGCCCATTCTCGTTATCAATGTCCACTGGAAAAATCTCTCGCAGTTGCCCGCCGAAAAAAAATCGTTGGTATTCTCCTTCGGGGAAGTCTACTAGAAAATGTCATCGACCACCAGCTTGTTTCCTCTTGCTTATCCAGGCGTCTGATCCATTTTGCCATCCAATTTTGTTGGTTATTCTGTCAATCCATTTCCGTCAGCTCATTTATGTGGATCATTTTTACATAAAAGGATAACTACCAAAATGGTCATACTTTTTAATTTGCGTTTAAAATTTGATCATACTTTTAAATTTGCCTTACAAAATGATCATTTCCATCCGGTTTAACACTTTTTGAAGAAAACGATGTTGTCTTTTAAATACCTTCCCTTATTTAAATGGAGAGGTTGAGGTGGTAGTGATGGAAGCTTAAGGTAAACACCATAGGGAAAGCGGTGAACCCTTTGGGTAAATGCATTCAATCCTGAACTGGGCTAGAATACTGATAAACACCCAAGGGAAAGCGGTGAATCCTTTCAGTGAATTACATGTTACGATTCTGAATTGGGCTAGAATTCATGTAAACCCCAGAGAGGAAACGGTGAATATTTAGGTGAATACCACCTAACGATCCTGAACTAGGATGGGGTGATACATGTAAGCGGAGGCACCAACACTGTCAGATAGCACCACCATCAAATGACACCATTGAAGGCTAAACAATCAAATAAAGGGACAATTAGATAAATTGAGTGACCTTTTAACTCTTATTGGTAGGGCGAATCTGACTTAATTTTGATGACAACGAAAGTATAACCATTTGAAATTAGTTTGTAACTACATGATCATTTGGTAAACTAGGTGTTCATTGTAGGATTTTTTATGCATTCCCCTTATATAAATGAACCCATAATTGGGGGATACTCTCACAAATTGGAGGATATTCTCAGTTAACTGGGGCTGGATTTTAGTAAACTATTTTTTTTTTTTTTTTTTTTTTGCGGTTACCCTGATAAAATATCAAGCAGGTGGTGTTTATCAAGAGAAAGGGGATCTAAGCAGAACCTTGCCTTCTTATCAGATGAAATGGATGTAATCTTACAAGCAGATGATGTATATCATGTGAAATTAGTTCTTGAAGAATCATTATAAGTGGTTCGATTTTTGTCTTCTTTCAAGCAACCGTCATCTTCATTTCGTGGTGGGTGTTTGATTGAGAAATAGAGAAGGTGTATATGCATGGTGGATTTGTACTGCGATCAATGAATGAAAACTGGAACTGTGGTTTCTCGAGGTAGATTGGGAAAGGGTTTTGTGTAAAGAACAGTGTAGTTGATTCCAATGGCTGAAACAAGTGGTGATAGTGATGGATTCAATGTTCTCAAACTGATGCTAATGGTGGTGCATTGGGGTTGAGATTTTTAAGAAAGGGAAGATCTCTTCCATGAATTGGTTGAATGTTTGAGCGAAAGGGGTCTGATGTTGGAGTTACATAAGCAATTGTTATGGATGTATTTCAATTCTCATCATTGATTTGCTACTGGCTCTATAAACTGTCAAGGATACACAATTATCACTGATCCTAAAGACTCTCAACATGATAAAATAGAAGACCACAATACTCTCGTAGCTACCTAGTCTGGTTATCCTACAAAGTCTCTTACTTAGTTTACAGATCTTTTGAGTATCTTTTGTTTTACTTTGAATTCCAAATAAATCCGTAACAAACTTTGTAACAACGTAGCTGTATTTTTTTTTGAGTATACATAGTTCTCTCTATATTCACAATTGAACCGTGGAAGATATTTACCAAAAACCCTAGTCCAACTTGGTATCATCCAACGATCCTTTAACCATGCACAATCATTTTCTATTCAATGGCTGCAAACATAGCTAATCTTCGCCAGGTTCATATTCATCACCTGGTTACACTAAAACTCACAAAAACCAAAATTTTCAAAAGACCAAGAATCCATCCAGTCAAGGTCCTTGTCAGATATGTAAGAAAATAAACCACACAGCTGATCGATGCTGGTTTCGCTACGAGAAGGATAACAAACCCCATCAACGGGCACCAGCATCCTACATAGCTCTTCCTGGTGGTCCAACTGGAAACAAATGTGTTACTGACACTGGTGCAACCCATCATCTTACTGCTGATATAAAGAATCTTAGTATTCTACATTAATACAATGGAACGAAATAGGTCCACGTTGGTAATGGTAATACCCTTCAGATTGCTAATGTTGGTAGTGCAACTTTCACTTTAAATACTCGGTCTTTCCAATTGAATAACATATATCATGTTCCTCAAATACGAACAAATCTGCTATCTTTTTATCAATTTTGCAAAGATAATAATGTATACTTTGAGTTTCACACCAATTGCTTTGTTGTGAAGGAAAAATGCACGGGGATAATGCTGCTGCATGGGCGGAATAGAAATGGACTCTATGTTTTCGATGGTGTTGCTGACATCAGTTCCTCAATAAAGCCAACGTCTTATATCTCCACTAGTCTTCCAGTCTGGCACCAGCGTCTTGGTCACCCAATGCTTCGAACCGTCTCTAGGGTCATTCACAAGAATTCTCTCCCAGTTTCAAATAAAAGTTTTGATTTTTGTCATTCTTGCCATCTTAGTAAGAGCAAGAAACTTCCATTTTATGTTAGTAGCACTACCTTTGATAAACCATTAAGTTTAATTATTTCGAATATTTGGGTTTCTCCACACACTCAAGATATGGGCATCGTTATTACATGCTTGTTATGGATGTCTTTTCTCATTTTACATGGGATTTTCCTTTAGTTCAAAGATCAGATGCATTGCCTATCTTTATCCAATTTCATAAGCAAATAGAAAATCATACTGAACATAAGATAAAAATCTTCCAATCTGATAATGCCTTAGAATACAAAAAGTTTACATCCTACCTAAACAACTCAGGCATTCATCATAGGTTTCTTGTCCTCACACTTCACCACAAAATGGTATTGCAGAACGTCGCCTTAGACATGTGACTGAATCAGGTTTAGCTTTGCTATTTCATGCAAACATGCCTAAATAATTTTGGTCCGAGGATTTACAACAACCTGTTACCTCATTAACAGGCTCCCTAGATCATCTTCAGAGTCTTTAACACCACTTGAACTACTGTTTAACAAAAAAATCAAATTACTGATTTTTAAGAGTTTTTGGTTGTCTCGCATATACATGTCTCAGGCCTTATAACTCTAATAAGCTGGAACCCAGGTCCTTACCATGTGTCTTTATAGGCTACAGGGGTTCTCATAAAGGGTACATGTGCCTACACCGCCAAACAAATAGGGTGTATATTTCTCTCTATGTAATGTTTGAAGAGAGTTCATTTCCATTCACACCTGTGCAACAAATGAACCCGAGGTAAGTCACCAAACTCAATTTACAAGCACTGGATTTTTAGAATTACCAATCTTTAGCAGAACTACAACAACACCGCTGCAGCAAATTGCTCAGCCAGAGATGAACCATTCAGGACAATCATCTGAATCTTCACCAAATATCTCACCAACTACTACTGATGCAGCCAATGACAATATCTCTGCTTCATCAACTTCATCACCAATTCAGCAGACCACGTCAGTAAGAGATACTGCTTTTGCTTCAACAGAACTACAACATAATCATCACATGGTGACAAGAGCTAAGTCATATTTCAAAAAACCTATTCAGAAGTTATACTTGACAGCCACAAATCACCCTTTGCAAGACTCAGAGTTTATAGAACCTACTGTTTCTCTAATGCTTCCAAAAATCCGAAATGGAGAAAATTTATGGACATGCAAATTAATGCACTGATCGATAACGGTACGTGGTCGCTTGTGAAGTATAAACAAGGGATGGATGTATTTGGATCTAAATGGGTGTTTCGCATCTAACAAAATCCTAATGGCTATATATACCGCTGTAAATCTCGCTTTGTGGACAAAGGATTCCACCCGCAGGAGGGTATCGACTATGGTGAAACATTCAGTCCGGTGATTAAACCGTGCATAATAAGACTTGTGTTGTCCATTGCAATGATAAACTAGTGGGAACTACGTCAACTAGATTTGGAAAATTCATTTCTACGTGGAGTCTTAAATGAAGAGGTTTATATGAAGCAACCGACAGGGTATGTGGATCCTAATTTTCCTAACCATGTTTGTAAATTGCATAAGTCATTGTATGGACTTAAGCAGGCCCAAGGGATTGGTTCTCGCAGTTATCTTCTACAACGTGGTTTCAAGGGCTCCAAGCGTTGGTTTGTAAATTGAATAAGTCATTGTATGGACTTAAGCAGACAACTCTTTTTTTGTTTTGCAGATGTTAGAGCATAGCTCGGTTGAACCCACCAAGCGTTGGTATGTCATATTTTAGTGAACCAAAACTCATTTAAAGAGTCGCTTGATTATGTAGAGTCAACTTCGTATAGGTTAGCTTGAAAGTATTAGGATATGAGACATTACAAGTATTACGTGAAGACTTGAAGGAGTGAAGAAGTAAGGAGCTACAACGACAACATCATCCTTTCACTTGAGGTTAGTGATATTTGACTTGAACTGTTTCATTCCCTAACGTATCTTTCAAGTCGTGCATATTGAAAACACAACTGCGAAGCATGAATGATTATACTCTAGTTAGACGTAGTATTAAGGAATACAATACTAAGTATAACGCTTATCTTTAGAACTTCGTATATAAGACATCGACATAATCGTTTGAATGCTATTGTGATTATGTATGGGTATGAGGTGAAGATTTCATCCTAGGAAATAATGTTTTACATTCGTTTAAAGGAATTAAATTCATGAACTTGTTTCGTGAATCGAAAGGGAAATCGCTAGGCTTATTGGTATTGTTATTCATTGCATATCTTTTGAACTACCAATATGCGTGATTAGTATAACCGCTCATAACTTGCTTATGTTCTTGGTAAAACTATTCACAAGGCCTGACTTTTGTATTGGTATGAATTTTTATTAGGGAAACCGATCTTAAGTAATCACCTGAGATGGTATGATCGATTTAGTGTTATTGGTATGGCCAACTCTAGGCAAAGGGGAACCAATCCTAGTAAGAGGTGCAACCGATCACAAGAGGGGAATCGATCCTTGTAAGAGGTGCAACATGTTTCTAGATATTGTGAACCGATCCTATGAACATGTGCAACACGTTTTTATATATTGGGAACCGATCCTATGGACATGTGCAACAAATATAAGTTGTATACCATATATATGTGGGAACCGATCCTAGTACCTAGTCAACCGAATTTTGGAAAGCTAGTGTGACTAAATCCAGTACTCACATGGAGGTAGAACCGAAAATTGTTTTGGTAGAACCGTGAAACCCATGATTGGACAAGGTCCCAAGGTTTTTCTGCATTTGCGGCTTCCTCGTTAACAAAATCTTGCTGTGTCATTTACTTTATATTTCCGCATTATAATTGTTTTATTATAATTAAAGTAAATCACACAAACGTTAATTCCTATTTACTTGATAAGTGAATCCTATTGTGTTTGGTTAAGTCCGAACCTTTTTATCAAGTAACATACTTCGTTGTTGTATTGTCTCGATCTCGTATCCATAGACGATCACACGAAGTGTGAACCGATTAGTTGTATTGTCTCGACTCAGTCCATAGACAATCAGGTGGAAAAGTTTTAGATTGAGGTATATTTGGGTACCCTCGTCTTTTCAGCAGACACAAGACTTAATCACCTATGTGCTGATATATGTGGATGACATAATTGTCACATGCTCAAATCCGTCCAACATTAATAAACTCATCGCTGATCTGGGTGAGGTTTTTGCAGTTAAAGATATGGGTATGTTCTTATTCTTTCTGGGTGTTGAAGTCATAAAGCAAGGGAATGGTCCGGTGCTCACTCAACGCAAATATGTAGATGATCTACTGCATCGAACTAAACTAGATGGTATAAAACCAGTCTGCACACCACTGCTATCAAATACTAAGGTACAAAAACTCAGAACTGTCAAATTTTCAGACCCTACACTGTGTAGAAATGTAGTTGGTGCCTTGCAATACTTGCATATTACTTTTCCAGATATTTCAGTGGCAGTTAACAAGGCCTGTCAATATATGCATGAGCCTTATATTGAACATTAGGAGTTGGTCAAACGTATCCTGAGATGCTTAAAATACTCAGTTGATTACGGATTAGTTCTACGTGCAACTGTAGACTACACTCTAAATGCATACTCCGATGCAGACTGGGCAGGTAATTTGGATGATCGACGATCTACAAGTGGGTATTGTATTTACTTTTGGGGGAATCTCATCTCTTGGAGTGCTAGAAAACAGAAGATGGTGTCTAAATCTAGTACGGAGGCAGAATACATAGGAGTGGCAATTGCAACTTCTGAGCTGATCTGGATACAATCATTACTCACCGAGTTTGGCATTACTAAACCTACTCCATCATTGTGGTGCGACAACTTAGGTGCCACTTATCTAACTACGAACCCGGTATTCCATGCAAGAACTAAACACATTGAAATCGACTATCACTTTGTGAGGGAGAGGGTAGCCAGAAAAAGATACATGTCAAGTTCATCAGCTCAAATGACCAACTTGCAGATGTGTTTACAAAACGGGTAGCTGCTTCACGTTTTCAGCTCATCAGAGACAAGTTGAACGTTCGTCAACTCAGGCTCAACTTGAGGGGGTGGGGGTGTCAAGGATACAGTTATCAATGATCCTAATGACTCTCAACAAGATAAACTAGAAGACCACAATACTCTCACAGCTACCTAGTCTGGTCATCCTACTTAGTTCACAGATCTTTTGAGTATCTTTTGTTTTACTTTGAATTCCAAAAAAATCTGTGACAAAATTTGTAATAAATAGTTTTCTCTATCTCCACAATTGAACTGTGGAAGATATTTACCAAAAACCCCAGTTCAATTTAAACTAAAAAGAATTAATTACTAAAAGCCTAAATCGGTATCGACTATTTTGTGAATTTGGCAGCCGATACCCGTGGCCGTGGAAGTCTTGGCACTATTTCTTATTGTAATTTCAGTGGATCCATATTTTCAAAACACTAGTTTGAATGCAATACCGACTGTTATAGTCGATATTGTTTTGTTGATCAAACGTGTACCATACGTGTTATGTTGTTCTGCTTCTCTGGTTTATTTGAGAAATTTTGAAGATAATCATTATGGGTACTGTAAATTTATGTCCAGAGAGTCCAGAATTTATAACAAGTCCAAGAATTTCACTTTCTCATAATCTTTATCAAAATGATGTTCTTCGGATTGAATCTCCCAATCATCAACAACAAAATCATCAACATCTTCCATCAGATGATTCTTTACTTTTAGAACCTAATTTTGATTTCTCTAAAGTTTAATCTTAACACATTAGGGGATACTCATAGGTAATTAAGTCGTTACAAAATTTATTTGGATAAGAGGTTTTTCAAATTACTTTGTAATGTTTTTCTTTTTCTTTTTTGAGTATCCCTCAATGGCGCTTAGATATAAATACCGGCTAAATCTGCTTCAAAAGAAAGTTACCTTTTTTGAATATCCCAAATCTGCTTCAAAAGAAAGTTACCATTTTTGAATATCCCTCAATTGCGCTTTCATATAAATACCGGCTAAATCTGCTTCAAAAGAAAGTTATGAAAGATTTTAGACAACTCGATGGATAAGTCAGCATAGGTAAAATTAGGGATATTTAATGTTTGGTACCCGGTAAATGTCCAACACATTAGTTTGGTACCCAACATTCAAAAAATTAAGCCTTGGTACTTGAATCCGCCGTTGACTGTCAAAGTTAACGTTTGACCCATCTATATTTTGTGTTGCCTAATTTTTAATTAAAATGTTATTAAATTTTACGAATTTGCCCCAGAAGATAATCGATTATCTTCTTCCTTTCTCCTACTCAGCCAACAACCGCCATCGTTACAAATCAAGAGAAGAAAACTTCTAAATGATAAATAAACAATATGGTGATCTTCATTAGTCATTCCTTCTAACAAAATTTCCTTCTCAAATCCATCGAGATTCAAAAAAAAAAAAAAAAAAAAAACATTTGTTCACTCCGACCAAAACATACGGTTCCTAATTAATTTCTACTTTCTGCTGCCCCATCATCTCCTCTCCACACCACCACTACCACCACCAGGTTCTTCTACCCAGCGACCTGATCTTGATAACCACCTCTTCTTCAACATCCCCAAAATAACAAAACCCCCCTAAAATTAACCGAAAATCAAATTAAATACCTAATTAAGGCAATCAATTGGATTTGTATTTGAACATAATTCTGATTCAAGGAGTGAAACTAGCTAGCTACCCCTCCTAGGGTTGTGTGTGATTTGGTTGGGAGAGATGAATGGTGGTAGAGGTAATTACAGAGACCCATTTTCTCTCTCTTTCAATCGTATGAATTCAATTTTCTTATGGTATATATATTTATCAGGGGATTGAATGGATTGCACAGTTATGAATGGGACTTCTAATACAGGGGAATGAAGGATTGCAGACATTTAGGTTTTAAGAAATCCGATACCATTCGGATGTTGTTAGGTTCTCAAGAAAGATTCCCTTCAATGAAGAAAAAATACATACATATGTACACGATTTAAAGTAAGGTGAATGAATAACTGACAAACTTCTAAAACCAGTGTCTTTGCTCAATGGCGGTGTGGAAATTTCTACAAGAGACGAGGAAGAAAGGTTAGAGTTTTTATTAGGGATAAATTTGTAACTTTAGATATTTTTTTAAGTTAATATTTTTAAAAATAAAAAAAAAATCGGTCAAACAAAGACTTTAACGGTCAAAGTAACGTCTGGGTACCAACCCTTAATTTTCTAAATGTTGGGTACCAAACCAATGTATTGGACATTTGCCGGGTACCAAACATTAAATAGCCCGTAAAATTATATTGGAAATAAATCATCCTACAAATTTTAGTATCAAATTGAGATAAACCATTTTTGCCCAAGCAACTATCTTTTTTGGAGTACTGCTTTTAAAACCAGAGAAAAACAAAGATGTTCGTTTTATTATCTCAGATAATCGTTTCACTTCAATGTTCTAAGGAGAGGTGGTGTCTATGATGGACAAAAGACGGCTGAGATTATTTTTAGGTTGGACGGCTGTGATCGTGCCTCGGTCCATTATAACTAATGTTAGGTCTGCCGGACCAAACCTAATTCCAAGCTAACCACGGCAATGTATGTCCATGCCCCCAATCTAGCCAATCCTAACTTTAAGCAAATGTTAGCCAAGATTCTCTCTAGGTTAAACGGCGACGATAATGTCCTGGCCCGGGAATTTTTTTCTCTTTTCAATTATGTCCCGGGACCTTAGCTATGGTCCTTTATAACTAACTTCTAGCTTAAAGTAACAGATACGGATTGTCTAAATTTAACTAACTTCTAGATTATAGTGCTGAGATATGTATAAGGATTGGTATTTCATGATTGTCTAAATTTAGTTAACGGATTGCCTAATTTCTAGCTTTACATCAATGTTTCCTCCCGTTGCGATGTCTGCAGTTAGCATCTACTAGACTACTACAGAACACTGATCACTACTTTCACAGTAATTACGAAGCCTTATTGTCACCGCTTTCACAATAGTTACCAAGCCTTGGCTGTGGGAACGTTAGCATACCGTACAAATTTGGTCTCGGTGATGGTTTCATAGATGATTGCTTTGAAACAAAATGCAACGAAAATTTTCCATATTACCGTTTCAGCATTTTAGATGTTTCAAATATATCAATACTCGACGGAAAGATGACAATCACACAGAGGATAGCCACTCATTGTTCGGATAATGAGTATAATATATGGGAAAGATTTCGTAAGTTTACCGTCTCTCTAATACATGATATTTAGTGACGAGTAGTCAAGAGCATAACCTTGGCATTTTTAAAGACCAGTAGTGATAACGAATCGATTGGTACAGGATGTTTGTCATGTTCTAAGAAAATTGGATATTTCACTAATGCAACTTGCAATGCTATTGGTTGTTGCGAGGCCTTCATTGCATTTGCGCTTACGAGGCCTTTAAAGGCATGATGTAGTAGGCTTTAGCTAAAAAAGTTCTATTCAACTTTTCTTCATCTTTTCAGAAATTTCAAAAATTAGGAGTCCTTGGGGGTTCTCGCACTGGTCGATTGGACTATTGGTACTGAGGTAAGCGAGGAAGCTCGAAAAAGTTTACCGAGCTATGCATGCATATGGACCTAACAATGATCGCCGACTGTATTCAAGGAAATAGCGATGCTCAAGGTCATCGTTGTAGTTTGTAAAACCGGCTACGAAGGGAATCCTGATTTCAACAGTAGGACTGCAGTGCTGATGCTCATTGCCAAGGTAAAAATTACCTCTTTTTTATTATGATGAAATTTTAGCCGAGCCTGCTATTGCTTTATATACCGACTCTTCCACTTTCCTTTGCGTTATAGATATTGATGAACGCAGTTTTAAGGATCTATATAACTGTGGTATGGGACCAGGAAGTATTTGCAAAATTACCGAAGTGAACTTGAATTCTTCTTGCGACAAGTGATAAAATTCAGAGTTCAAATATAATATTTGGGAATTCTCTCCTAATCAGAATCACCAGAGACTATTTAGTAATTAAGAAGAACTTAGCATTTATGAATGATAACATTCTACATATATCTATATGAGAGTGGATCAATGTATGATTTCTCAACGACATATTATATTCATATTTGCATGCGTCAAATAAGTAGTATGCATCAATTTATTGATGAAACAATTAAAAATAATCAGGAGATATTTTACTCGCTTGATTCGAGAAAAACCCTAAAATTTTAGGAGTCACATCATCAACATATTGTAATATGTCTGTATGTTGGTGGTCCTAAAAGTCATAGGCTACTGCTCCCGCTAATTCTAAAAGCTGGCTAGCCATTAAGGTATCATAACCGTAGTGAAGGTATCATACCCTCTATTAGTTGTACATTAAACACTATTAATCCTTTTCGAGGTTTGATGAAACCAACAATTTATAATATTACAGGAAATTCATTCTAATCAACTCAATAGAGGGTACATTAAAACGATTTTTGTTTACGTAAGAAAACAACAAAAGATGGTAAGAAGGTGTTGAACAAATACGGTCTTCCAACTTTGACAAATCTATCTCTAAGGAGGTAATTAACAAAAGAATCAACAAATTAAATTTAGAATGATGCTCCCCAGGCCATGAGTATTCGTTGTGATACTTGAGTTTTAATTGCAAGTCACGTTTTATAATGTTGAATAACTTTTGAGACAAAAGCTTATGCACTAATAACTAGCTAGCTCTCTAATACTCCACATGTCAATATGTCATAAGTGTTGTCATCGACCATTTTTTTTTGGGACCGAGTTCATTGGCAGTAACAGTAGGATGACATTATCCGAAAAAGAAGATGCTCTGTCAACTGGACAAAAGATAGGCGAACGAAAACCAACCTTAGTTTAACCAAGTCGAGGTTTGACCAAAGGCCTATCACAAAAAGGTTGAGCCTCGGCCGTAGGCCGAGGTGATACCTAGTTAATTCTAACAACTCTAATACTTGTTGTTTGATACCGTACTTACATTATCAAACTGCTAATATAAATCTACAGATTACAAACAGAAGTGAAATACACTACAAGTAAAATTAAGTAAAATTATTGAAAGGGCTGAAATACAAACTTACACACAAAAAAAGGAAAATCTCTAAACCCCTCTCTGAATTTTGGCAACTCCACACCAAGATAGCAGTGTTAAGCAATGAGGCTCTTGGTGCATAAATATATTTCTCTACTTTAGTTAGGGAGTGGGATGTGAGCAAGATCCTCCCTATAAGGCACAACATCATCTTCTTCATCATCTTTTTTCAACCCTTTCTCCAATTTATTGTTCTGGCCATCTAGTAGTACATCTACATAAGTCACAGCTCTGTCTTTCCTGAACGTTAAGTAGATGACAGAAATAATGTATATGGCCATGAGTGGGAACACAAGTAACCCGATAAATACATTTGCCACCTTTGGTAGGTTATTATGTATTATCCAACCTACGAAAGCTGTGGTCAAGTAGTAGATGTTGATCCCAATGATGCATAACCCCAGAATCCATGAAACCACAATGATCTGCATTCCATATCGAATCAAATATATTAGTGGAAAACTTAAAAATTGCAATTCCCTTGCCTTCCATTGAGTAGCAGTAGAGATTCTAATAATGATTTGGCTTCCTGCACAAAATGTTTCCTGATGACCACTATACTTACATAAATGGAGTTCTTGTGAGGACCCATTTTGGTAGCACTGCTGCTGAATTTGAGGAGTGGGATGAGAGCAAATGGAAGCTCAAAGGACAATATCATCTGAAGAAGTATCCATATGATAGAAGTTTTAGTGAAATTTGAAAACTCCAACCAGAGTGATATATCTTTGTAAGTTGGAGAAAATTTTTCAGAGAATTAGAGAAGCTAACCGATGCGATGATGATAAGTCGCCCGGCTCCAGAAGATCCACCAATTATGGACACAACAAGGCTAGGTGCAATTGCTATGCATCGAGTCATTAAGTTTCTCAACCATGTCTTCATTTTAAGGTCTAAGAACCCCTTTTATCCCAAAACCAGAATACCAATGATAGAAATCGTCAGACTCGTTAACAAAAAATATTCAAAAGAAAAAGGTAATAACATCAATCCACAAACCTGCATGATGAATTGTCCTGCATAGGTACCAGTAATGGTTGAACTCTGTCCTGAAGCTAGCAGTGCAATGGCATAGAATGTTGAACTTGATTTTCCCAAAACATTCTACAAGCAATAATTAGACAAACACGGTATGGAGTTAATTTTGTAGTTCTAACTAAGATACATGATGTCACTAGGAATTTTAGTCCGGGGGACAAATATGTAAAGTGGAAAGTCGCATTTTCGCGTTATATAATCTAACCTCTTTATATGAATACTCTATATAAAAATCACCTGAAGAAATATTCGTGGTTTCAAGTTTCCAACTTCGGCCAGTTATCGTGTCAAAACAAAAATTTTGGCCAGTTATACATTTGAATAAGTTTCACACTTTTTGATACTTATTGTATTAGTACTTTTCTGGAGAATTATGCAATTAATACGTGAAAACCTCTAAGTCTATTGTAGAGGAACAATTGTGTGAAAATTTCGATTTCGTAAGCCTAGTGTAATTTTGGAAACTCTAGGGGACATTGTCTTCCCTAATCCAAATGTAAATCCATCACTATACGTACCTGTAAAAGAAAAGAAGCGTTGTTGAGGGTTAAATCACTGCACCGCTCAGCATTTTCGGCGGTGAGGTTATTAGCTGAACAAACAGTTCCCGAGACAGAGATTACAGCCACATTAATCAAAAAAGCGACGAACAATGCAAATCCACTTTCGATAAGGAAGTATTTGCACGCACTCTGTATATACCAAGAAACTCAAGTTAAAATCAAATTCAAATGCAATTCATCCTTTTGAAAAAAGAGAAAATAAAAAAGCAAGCTGAGTTAATTAATTAGCTTACATTGATGCCCGTGACAGATTGCGGTACCTTCCTTGATAACACTAGAGCAGAGTGAAGGAAAAGGTTATGCCTGTGGAAATATCGAAAGTTAAAAAGATAACAAATGCAAGGTGGTTATAATTAACTGGTGATGAAATTGATGAGAATTAATGAAGTGGATTATTTGCCGGTGTCACCGTAGTACAGTGGTAAAGTCACTGGTGTAGTTCGAAACAGCCAGTACCAAATTCTTTACCGGTCAAAAAAAGAAGAAGTGGATTATGAGAAAATGGAGGTCTTACGGCATAACAAGTGCTCCCATTAAGGCGATGGCATCTCCAGTAGCTCCTTGACCGTTAAGCTTTGGAATGAACATACCTTTCATCACATCTGCTGGAGGCGGCTTCACGTAACTCATTTCCGCAAAATAACAAGCAGCCATCACAAATACTAGAATGGCTATCAACAGTTCTAGCTTCCTAACCTGAAACAACAATGGTCACCCATAATTAATTTAGATATTTATTACCATTACATTGAAAACGTGCATCGTTCATGTTTTATCTTTTGGTTGCGCTATGTGCCATGGACAAGATAATGATCAGGAAAAGTGCTCTCGGGACCATTTCTGTGTATGATGATGCAATTCTGCCTAGTGGTTTGATGGTCAAGGGATTTCTGTCAGGAGTCGATGGGACTCTATTTCTAATAATACTCCCTCCGTCCCTAATATATAGGCGGAGAAGATGAAATCTCTTAGATTAAGAAAATGCATGGTTTTTATAAATTTTCATGTTTTTTCTTATTTATACCCCTTGTCTTATTATCAATCCAATTTCCCATACAACATAAATAAGGATATATATGTCAAAAAGTATATTGGAGTTAGAATTTCGTCTATCTAATGGGACTAGAAAAATCCAATATTCCGCCTATATAATAGGGACGGAGGGAGTAACATTTTTAACTGTTTTCTTAAGATGGCATCTATAAGTTGAAGTACAAAATTTTCAAAAAAAAAAAAAATTAGGAAGAAATAATGGCATTTTTTTTCCAATCTTGGCTGATGGGCGAAATCTCAAGTGGATCATTTTAAAGGCAAATGAAAATTCTTTATATAACATAAATTATCCAATATAAATTAAAAAGGGAACAAAACAGCAAATTTGAATTGTGAAAATGTGAAAATCAACAATGATAAAGGTATAGACTCTATAGCTCTATATGACCAGATGACAAAAAACAATTATAGATTCAACTTTATTCATTGGAGACAAGCTAGACGTTTGAGATGAAGAATGGATCTGAATACAAGCAAAAACATGTGCCGTTTGTATGCATTAGGGAGAATTCTACTGAAGCCACACTAGCACATGCCGTTTGTATGCATTAGGGAGAATTCTATCGAAGCCACACTAGCGGCTCAAACTCAAACCTACCAATGACATACTATCAACGTGGGTTTAATTATTACTTTGGCAAGGATTCAAACTACCAAGGTTTATAAATTTGGCATCAATCTGTTTTCTTTTGGCAAGAAGTTTGGAGTCGAATCAACTTAAAAATTCGTCCACCACTCGATGTCATTCTGACTCTATCGGGTTCCTTCACATGATATAAAAATCATTCTCTAACAATGCAAAACAGAACTTTTGGATAGAACGGAATTTTGTATGAGATGCTCAACCAAAATAGAAACACTAGCAGTATTTTATTTTAAGGCTGGTTGTACAAATAATAAAAGTAGATGTGACAGGCCATCCAAATTAATATTCTAACAACCAAGTTAAGCCGTTATTTTGGTGCTTACTCCAAATTCACTGTGTCAAATTGTACTCACTTGGAGATTCAGTATTGTGTGACATAAAACTCCAAACACTAGAATTTGGGAAGCATACATATTACTAAGAAATACAACAACTTCATTATACTATTATTATAGTAGTAGTATAAGTATGATTAAGAATCTCTAACTCTTAAACTAAATTATCTTTGGGAAATATAATCAATCAATTACTCCAGATTCAATTATCTTATCAATCAATCAGTCAGAGAAGCATATGCTAAACTAGTAATTGACACCATTAATGGGAACATCTTACTAATTCAATGGGAGAATAGAAATTTAATAAAGGAGATAAAACACTTAATCTCAGGTTTTTTGTTTTGTGAGTTTATTCATGTAAGCCGGGATAATAATCAAGTGGCAGATGCAGTAGCTAAGAATGTTAGGCAATCAACAATGCCAATTTTATCTGCTGGAAACTTTGATCCAGGAATTTGTGTCCTTCTATCAAAGGATCACAATCCCAGCTAATTCTAATAAAATTTTCTCTTTATCAAAAAAAAAGAAAAAGAGAGTGACAACTTACCCCATATTTTTGTAGTCCAAGAAGTAACAGAGTACTAAGACCAGTAATCAAAACTCCACCCCATACTGGAATGCTAAATAATATGTTTAGAGCAAACGCCGTTCCGATCACTGTTAAATAACAAGATACACTGATATTTACAAAAATAGTGCAAGGTTGATAAGAAAAACCAAATCACTTTTACGGTGGTATTTGTTTCCAATGAATACATATAGTATGGTCAAAATTAGTTCTTAAACCAAATTACCTTCCGGTATATCAGCTGCAATAACTGCAAGTTCTGCCAACAACCATAGACTAATCTTCACAAATACTGGGTATTCAGCTTTACAAATCTCCGCTAAGTGTTTTCCTAAACAACACATACGAGGGAGCTAATCAATTTTCACGTATCAAGAAAACTAATCAATGTCTAGTGACTACTAAGTAATACGCCATTTGTTTTTGAGAAATTGATTTGTCTATATAAAGTAATTATTTTCGAGTGATTCTCACCTGTGGTTACACCTAAATTGGCTGCCAAAGATTGAATAATGAGAGCAAAGATTAACCCAATCAAGATTACCCATAATAACTGCAAAAGTAGAATAATAACTTAGTACTTCAAATTTCATCATTCTTTGGAATACCATTCTTAAGTCATTAACTTTCAACTAAAATTGATCTTCTTAGCTTTTTTCTTCTCCAAAACAAATAATTTAATAATTTACCTCGTATCGATGATTGGCACCAGCTTGGAGATCAGTCTCCACTACACAAAAAGTTAATTGAAAAAATAAATCAAAAAATTTCAAAAAAGAAAATGACGAATGAGATAAAGCATTTATGCAAAATGCACTTACAATTTCCAGGATCAAGATAGGCTAGAGAGACAAGAAAACCAGGACCTACATGTGCCAAGAAATTCTTCCACCCTGGTTTCTACATATTAATCATCATAAAGTTTAAATTAGCAATAAGAACAACAAAAAGTGGAGTCCTTGTAGAATTTGATGCTTAGTACTGCCCATTAACTCATGGAAAACTGAGTAGCCCATGTTAATATTTGCACGATGCAAAAGCGAAAAATTATTTAACAAATTTTCACAAAATGCAAAAAATTAACTAGAATTAGTTTTTGATTAAAAAAAAATCTGAATTTATAAAAGTGAGGAGGACGCGCAATGGCTATGAATATCAGTTCATTTGTGGATCGAAGAGCGTTAATATTGCTATTCCCAATTCCAAACTCACACTGATCCACACAAAATAAAAATATTTCTTGACATGCATGCGACCAATAAGCATACTTACATGCCTAATTTTCAGTGTTACATTATCTCATTTTTTCTTGAAATAGGAAAATGTATTCAGAAAAGAAAAATAAACAAACTGAAGTGATGATAAATAAAATGAAAAGAAATAAACCTGGGTTTTAGGATCATCATCTTTGTTATTGGTGGTGGTGGAGGATTTGATTTTGTCAACATCAAGTGAAGCAATTCTATTGCTTCCTCCTCCTCCTTGTTGTTGTTGTTGGTCATATTCTTGTTCTGATTGTCTTTCCATTTCTCTGTTTATTTGTTGCTCTGCTCTCTGCTCTTTTTTAGCACTCTATCTTCTTCTTATCTCTCTGCCTGACTCTCTTGCAGCTGATGATGATTAAATGAAGAAGCGCCAATTTATAGACCCAAAAATCTATTGTATTTTCAAATAAAAATCATATTAATTACTTGGAATAGCAGCCGTGTGAACACTAAACTGACCTGTTTCTGCTTGTTTACAGTTACAGACTGTGAGACTCACTCGATCTATTAAGACAGTGAGGGAAAGAGAAAGGTCCTACAAATCTAAGCCCATATAGAAAAACTCTTGGGAAGGGCAATGATAATGAAGTGATACTAATAAACAACAAATTACACTGACATGTAAGGCAATTTGAAGGGCCGGCCGTGAATACCAATAATGCATTGCCAAATGTACATTTTGGGTTAAAATTTAGAAGCACATTTTGCACAGATGGCAACGTTTATGCATGCCTACCACTCTTTAGCAAGAACCATTTAATAATGCTAGCAGAAAGAAAAAGAAGGAAAAAAAATGTAGTAGTACGTAAAGGAAGAGTTGACGCTCGCTATCAATGGAATACCAATTAAGTTCATTTGGTGATCAGTGGTTGCAGACCCACCAAAGATTCGCGTCTGTTTGCAGCTAAATTAATAAGTTGATGGCGTTTGCATAGATAGTAGACATGTGTTGTGCTTGTGCTGAGCAAAAGAGTGATGACATGCAAGTAGCATCTGCTCAGATGCATGTTTCAGGCCCTTTTACTTATAGCATCTCTGTAAATACTACGCAATGTTGATTACGAGTTTATTCTTAATCTAATTAGGTGCCACTGGTTACGTGCAATATGCAGAATTAATTTGTGCACCTGTTGCCAAACGGTCAATTTCAAGCTTGAATGCAACTGTTGACACAGATTCATCATTTTCGTCGATATTCTTCCCTGGTTATAGAGCGGGGTTCTAGACGCTATCTGAGTAACATCTGCCAGTTTCAATTGGTTTTCACGAGTGTAAATAGCACCGAAATTTGAAATCCTTGGATTGCCCTATACAAATCTTACTATGTTAGTCCCTTTCATCAAGGAATTTGTTCCTTGACTTCACTGAAACAAAACAAATTATGAGCGTACTTGTATACAGTATTTTATAAGGCACACCCCAAAAAATGGGGAAACTATAATAATAGAATATTGGGAGATGTACTAGCGCGGCTGCTATATGGTGCTGAATATGACTGCAATTTTGTTGGAGGACCGAGTTTTTGATATAGAAACAGTTTGATAATTAAATTTAAATGCAAAAATAATGTGGACATCTTGGTAGTGCGAAAAAATACCGTCTAAAATCTAAATTCAATGGAGGCAGAAGATTATCCCTGGCCTGGGTGGCTAAGCATTTAAACTCAAGGAAATTGTGCATATGAAGTTTTTGGGGACGCTAGCTTCGTCCCACTAGCAAAGGTCAGAAGAACTTGGACCCTATAAACTGCGTAACACTGTATGCATGGAAAGTGAACCCAAGTTACCCAATCCTACAAAAGCAAGTCGTTGCGGAGCCCCACAAGTTCCTGTCGAGAACGGGATAAAGTGCCCTTCCTCAAGGACCACTACTAGTACTGCATAAGACATCTCAAAGGAGCCACGCACAGACTTACCTGAACTAGCAGTCTATAGCTACTGAGAATATATCCGAAACATTCTAGATCAGGTCGTCACGAGCAGTACCGAAATAAAGCAATTTAATTCTTTTTAGACTATTAATGAGGAACAAAACAAAAAATTAATTTGGTACACAAAATATCTTTAAGCGAAGTTTTATCTAGACAAACAACATTGGCTGTCTACACAAAGATACTCACGAAATATCTCAAGTGAAGTTTTATCTTTTATCAAACCTTCTTTCTTCTATATCTATTCAAATCTATTCAAGGAAGATTCTATGGATACTCGAATATGGGTTGGAAGTGATTTTACGTATATTAAGGATGAAATTGAGGTGAGCCGAATTATTCAACCAATATTATTTGGAATTGTGAGTACCCACATAAGATCAATTTCTTTCTTTGGCTTCTTTTTCATTATAGGATAATGACTGCGGATAAATTTTTGAGAAGAGGGATGAATACCTCTAGTGCTTGTCGTTTTTGTGAGGAAGATGATGAATCTAGCTTACACTTGTTCTATGAATGTTGAAGAATCCGGAGAATATGGATTATTTTGTTGAGGGGTGTAATTTCCTATGGACTTATGATCCTAGTGTCACTACATCGACAAGTAGTGAGCACGTGCGATGCACGTCGGCAACATTAATTTCTCATTCTATTTATGAAATGTGGTACCTTCATTTTACTTTTTAATTTAGCCTAATATTATGTAAAAATGGAAAGAAAAAAAATATTAAAGTATCACTTTTAATGAAACGGAAGTAATCTTTCGTATCGAAACTAAAATCTATAGACTTTTCTAAGTAATTTTATAGTATATCAAGTGAAGTATTTGAGCATTATATATGCAACATATAAAAAGTACATAAACTCTTTCAATTTACCTTTAAATTATAGCTATCTTTTCGGAAAACTATAAATATATTAAAAAGTAAAAATTTGATATGGTTGTTTATACTCTTGCATAGGTGATTGAAAGAACTTTCCAAATATATAAATTTCACGAAAATCCGACGTACCATTTAGAAGATACAAAGTTTAAAAATATTTATCTTTATTTTTATAAAAATGGCATTTCTGTAAATAAATGATTTTATATATTATTATTTTTAAGTCCCTATTCTGTTAAGCATTTATGTCCTTATTTATATTCCTTAACCAAACAGTCCCTATTTTGTTAACATATTAGTCCCTAAACCGTTTGGTGAACCATTTTCCGTTTGGTGAAGCAAAAAAGGAGTAAGGATTTCAATTAAGCTTGCTTGCCTTAAAGAGGGGGGAGATAAAGGCTTGGAAGTTTAATTGGGGAGATGAAAGGCTTAGTCGAATATGGAATAACATCCCGGTTGCTATATGGTGGTGCATATGGAAAGAGCGAAATGCAAGAATATTCGATAACAAAAAGAAAACTTTGGCAAGCCTCATTAGAAATATCAAATTACAAGCATTCTTTTGGGCCGAATCAAACACAAAGATGTTAGGACTTACGACAAATATGATAATTTCTTCATGGGATTCCCTTTAACGGTCTCCGTAATTTTTATTAGTTTTTTACTTGGGTAGCCGAATTCCCTTTCGATTTGTTCGGTTGTAATCATTGGGTTGAGGTACCCTTATTAAGTGTCTCTTTTCAATGAATATTTTCTATTGATGATCAAAAAAAAAATTAGGTGCACAAAAAAATATTTGAGCCATCTACGTATTCAGTGATGCTATTATATGACCAAAACAAAATTAGACGACCATTTTGAATTTAAAGCATTGAAAGAAATTTTAACCAAAGCAGTTAGTTACGTATTGGAAGATAGATTTGATAAATTCGTTTCGATGACAGGACAATGAATGGTAAGTAAGAATGCTCTGCATCAGCTTACCTTATTTTTGTTTATCTTTTTATCCATTTGATTGTTTGTGCATGATAACGTCCTAAAACCAAACTGATGTCTGTCTATAAACTTTTTATAGCCATAAGGAAACAAAACCAAGAATAAAGCAACGAGAAGAAGTTAAACTTTCAAGGGTTTAGATTAGTTTGATTATTTTATATATGTTTCTTTTGGGAATGACCTGATGTGCCACCATATTTTTGGAGGTAGGAAGTGGATTAAAGAGAGTAATCGGCTGACGCAATCTCGTTGGAGACCGATTCTCTTTTTCTTTTCTTTCCTTTTTAATAAATAAACCAGGGGATTACCATGTGGAAACTGTACCACTAACATTATTTCTTTCGTGCATGATAAAACAAATCGAGGAGGGATCCCCTCACACCTTTATTATCACACTATCTCACACGTTGGATATCTTTTTTGCGAATAAAAACCAAACCGTAACGGATTTGAAGCTAATATTTTGGAGATATGTTCCTCTTACCAAGTTCAACATACCTACCAAAAATGAGCGTATTCCGAAACATATAACACCACCATCTATTACTTTGAAAATGAGCCGTTGAAAATCAACGGATTTCTGGCCGTCGAAATTAAGACCGGTAGATTGTGAGGTTTTATATTTCGGAATGTGCTCGTTTTTGGTAGGCATGTAGAACTTGGTAATAGGAACATATCCCCAAAATATTAGCTTCAAATCCGTTACAGTTTGATTTTTATTCGCAAAAATGACGCCCAACATGTGAGATAGTGTGATAATAAAGGTGTGAGGGGATCCTTCCTCAAACAAATCAGAAGACTTTTTAAAAAAAAGAAGAAAAACTAATCAGAAGAGCAGTGATAGAGTTCAGATCCGATCCTGTGTGTATCGGGGCCGTGTGCGAGAACTTAATCGCAGGGACTTGTTATGGTCAAAAAAATCCCCACCCCCCATCCCCACCCCCACCCACACTCACCACGAAAATGACGTATTACCAATAAGAAAAATGACACTAAGATGATTAATATATATAGATAGATAGCATAAACATAACAAATTCGACATTTATAGGTTATAGGCATAGCTTTTATACATACACAAAAAGGCACAAAAAAATTTGTCGACTTTCGTATCCCTGTAAATGGCTTCGAGTTCTTCTTCAATATCTTTGTACCTGGAAAACATGAAGTTGTTAGCAAAAGAAAAAAAAATGTTGTGCAAACTGAACAGATAAGAAAATCAATGTCAAATTTTGGTATAATCATCAGTGGAAATTTTGTCGTCTTGAGTTTACTGCTGCAAATTCACTAATCAAGGAATCAATATCAACATCATCATAGCGAAACCATTAAGTCTTTCTTGGGCCATGGTAGTACGCAAAAATGATTTCAGTATGTTTAATTTTGAGAAGCTTCTTTCTGCAGATGCCACTGTAACGGGAAGTGCTAAGAGTACTCTATATGCAATAGATGTAATCGGAAAGCTATCTTGACGTTTTAAAATATTGAATATACCAACTGCTGTGATTATTTCCCTTGGTAGTACTTCACGTATAACTTTCAACTCGGCAAACAAATCGTTTGCATCAACATCCGACGATTCCCCGTATCTTAGAGCAGCTTCAAAATTATCACAACGAGCTTTCAACTGATCATCATACATTGAATTTAAAGTATTTGAACTGAACAAAAACCCAAATATGTCGTCACATGCTTTATATTGCTCAAATTGTCTTTCAAGTGAACTAACAGCTTGATCAACAATTTGCAAGAAAAACTTAGTTCGAAAGGATTCTTCAGCTGATTGGATTGTTTCCTCACAATTTCCAATCTCATCAAAAAATTGCGTTCTGCGAATTATACGACCTACATGAAAATTAGCTTCAACTCCCAATTGGTCTTACACTTAAAAAAAAAAAAAAAAATACCTTCAATCCTTGAAAGAGGAGGGAGGAAGGTGTTAATTGTTAGCTTACTTCACTGACTAAGAGTAATTGATTAGTCTTATCAATCGAACTGTTATCCAAATAGAAGCCAAGGGAAGAGTGGGGTGGCCGTGGTTTGTTTTATTTTATGAAAATTTCCCCTAACAGATCGAAAAAAGAAATGGAAAAAGTAAGAATAGAAAGAAGACGTTGCCGAGTAGGAATAAATAAGTTACAACTGGGCTTAACTTTGCGCTTGAAAAAAAGGCCTTGGCCTGAGATGGGCCCTGTGCGTCGCACTTCCTGCACCCCCTCAGTCCTGACTCTATTAGAGTTGCAATCACACTCTCTAAAATAAGTTGCACTCATACAGTACTTTGAATGCTTACATGCCATAAAATTTGCAAAATTAGGAATAAGACTTAAGCTTTTTACGCCCAACATGCAAAGCTTAAAATTGAGAGAATTGCTTATATACAATCTGTTCCTCTCGTCTTTCATTTCCAAAACATGTTCTCGGACTGCTTCCAACAATTTCACTTTGTCACTTTCAAATTGTATCTGTGGAAAGTTCATATGTTGTGACCATTGGATCGTGAAGGAAGTTGCCTGATGCTCGATGCTCCTTTCCGTAGAAGAAACTGCTAGGAAACTCCTCGCTCCAAGGAGACCTCCTACATGATTACAAGAAATAAGAGTTACGGCTGCTTTTGTCTTGCATACAAATTATAAAACAATAATGTTCACTTTGACATGAAAGCTAGTTATTGTTACATTATTACTTGACTTAACTATGTCAATCTTATCTTTTCATTATTTCTTACTAGTAAGGCCACATGTGCGATGCACATGCTTGAATTGAATTCTTTTAACAACACCAAATTTGATAATAATGGAAAAAAAAAATCTAAAAAAAATATTTTAATATCCTTGTTTGTACTCATTACGTAGATAATTTAAAGAGCATTCCAAATATATTAATTTTTCAAAAATCCGATGTTGATGTGTTTTTAAACTGTTGTAGTAAAGTGGTAAGAAAGATTCGTTCAACTCAGACTTGTAAAGACTCGATTTAAGAAAATACTAAAAATAAAGAAAATATATACACAAGTTTGTCACGATATCGAGAGATTACTGAGACTCAGGATTCCACCAATTCTTACATTCATGCGGTTCAACTAATAATTCTAGACATTTATAGCTCAAATTTATTGACTCTAATTCATTGCCGAAAGTAGATTTTGAAAGTAGTGATTGTATATCTAAAGCATGAGACATCAAAACACTTAAGAAAGCATGACCCATCAATTGAAATCACAATCACTCAATAAAAATCATATATCAATTGAAAATCAATGCAATAAGTCATAAAAGAAATAATAGAATTACCACATGCATGAAAAATGGCTTCCTCCGTAGTCCCAGTGTTGGGGTTTAGCTCCACATGGTGAAAATACGCTCAAAATATTTATTCATGGCTCAAAAGTGTGTTTACAATAGTCAAAAGAGAGAAGAGTAATGAAAACAGTTGACTGCAACGTTTATAAGTGTTGCAAGTCACTGTTATGATAAACGATAAATTCAAAGTGCAGCGGAATAAAAGACTGCCTCTGCGAGTCTGTTCTTCGTGTTCTTGAGAACGACACTTCTGAAGTGTCATCTGCAACTTCTCTTCTTCCTCTTCACCTGCTGCTGCTGCAACTCCTCCTGCAGCGTTTCTGAAGCCTCCAATCAACCCCCAAACTCTCCGACCCGTCTCTAGGACTCGACCCAATGTATTTATACACTACAGCACCGATTAAATCTCTCCTTTTCTTTCACCTCAAGCTACGGGAAAAATCTTCCTTTTTATTCTTCACGTGTTTCCCTGTATCACCGAGACTCAACAAAATCTTCCCTTTATTTTCTCACGCGTATTCTGAGTTAACTTATAAACTCAAACTTCCCTTATTAATCAAAACTTCCCATACTGCACGTAACTTCCAAACCCGATATTCTCCTCAGCTTTGTTTTCACGAACTCGATTAGCTAGCCCAACTATGTTGATTTAAAGGCCTATACCAGCCCTTTTAATCCAAAACAGGTCCAGCCCAATGATAATCTGTGACCGAATCTCGTTTAAACTCTTCCAAATTCGATTCAATATCTTCTCAGGTGAAAAGGGAAATTTCCCGCCAAAAACATATTTCAAACGTAGGAGATGACCTCCCCCTATCCTGTGCAGGTCTGCTAATAGTACTTGCCTTGGAAATGGATGCCCCTTAGTAATTTGGGTACCCCTTATCCAAAATGGGGGTCCGTATAGTAATTTTCTCCCACGAGCGCAAAAACCACTTTTCGAGCCAATTTCGCCGCAAAAGCTTATTTCTCCAAAAACACCTACAAAGACATAAAATACCAAAATAAGCGCAAAATCGAGTACTAACATTACAGAGAATTGAGACTAATATAGACACATAAATGCGTCTATCAGATGTGTATTTTTAAAGATATCTAAGTTTTAATTTTTTTGATCTATTTTTAAAACAATGGCATTCCTGTAAATATACAAATATTAACTAAAAGCTTAGTTAATGGGGGTATTATTGTCATGTGAAAAGGCTTCACCAAACAATTACCTCTTTTCTTTATATTAGTATTAGTAAGATTTAACATGTTTCTATTGGAACTTATCATTGAGACAATTGTCTGCCCAGTCCTATTGACAGAAAGCTTTATGTTTTTGAAAACCCAATCACATCTAGCTTTTCATATACCCCATAAGAAAGTTGCCATTATCTTATGCCAATCATGCACCTGATATTCATATATGTCTTCTCTATGGAACCAATCTACTAACCAAGTATGAAATTCTAGATGATTATTCCTAACCATCAAAGTGTCCAGACCTATGTAAAGCAAGACAGATATTGTAAATTCACAATACATAAAGATATGGGTGAGTGTTTCTTCCTACTTTCCATAGTTTGGGAAAATTTTATTCACATCAGGGAGGATCTGTGCAATTCTACCATTCAAAGGGAGAATCAAATGCACACACTTCCAAAGGAAAGTTTTGAGTCTTGGATGGATGTTCAAACCCCATAACTTCCTCCAAAACCTTTATTGATCTCTATCAGTTGGTTGGTTAGTTCTTATGAGTTTGTTGTATAAAGACTTTGTTGAAAATTTCTCATTCTTTTCTAGCTGCCAGCCAAGCTGATCATCCATTTCGTTGTTGATTGGGATAACTTGTATGTCTGTAACCGTTCTATCCTCAAATAACAATCTTAGTTTGTTGGTGTTCCAGATCCAAGGATGGTTATTACAGTCCATGAGATTGTTTGCCAGTTCCCCTTGCACCAGCAGGTCTTGGCCATTCTTCAGAGATAAACCTTGAGGACACCAAACATCATATATTATTCTGATTTTATTTCCATTGCCCACCTTCCAAACCGAATATTCTCTGATCTTTCCCATTTCCCTGATTATGTTCTTCCAAACCCATGAATCAGTATTCCGCTCTTTGAAACTTTCTGCCAGTATGCTTTGACCCACGAAGTACTTATGTTCCATTATTTGATCTAATAATTAAGTCGGTTCTGTTAAGCGGCGCCAACACATCTTAGCCAGCATAGCCGAAATGAATTTCCTCAGGTTAAGGAAATCCAACCCCCCTAAACTCTGAGGTTTACAAAGAGAAATCCAAGCTTTCAGATATAAACCCCTACTTCCTTCTTTGGCCTTTCCCCAAAAAAAATATCTCTGGAGACTATCAATCTTTTTAATCACAGCTTGTGGCATTTTAAAACAATTCATTTGATAAATAGGGACAATGGAAGAGGAGGTGTGAACAAGGGTTTTTTTCCCAGCAGAAGAAAGAGTAGGACTCCAACTTTGGAGTTTTGATTCCACTCTATCAACCACATGTTGAAAAGACTTTATTTTGGATGTGTGTGTGAAAAGAGGTCTGCCTAGATATCTATCATTGATGGAGATTCTTTTCACCCCCAAGATGTTAACAACCACATCAATGACTGTTTGGTGAGTGTTTGAACTAAAGAAAATCCCAGACTTTTCGAAATTTATGAGCTAGCCCGAGGCCTTACTAAATTCAGTAAAAAGGTTCAAAATGTTTTGTCCGTGCTAAATGTCCGCTTTAGTGAAGACCAGCAGGTCATCCACGAAGAGGATATGGGATACAAAGGGAGCATTGACCCCAACTTTGATGCCTTGAATCAAGTTGAGACTCGCGGCATCAGAAAAATCTCTAGACAACACCTCCGTGCATATTATAAACAAATAGGGAGACAAGGGATTCCCTTGTCTCACGCCTCTACTAGGTTTGAACTGTTCTTCTGGTACCCCATTAATGAGAACACAGAACGGCATAGTACTGATGCACTGATTAACTATGCCACACCACTTGATATCAAATCCAATTCTTTTCATGATTGAGAGAAGGAAAGGCCACTCAATCCGGTTGAATGTTTTAGACATATCGATTTAAATTCCCATGAGGAATTCATTTCCTATTTTGGTTCTCATGGTGTAGATTAACTCATAAGCGATCATGATATTATAATAAATCTGCCTTCCCGGGACGAAGGCGGCCTATTATGGGGAAATAATTTTTGGCAGCAGACTCTTGAGTCTATTAGCCAAGGTTTTGGAAATGACTTTATACACTATGTTACAGAGACTAATTGGCCGGTAATCAGCCGGAGTCTGTGGGAACTCAATTTTATGGATTAAAGAAATAAAAGTTGCATTATTTTCTTTTAGAAGATGGCCAGTAGTAAAGAAACTCAGGACCATCTTATAGACATCCTCTCCCACTACCTCCCAATTGATTTGAAAGAAGTTTGGAGAGTATCCGTCCGGTCCTGGAGCCTTATCCGATGGCATAGAAAAGATAACAGACCTTACCTCCTCCTTAGTGGGCAATCTATTAAGATTTGCATTATCATCCGAGTTGAGAACTTCTTTGATGAGATTAATGAAGCCACTTTCAACATCGGGTTGAGAAGATGTTGCAACTTCATTGAAATGATTAGTGATCAAATTTTCCACTTGTTTAGTACCCTCCACCCACACTCCCTGACTGTATTTGAGTGTCTCAATTCTGTTCCTTATGTAGTTTTTTTAGCATTTTTTTGTGAAAGTATCATGTATTCTTGTCACCCAGTTTGTTAGAGCATAGCTCGGTTGAAACCGCCAAGCGCTGGTATGTCAAGTTTGGTTGTCATATTTTAGTGAACCAAAACTCATCTAAGAGTCGCTTGATTATATACTAGTGACAACTTCGTATATGTTAGACTAGAAAGTCTAGGAATATGAGACATACAAGTATTACTCAAAGACCTGAAGAATGTGAAGAAGTAACGAGCTACAACGACGACATCATCCTTCCTCTTGAGGTTAGTAATATTGACTTGAATTGTTCCATTCCTAACGTATCTTTCAAGTCGTGTTATATTGAAAACATAGCTATGAAGCAGTGAATGAATATTTTACTCTAGTAGTGAGACATGATCATATGATAATAGTATTAAGGAATTAGACTACGAAGTATAACACTTATCTTTTGAACTTCGTAGATATGACATCGACATAATCTTATGAATGCTATTGTGATTATATGTGTATGGGTAAAGTTGAAGATTTCATCCTAGGAAACAATGTTAACATTTGTTTAAAGGAAGTACATTCATGAACTTGTTTTATGAATCGAAAGGGAAATCGTTAAGCTTATTGGTATTGTTATTCATTGCATATCTTTGGATTACCAATATGTGTCAGTTGGTAGAACCGATCATAAATTGTTATGTATCTTGGTATAACAAATCACAGTGCCTGACTTATGATTTGGTATGACTAGTTTTGATTAATTAGTGTAACCGATCCTAAGTAATCACCTGAGATGGTATATAACTTGTTATGTATCTTGGTATAACTAATCACAGTGCTTGACTTATGATTTGATATGACTAGTTTTGATTAAATAGTGTAACCGATCCTAAGTAATCACCTGAGATGGTATGATCGATATTTGTAATTGGTGTGACCGATCCTAGTAATTGGTGTGACCGATCACAAAAGAGTTGTGTAATCGATCATTGTAATTGGTGTAACCGGTCCTAGTAATTGGTGTAACCGATCCTGGTAATTCGCGTAACCGATCCTTGTGACTGGTGTAACCGATCACAAGCAATACCATGAGTATATGGTAACCAGTCTTGGTAATTGATGTAATCGATCCTAGTAACTGATGTAACCGGTCCTGGTAACTTGTGTGACCGATCACAAGTGTTCCATATTAAGGTATAACCGATCCTACTGATTGGTAGAACCGATTGAACCCATGATTTTGAATTGATATTGATCAATCACATAGTTGTCTTGGAATACAGATGAACCAATTCTAAACTTGTTTGGAAGTGTGGTATAATCGATTCCAAGATTGTAAATATGAAAGATGATTTACAAAGAAATAAATGTCAACATACTTTGAACACGAACAGTAACTCTTATCTTTTATTGTTCAAAGTTATTCCTTAATTACTCAAGGAGATCCCGGTCCGAAATAAATTAAGAATCTTTTAATTAAGGTTGTTAGTTTTGTATGCTTTAATTACCAGCAATTAAATGCATATCTCTAGAGAATAAAAATTAGTAATGTGCATTTACTAATTGGAGATTTTCTATTGAGAGATTTCGGAATATATTGGACAAAGCATTTCCTGGAATTATGAAAACCAATTGGGCATTTATTGCATATCTTCAGAATACTTTCGGTTTTGGAAATTCCTTGGTGTCCAATCATCCTTGGTCTATAAATACCTAAGTTTGTGTCATATCCCCTTTCTATTTGAGTGATTGGTTGAGCTTGTCTGGCAGGTGCCCTTAGTAATATCTAGAGTAGTACTTAGCTTTCCTTGTGTAAATCGTGTGTTCCACACGATGGCTTAGCAAATGTTATCCATATACTAGTCTTGTGGTGGTTGGTGAGGGGAATATAGAAAATGAATGAATTCTAGCTATTCTTCTGATTCTCTCTTCTCTTTCCTTGCTTCTTATTCTCAATCTTAATTCTCTTGTTCTTCTAATTTCCCTTAACCTAATTCAATTCCTCGAGTTGTTTCTGTGTATCAATTGTAGACAAGTCTCTACAAGTGGTATCAGAGCACTCGGTTCTGAGTGACCCTAACCATGGTGAGTAAAACTGAATTTGAAGCCTTAACGAAGCAATTGGCATCAGTTATTCAATCCAATGAGAACCTTGCAAAAGAAGTGTTGGAGATTAAGGAAAAGCAAGATACACCTTCTACGATAATGATGTATACTATGATAGAGTGTTTTAAAGCAGAATCAAGGAAGCTGCTGGAGGAATATCGAGATCAAACTACCAGAAGTAGTGATGGATTACTCGAGACACCAATTCCTCCTAGTCGTCCTGATCGATCTATTGGAGGTAATTTCTTACAGGGTGAGAATTCTAATTTTACTCATACACACAAACTTAAAGTCGACTTTCCTAGATTTGATGGGGTGAATCCTAGGTCATGGGTGCGTAAATGTAATAAATACTTTCAATTGCATCCCATGAATGAAGAACAGAAGGTACATGTTGCTTCAATGTATTTAGATGGAAAGGAAGATGTATGGTTTCAAGATTACCAGGTGAATAAAGATATTATCAGATGTGAGAGGTTTATGAAGGATGCTTGTGCTAGATTTCAAGAGCTTGGGCATGATGACATTGTGGGAGAGTTTAATAAGCTTAATCAAGTGGGAACTGTTTTGGAGTACCAAGATATATTTGAAGATCTAAAGGCATTGATGGTAGCTAAGAACATGCATCTCACTGAAGATTACTTCACATCCAGTTTTATCAGTGGGTTGAAGGAGGAATTAAGGATTGCAGTGCAGATGTTCTCTCCAGCTACACTAGAAAAGTCCATGTATCTGGCCAGAATGCAAGAGGTACTCCTAGAAAGCACTATTAAGAAGGCTAAGGCCAACAGGCCACCACCATTGTTCATTCCTCAAGGCCACAGAAGTGTCACAACAAGTCCCAAATCTACCACTCCATCTCCAAGAAGTAGTTTGTCTTCTAGCCCAAAGTTAACCCCCATAAGAAGACTTACTTATGCTGAAATGAAGGCTAGGAAGGATAAAGGACTATGTTACAACTGTGATGAAGAGTTTAAGGCGGGACATAAATGCCTCAAACAACAATTATTCATGTTGGTAGCAGATGAAGAATAAGTTAATGTCCCTGAAGAAGATTCACCCTCCAATGCAACTGCAGAACAAGAGGTGTTTGATGAGGAGGTTGAAATATCAGTCCATGCTCTGGCAGGTAACACTTCCCCAAGCACTATTAAAATTCATGGCATGACCTTAAACAAGCATCCCATTACTATTTTAGTGGACATTTGTAGTACACATAGTTTCTTAGACCCTAAAATAGCAAAATTAAGTGGGTGTTACATTGAGCCTACAACTACCTTCCAAGTTGCTGTAGCTGATGGGAACAAACTAGTGAGTTCTTCTAAGTGTCCTAGCTTCAAGTGGGAAATGTAGAGTAATAAATTTCAATTTGATATGAGAGTCTTACCCTTGGGAGGTTGTGACATGGTGTTGGGAGTAGACTGGATGAAAGGAATCAGTCCAGTACAGTTTGATTTCAAGAAATTGACCATCACTTTTAATAGGAGTGGAAAAAAGGTGGTGTTACAGGGAAATACTGATTCTACAAGTATATCCCTTATGACAGGGAAGGATTGTGATAAGTATATGAAGAACATAAGCATGGGTTAGTTGGCCATCTTTATGCTATCTCTGGAGAAGATAAATAGACCTTAACACCCCTTCCCTCCAACCTCTGTTGAGTTCTTTTCAGTCCATATTTCAAGAACCAACTACCTTACCCCCCACAAGGAACCATGATCATCACATACCACTACAACCACTCTCAACTCCACCAAATCAAAAACCATACATTCAAAAAGATATTGTAGAGAAATTGGTGCAAGAGATGTTAGCTTCTGGAGTTATCAGGCCTAGCCATAGCCCATTTTCATCTCTAATTTTACTTGTTAAGAAGAAGGATGGGAGCTGGAGGTTCTGTGTGGATTACAGGAGGTTAAATGAGATCACTATCAAGAACAAATACCCAATGCCAGTTATTGACGAGCTATTGGATGAGCTAAAGGGTGCCAAGGTTTTCTCAAAAATAGACTTAAGATCTGGATATCATCAAATAAGGGTTTACCCATCTGACATTCATAAGACAGCATTCAAGACACATCAGGGCCACTATGAGTTCTTAGTGATGCCATTTGGGCTAACCAATGCCCCTGCAAGTTTCCATGCTTTAATGAATGACATATTCCAGCCTTATCTAAGAAAGTTTATACTGGTATTTTTTGATGATATACTCATCTATAGCCCTGATATGGCTACTCACGTGAAGCATCTTTCTATCACCTTAGAGTTACTTAAATAGCATTCCCTCTTTGCTAAGCTTAGCAAGTGCTCTTTTGGTCAGTCACAAATTGATTATCTGGGGCACATTATATCTGGAGATGGTGTTGCTGCTGACCCTGAGAAGATTGCTTGTATGACAAAATGGCCAGTGCCTGCTACTTTGAAGGATCTCAGAGGATGGTCTTACTGGGTATTATAGGAAGTTTGTTAAAGATTATGGCCTCATATGTAAGCCTCTTACTGAGGTGCTTAAGAAGAACAAATGTCAATGGGGTGACTCTGCACAAACAGCTTTTCAACAATTGAAGGAAGCTGTTACCACCACCCCTGTATTGGCATTACCAGATTTTACAAAGCCCTTTGAATTAGCCACATATGCCTGTGACATGGGAGTTGGAGCTGCATTGATGCAAGAAAGAAGACCAATAGCCTTCTTCAGCAAAGGTATGGGAACTAGATTCCTAGCTCTATCTACTTATGAAAAAGAAATGATGGCCATAGTCTTAGCAGTCTCTAAATGGAGGACATATCTATTGGGTGCAAAATTTACTATATACACTGATCACCAGAGTATTAAGTATTTCATGGATCAAAGGATTCACTCAGTCCTGCAACAAAAATGGCTCTCAAAACTATTAGACTATACTTATGAGCTCAAATACAGAAAAGGAGCTGACAACTTAGTAGCAGATGCCTTGTCAAGAGTTAAACTGGGTGAAGACTTATCATGCCAATCTATCAGTCAAGTACATCCATCATGGCTGCAAGAAGTGCAGGACAGCTACATGAATGATCCCATTGCTCAGAGGTGGATACCACAGCTTACTTTCAGCAATCAAGAGTTAGAGGGCTACACTTATCAGTCTGGGATTTTGAGATACAAGAACAGAATATACATTGGGTTGAGCGGTGACATAAGGAGGAGAATAATGACTGCTTTACATTCTTCACCTACTGGAGGACATTCAGGAGGGCAAGCTACATACCACATAGCTAAGTTATACTTTTACTGGGTTGGAATGAAACAACATATTCTAACTTGGGTTAGAGAGTGTGATATCTGCCAGCAGCACAAGAACTTCAACACCTTACCAGCAGGATTACTGCAACCACTACCCATTCCAAATCAGGCATGGGAACATATTTGCATGGACTTTATCACAGGACTACCAAAATCAGAAGGGAGAGAAGTCATACTAGTAGTGGTGGACAGGTTCTCCAAGTACAGCCATTTTATTGCCTTAAGCCACCCTTACACAGCTGCCACAGTAGCCAAAAGATTTATAGATACAGTCTTTAAATTACATGGCATGCCTAAATCCATTGTGTCTGACAGAGACAGTGTTTTCATCAGCAACTTCTGGCAGGTGCTTTTTGCTAGGGTGGGAACCTCTCTGCACTTGAGCACAGCTTATCATCCCCAGACAGATGGGCAGACAGAGAGGGTAAATGCTTGTCTAGAATCCTATTTGAGATGTATGACTAGCTCTAAGCCAACCAAGTGGGTATCCTGGTTATCCTTAGCTGAATGGTGGTTCAATACTTCTTATCACACCATCTTGAAGCTAACTCCCTTTGAGGCTTTGTATGGGTATGCACCACCACAGTTTGGCATTCTTTCTTCTCAGGCAGGTATCCATGCTACAGTTAAGGATTATTTACAACAGAGGCAAGAGATGGGGCATGTTCTCAAGGAAGCATTAGAGTCTGCACAACACAGAATCAAACAACAGGCAGAAAAGAAGAGGTCTGAGAGATCATTTAGTGTTGGTGATTGGGTGTACCTAAGGATGCAACCTTATAGACAAACCACTGCGCAACTGAGGAGGAACTTAAAGTTATCTGCCAATTTTTTTGGTCCTTACCAGGTAATTGCTAAGGTTGGTGCTGTTGCTTATCAATTGAAATTACCAGCTAGCTCTAGAATCCATTCCACCTTCCATGTATCTCAACTGAAGCCAAAAATTGGTGCTGGGGTGGTAGCTCAAACTGTCTTACCTGCAACTGACAACAATGGACAGCTCCAAATGATTCCTGACAAGGTCATAGCTACAAGAAAAATTATGAAAAATCAGCAAGCCATATCTCAGGTGTTGGTGAAATGGAAGGGCATGACCAATTCTGAAGCTACATGGGAGGACAAGCACTTAATGAAGACACAATTTCCAAAACTGATCCTTGAGGACAAGGATCCTTTGGAGTAGTGGGTATTTGTCATATCCCCTTTGTATTTGAGTGATTGGTTGAGCTTTTCTGGCAGGTGCCCTTAGTAATATCTAGAGTAGTACTTAGCTTTCCTTGTGTAAATCGTGTGTTCCACACGATGGCTTAGCAAATGTTATCCATATACTAGTCTTGTGGTGGTTGGTGAGGGGAATATAGAAAATGAATGAATTCTAGCTATTCTTCTGATTCTCTCTTCTCTTTCCTTGCTTCTTATTCTCAATCTTAATTCTCTTGTTCTTCTAATTTCCCTTAACCTAATTCAATTCCTCGAGTTGTTTCTGTGTATCAATTGTAGACAAGTCTCTACAGTTTGCATTTCTAGCAAACCATCCTAATAGCCAGGCAAACTTCATCTTTTTGTTGTTTCTGGTGGAGCCGTGTATCCGGAGAGGAAAGTACCCTAATTACGCGAAATATCTTACAACCGCTCGTTTAAAGACTTATGTGGGATCAAGAAGCTCTACGAGTACCGTTGGTGGGAAACTAGATAATTGCATTTTATTAGTTTTCGATTGATTTGATTTACTAACGGTTTTGATTGTTCCTAGTTTGTTTATTCTTGAGAATCTTTTCTTCTGATATAAGATTCACTCAAACTAGATCGAAGTATCGACGGAATCTTTAGAACTGTTTGTAGATCTAAAGACATCTTGTGATAATCCATTGTTATCAGACTCCGTTCTGTGCGTGATTGATCACAAGAGATTCAAGTGGTGTTGTGTAGGTTTAATTGAAGATTAAAGAAGATTTATTATTGGTTTCTCATATCTTTGTGTAGCACAAACCTTGATCGCCTGGGATCCAACTAGAATTGGATTTATTCGATTGATTAGTTACGTGAGATCGGTAAAACCTTATAGTTCTCTTGAAATCTATTTTGATTGTTACGAATCCGAATCTTATTACTTAGGTAATAGAGATTGGATTTATCTAACCAGGCAAAGGAGTTTATTAGTTTAAATGGAAGAGCCTTTGCATATGACTTGAGATATCTTTATCTGGAAAGAATCAATAGAGTTGTTACCAAACATATTTATTATTCCTTTACTGTTTGGAATACGATCCAAAGGAATTTTTCCAGTGCGTGCACTTATTGAATGTCGGAAGCGCAGGGATACTGAAGAAACTAGGTGAACTAGGTTTAGTTGCTTGGTCTCAAATATACGAAGTTGGTTTAGATTTTGTATAGCGGCTTAATTCTGAGAGTATTCAATTCTGGACTTGGTCCCGGGGTTTTTCTGCATTTGCGGTTTCCTCGTTAACAAAATCTTGTTGTGTCTTTTACTTTTATGTTTCCGCAATTATAATTGTTTATTATAATTAGAAGTAAAATACATAAACGTTAACTCCGCTTTACTGGATAGTGATCTTATAGAGTTTGGTTAAGTCCGAACTTATTATCAAGTAATCACACTTTGATTGTTGTATTGTCTCGTTCTTGTATCCATAGACGATCACACAAAATGTGAATATTAATTTGTCGTATTGCCTCGACTTTGTCCATAGACAATCACTTTCGGTAAGAGGACTTATATATAGGTGGATAATTTAAAGATTGTGGTGTACTTGGGTACCCTAGTCTTTTCACAGTTGTATATCTTTATCTCCACTTTTATCCTTCCAGAACTTCTCTTTCATACTAAGCCTATATGCAAGATTTTCTTCATTTTCCTTGATGACTGCAATTCTGTTGTGAAGATAATTCATGGAACAAACATGTTCCAACTATTTTTTCGCTTTGTTGATGTTGGTCACGATATCCCCAAAAATATTCTTGTTCCAATGGTTAATTATTTTATTGGTTTTCTTGAGTTTTTTGGCCAGTTTGAGGGGATTGCTACCACTGACAGGTTCTTTCTAAGTCTCTTGTACCAAAGTTTTGCAAGATGGATGGTGTAGCCATATTCCCGGGACTTTGAATGGTTTTGAGTTATTTATATGAATGTTTTTGGTGTTTAGAAGTATGGGGCTGTGATCTGAACCAAGAGGCACGAGATGGGACATAATGGCTTAAGGGTTTTGTTTGCACCAACTTGTATTCCCCAAATATCTGTCCAGTCCTGCATCCACTAATCCATCATCTTTCTTCCTGTTATTCCATGTATACTCATATCCAACATGACCAATATCCTGCAAATTAGCTCTTGCCAGCAGCCTTTTTAGTTTATCTGTTTCATTCTTGTAGAAAGGACCAGCGCCTCTCTTCTCACTACAACTTAAGGTGAGATTGACCCAATCATTATTGAAACTGACGGCTTGTTGAACGATGTAGTTCCAAAATTGGAATTTTGGGTTCCATATGGAAGGCCCATAGACACATGATATAATAATTTCTCTGTTTGTAAAATTATCCATCACATGACAATTGATGAAATTAGTACAAAAATCTCTTATTCTAAAGTTGGTGGCATTTTTCCATGCAACCACCAAGCCTCTGTTAGAGCATAGCTCAGTTGAACCCACCAAGCATTGGTATGTCAAGTTTGGTTGTCATATTTTAGTGTGTCAAAATGATGCGTGTCGTAACCACAACAAATTAATTAATATTTTTCCACCTAATTAACAAGTAATATAGTGTAGTCAAGTTCGTTCCCACGAGGAGCAAGAGATTCTTAGTTGTAAAAATTGTCACAAAAGGGGGGTGTAAAGCAAAAGAAAGTAAACAAAGCAATTAAAAGATAAAGTTGAAATCAATAAGAGAGACAAGATCAAGGAATCCTTCTTCGTTGCAAAACAATGATTCAAGTTATGTTTTTCATCCACATGTTATTAGTCACAGATTATCACCAACCGTAGGTAAAGCAGCTAGATCAGTGCTAAACCCCTAAATCCCTTGTATCACCGGATACGGAAGTTCTCGACTACCGGATTCTATTTACCAAACCACCTAGTAGTAGATCACTCAAGATGTAATTTAAATAAACGCATTAAGATTTATGAACTTATTAGGTTGATATTAGTAGTTAGACTCTTAGATCAAGGTCTACTTGCTAACGTTGTTTTCACACACAATTGCTCCACGGAATCCCTCCGCAAGGTCTCTTGTTTGCTACTTATGTAAAGAGTCAAGAAACGATTACTTATCCCCTAACTTTCACTAGCTTTATATCAAATTAACAAATCAATTTAGCGTGCACTCTAAGCAATCCATGAATGTATAAACATTCCTATTAGTAAAAACAAACGATAATCATGTGAAAAGCTTCAAGATAGAATTGAAAACAAAACTCAAATCATATATTAAGAACTAGGAATTCATCTCAATCAATAAGAAAATTAGCTACTCATGTTTTTGAAATTCACACAAATAATTAAAGGGAGAATTTTGAAAAGCAAGCAAAAACACAAGTGTTGTGTGTGTAAAAAGGTGTGTAGAAGATGTGTAAAAGTGTGTAGAGAACTGATAGGGTGTAGAATACATCCTATTTACTATCTATTATTTATGCTTTCTTTGCTATTTTTCTTGTAAATTATGTATTTTACGCTTGTTTTGAGTTTTATAGCTACTTTGGAGTCGCACGGAGGAAAAGAAGAAGAAATTATCCAATTTGAGCAAAAGGGCAAAATTGTCATTTCATGGGCGAACACTATCTGGAGCCCAGCCAAGGTTAAGGGGCAACTCTTTTGGGAGGAGTACTAGTAGCAGTCCAGCCAAGGTTAAGGGGCTATAACTTGATTACCCCTTATCAGAAATGCCTGAGTACCAATATCCAACCCATTATACAACCCTAAAATCGAGTTTATTTCTCGCACTCATTCACTCAGACAAGCGGCTGCTGTGAAAAATGAGATTGCTGAAGCTCGGGAGAAGAAATCAAGAGATGGCGATGAACTGTAGAAGAGTTAGGGTTTATTCAATCTCTGCAACTGGTGGAACTAGGGTTACTGAATTGAAGTTTGAGATGGATACAATCAAGGGTTCGGTGGTGCTCAGCGAGAGATGATGGCGTTGTTAATGGAATTGAAGGTGGCGCTGTTGATATGTAATGGTTGAGCTGAGATGTTGATGATGGTGGGGATTCGAATCTGAGACCGTAGAAATTGCAGCTGTGAATACATAAATGAGAAAGGGTTCGATGTTGCACCTGTAAATCGATTGAGACGTTGCTGCTGTTGTGAAACCGAGAGATCGAGAGATGAGAGATTCAATGGAGATAAAGAAGATTACAGCAGAGATTCAACTCAGCCGTGAGAAGAATAGAGATGGGTTTGTAATTCTGATGGGGAGTGAAATGGAGATCGAGTAGGATCAGAGTTAATGGGTTGGAGCTGCTGCCGATTCAGAGTTGAGTTTGTGATGAAGGAATTGAAGCTCGGGGAGATGCAGTCGAGAATCGAGAGTGGATTAATTGTTGTTGTCGTTCTCGGAAGAAATTGGAAAGGGATTTGATGGCAGAGAGAAATTGCCAGTGAAGCTGGTGATGGTTGTGGTAGCAGGGAATTAAGATGGAGGATCTGAAGCTGTTACAGAGTCGGTGAAGTTAAAATGGGTCTGTGGTTGGAAGAAGCAGAAAAATGATGTTATGAGGTTGAACAACAAAGAGAGGAAGAAAGAAATGGTGGTCCTGAGCTTATGGTGAATGGGTTTGTTGTTGGAGTTTGAAGTCTGTTATGAGAATGAAGCTGTAATTGGAATGATTGAATGCTTATAACTAGATGAATGCCTAGGAATTGTGCTGATGTTGGAAATTGATGAAGACACAGAACAAAGCAGCATGCGTTGATAGCAAGGATACTGTGTATGAATGATTGCAAGGAAATGTTAGTGCTGTTGTTAATGGAAGAGAAGGAGTTGCTTCCGCTGTTGAGTTAGGATCACTTCTGATGCTGCAATGTGCAGCTGTTGGTGGTCGAAAACAAGGAGATGCTGCTGTGATTGGAAGCAAATGGGTTGAATCTGTGAAGCTAGATGGGTTCTGAGCTGATGGTGGCTGGTTTTGATAACATTGTGAAGTAGCCAAATGCTGCAATGATGCCAAAAACATACATGGATTGTGATGGAGTTGGAAATGCAGGGGATAATGGGTGTGTCTCAACTGGGTTGCAGTGCAGATGGAGGATAGATTGTAGCTGTGGTTTATGCAGGGAGCAGGCCATGTTGATGAACTGAACTGCAGTTGAGAAGTAGCCAGTGAACATGGGGGAATGTGAGAGGAAGTTGCAGTTATGAAATGGCAGAATGATGCCATGTATTACAGGGAATTGGTGTTATCACAAGAGTTACAGAATGGTTTTGGTGGTGACTGTTATGCTGCCTTGGATGTGGTTTCAATGAGGAAGAGCAGCTGAATGAATTGAATTTTGTATGACTGAGGACTGGAAAAAAAAAAGGGAATGAATGCCATGATGGTTGCAGGGTGTATAGCCATAATGGCTGGAATTGAAGTGGTGATGCACCATCCTGGTGCAGCACAGATCAGGCCTGTGCAATGGCCTGAGCCAAGATAACCGATCCAGCCGATCCAGCTCAGCCGAGTAAGACAAGTCAGCCACCTAGGGAGCTGACTCAGTGTCTGACTACTTTTTCCCTTGACCTTCTTGACTGATGGTTTGACTTTTTGACCGTTAGTCCTAACGGTGGACTGACAGAATATTCCGTCGAATATACCAGTGACGGTAAAATTTTCAGGTGGCCGGCGGCGACTATTCCGGCCGGATTCCGGCCATAATACCAGTTTTCCAGCGAGCCAAATATTCCAGAATTTTCTGTGGACTTCTCTCATGGGTGTGAAGACTTGGACTAGGAATTGGATGGAGAATTGGGCTCAAATTTGGAAAGAGAAGATGGAAGAAGAGTAAGACTTGAATTTGGAAATTGAATTGCTAAAGGAAAATGATTCTATTCCTTGGAAGATATGGAGAATATTGAAGCCTATAAGTAGAGAAGTTCTCTACACATCTTTTTACACATATCTTTTTACACACCTCTCTACACACACAACACTTCTCTTTTCTTTATTCTTTGTGTGAACTCTTTAGCATGAGTAGCTAATTTTCTTATTGATTGAGGATGAATTCCTAGTTCTTAATATGTTTTGAGTTTTGTTTCAATTCTATCTTGAAGTTTTTCACATGATTGTCGTTTGTTTTTACTATTAGGAATGTTTATACATTCATGGTTGATTGATAGATTGTTTAGAGTGCACGCTAAATTGATTTGTTAATTTGATCTAAAGCTAGTGAAAGTTAGGGGATAAGTAATCATTTCTTGACTCTTTACATAAGTAGCAAACACGAGACCTTGCGGAGGGATTCCGTTGAGCAATTGTGTGTGAAAACAACGTTAGCAAGTAGACCTTGATCTAAGAGTCTAACTACTAATATCAACCTAATAAGTTCATAAATCTTAATGCGTTTATTTAAATTACATCTTGAGTGATCTACTACTAGGTGGTTTGGTAAATAGAATCCGGTAGTCGAGAACTTCCGTGTTCGGTGATACAAGGGATTTTGGGGCTAGCTAAGCGAACCTGCTATCCTACGGTTGGTGATAATCTATGACTAATAACAAGTAGAAAAGAACATAACTTGATTCATTGTTTTGCAACGAAGAATGATTCCTTGATCTTGTCTCTCTTATTGATTTCAACTTTACCTTTTAATTGCTTTGTTTATTTTCTTTTGCTTTATACATCCCCCCTTTTTGTGACAATTTTTACAACTAGAATCTCTTGCTCCTCGTGGGAACGAACTTGACTTCCATTATATTATTTTTAATTGAGTGGAAATAAGATATTAATTTGATTGCACCTACGATACGCATCAAATTTTGGCGCCAGCTACAGGGAGCAAATGGACGATTTTAGTTGTTTTTATTTTTCTTTTTGCTATATTCTTGCTTTGTTAGATTCTATACCGTATCTAACTTAGTTTTTGAGAATCTTGTTTCAGGTGTTATACTTTTGGTGAATGCTTAAAGAGGGCAGAACGAGTCCAATACGTCTTCGATCCGGCACTCAACTAAAGGATTTCATTCGAGCGGTTAACACTCCACTTCCTCCTTCTTCATCAAGTGATTCAGACAAAGAGGAAGAAATAATGGCTGAACGTACACTCAAGGACCTAGCTTCTCAAAAGCTTGATACACAACAATGGTGTATCCAAACTAACTCAACCTTCGAGATCAAGCCGGGGTTGATTAGAGAGTTACCAAAGTTCCATGGCATGGTGAATGAGGACCCAAACAAACATCTTATGGACTTCTATACCATAGTTATGGCTATGTTTCCACCGGAAACCAATGCGGATGGAGCAATGTTGAAAGCTTTCCCGTTTTCTTTGGCGGGCAATGCTAAGGAATGGTTATATTATTTGCCTTCCGGAAGTATCACAACATGGAATGGGATGAAGAAACTTTTCCTCGAGAGATATTTTCCCGCATCCAAAGCTACTCAAATTCGCAAGGAGATTTGTGGATTGAAACAACATGTGGGAGAGTCATTGTATGAATGTTGGGAGCGATACAAGAGGTTGGTGGCAAGCTGTCCACACCATCAATTTAGTGATGTTATGATACTCCAATACTTCTATGAAGCTCTCAACCCAAGTGATAGGTCTCTTCTTGACGCCGCGGGTGGTGGTGCACTAGTAAACAAGACGGTGACCCAAGCTACCGAGTTGATTGAAAGTATGGCTGCGAACTCGCAACAATTCTACACAAGGGATGAACCTATGGTTAGGCGAGTACATGAAGTTAGTGATTCATCATCACATCTTGATCAAAGGATGAGTAACATGGAGATAATGATGCAAAGGATGGCCGCGGTAATTATTCCGGATGGTGAGACCGAACAAGTAAATGCTTTATATCCAAATCAAAGGCCAAGGTACGATCCATACTCCAATACCTATAATCCCGGTTGGAAGGATCATCCTAACTTTAGTTATGCAAACAAGCAAGCGGCGGCTCCTAATCCATATGCACAACAAGGTGGTTTCCAACAATCACGTTTCCAACCTCAACAACAAGGTGGTTCTCAACAATTCCAACCACAACAAGTCAAGGAGCGTGATTATTTGAATGATGACAAGCTCAATGCGTTAATGCAAGGTGTGCAAGGTCTTACTTCTATGTTCCAACAAAGCCAACAAAAGACCGATTCGGCCATCAAGGATTTACAAACTCAAATGGGACAATTGGCGACTGATGTGAACCTATTGAAATCTCAAGCATCCACAAAACTTCCTTCACAACCATTTGTGAATCCAAGAGAGAATGTTAATGCGGTTACTCTAAGAAGTGGAAGACAAGTGGAGGGTCCAAGTCATCATGAAGAAGCTATTAAAGAGGTAGTCAAAGACAAGGAGGAAGCCGCACCAAAGGAGAATTCAACACCAACCGACCAATCCAAGGAACCGGTGCCTACTTTCACTACTCCACCTCCTTTTCCTAGTCGTTTTGCTAAATCCAAGAAAGAATCTCAAGACAAGGCACTTATGGATATCTTCAAGAAGATTGAAATCAACATCCCATTCATTGAGGCCATCAAGACAATTCCAAGGTATGCCAAGTTCATGAAGGAATTATGCATCAAGAAGGATAGGTTGCTTGATAATGAAATTACTAAAGTTGGCGAGAGTGCGTCGGCTATGCTATTAAAGAAGATGCCTACAAAATGAACGGATCCCGGTGGTTTCACGGTGCCAATTAGTATTGGTAAGAAAAGGTTTGAACATGCTTTACTTGATTTGGGAGCTTCCATTAGTGTGATGTCGGCCGAAATATGACTCCTTGAATCTTGGACCTTTGAAAGAGACAAGAGTTATTATCCAATTAGCGAACAAGTCTAACATATATCCAAAGGGGCTTGTAGAAGACGTGCTAGTGCAAGTTAATGAGCTTATTTTTCCGGTGGACTTCTTTGTGGTGGATATGGACAACAATGAGAACCGTTCATCTACTTCTTTACTTCTTGGGAGGCCATTTATGAAGACCGCAAAGACGAAGATTGATGTTGATAAGGGTACAATCACTATGGAATTCGACAAGGAGATAATACACTTTAACATATTTGAAGCCATGCGCTACCCAAGTGATGTGCATTCCGTTTACTCCATTGATGTGGTTGATTCATTAGCGCAACAAATGGTGGAATTGAATCAAGAGGATGAACTTGATGTGGTGTTGCAAAAGAGCATTGAATTGGACATCCACGGCTTGTCTAACTTGGATGTTGAAATCTCCAAGGAATTGGTGGAGATGTGTGGTGCCTTGGCGACATTGCAAGAAGCTAAAAACGGTAATGTTTCTTATATTTCTTTACCCGTGAATGATGAAATACTTGTACCATCTATTGTGGAGGCGCCCAAGCTAGAATTGAAGCCACTTCCGGATCATTTGAAGTATGCTTTCTTGGGAGATGGAGATGAGCTTCCGGTGATTATTGCAAAGAACCTCACACCGGTACAAGAAGACCGTTTGCTTAGAGTCTTGAGAGAGCACAAAACGGATATTGGGTGGACAATTGCGGACATCAAAGGCATTAGTCCATCCATGTGCATGCATAGGATTCTAATGGAAGAGAACGTGAAGCCGGTACGTGATGCTCAACGTCGGCTTAATCCTCCCATGATGGAGGTTGTGAAGAAAGAGATACTCAAATTGCTAAGTGTGGGGGTAATCTACCCAATTTCCGATAGCAAGTGGGTTAGTCCGGTACAAGTGGTACCAAAGAAGTCCGGAGTCACGGTTGTTCGAAATCAAGACGATGAACTTGTTCCTACAAGAGTTCAAACCGGTTGGAGAGTGTGCATTGATTATAGAAAGCTTAATTCCGCAACCCGAAAGGATCACTTTCCTTTACCTTTCATTGATCAAATGTTGGAGCGGTTAGCGGGGCATTCTTATTATTGTTTCTTGGATGGTTATTCGGGATACAATCAAATTGTTATTGCACCGGAGGACCAAGAGAAGTCCACTTTCACTTGTCCGTTTGGAACGTTTGCATATAGACGGATGCCGTTTGGCCTTTGCAATGCGCCGGCTACTTTTCAAAGATGCATGGTAAGTATATTCTCGGATTATGTGGAGCGCATCATCGAGGTATTTATGGATGACTTTAGTGTTTATGGCAATTCTTTTGATGGTTGTTTAAATAACCTTGAACTAGTTCTTAAACGATGCATAGACACAAACCTTGTCCTTAATTGGGAGAAATGTCACTTTATGGTAAACCACGGCATAGTACTTGGTCACATTGTGTCCTCTCGAGGGCTCGAAGTGGACAAGTCAAAGATAGATTTAATAAGAAACTTACAATATCCCACTTCGGTGAGGGAAATCCGTTCTTTTCTTGGCCATGCAGGTTTCTATAGGCGGTTTATCAAGGATTTCTCCAAAATCTCCATGCCGATGTGCAAGTTATTACAAAATGAGGTACCTTTTGACTTCAACAAGGAATGCAAGGATGCTTTTGACAAATTGAAGGAAATGTTGACAAGTGCGCCAATTATCAAATCACCGGATTGGAATCTTCCGTTTGAATTAATGTGTGATGCTAGTGATTATGCGGTTGGAGCCGTTTTGGGTCAAAGAGTGGACAAATTGTCCCATGTTATCTATTATGCATCTAGGACCCTTAATGATGCACAAATCAATTATTCTACCACGGAAAAGGAGTTATTGGCTATAGTTTTTGCGTTGGAAAAATTTCGATCATACTTGGTGGGTACAAAGGTTATTGTGTATTCCGATCATGCCGCACTAAGACACTTAATAAAGAAGAAAGAAGCTAAGCCAAGATTAATCCGGTGGATCCTATTGTTACAAGAGTTCGACATAGAAATTCGTGATAAGAGGGGTGTGGAGAATACCGTTGCGGATCATCTTAGTAGACTTGTTATGTCTCAAGAGGAACTTCCATTACATGACCGCTTTCCGGACGAACAACTTTTCTCCATGGAAGAATCAACACCTTGGTATGCGGATATAGTGAATTACTTGGTGACAAGGAAAGTACCTAATACGATGTCCAACTTCCAAAAGATGAAACTTAAGAAGGTAGCTAAGCAATATGTGTGGGATGAACCATACTTATGGAAATATGGGGTTGATCAAATAATGCGAAGGTGCGTGCCTAATTCCGAATTTCAATCCATTCTCTCCTTTTGCCACACTTTTGCTTGTGGTGGTCACTTTGGATCTAAACATACCGCTCTCAAAGTTCTCGAGAGTGGATTTTATTGGCCCACCTTGTTTGAAGATTCATATGCCTTTTGTAAATCGTGTGATAGATGTCAACGAACGGGCAATCTAGGTGCTCGAAATCAAATTCCACTCACACCAATTCTTGCCGTTGAGATATTTGATGTGTGGGGTATTGATTTTATGGGCCCTTTTGTCAATTCGAATGGGAACTTTTATATACTTCTTGCCGTAGATTATGTTTCGAAATGGGTGGAGGCTAGAGCCACCAAAACTAATGACTCTCAAGTTGTTTGTGATTTTGTAAGGGAAAACATATTCAATAGGCATGGTACACCAAGAGTGGTGATAAGCGATGGAGGCTCACATTTCAAGAAGGCTTTCCACGCTCTCCTCAAGAAGTACAACATAACACACAAAATTGGTACGCCTTACCATCCACAAACTAGTGGACAAGCGGAAATTTCAAATCGTGAGATCAAGTCCATTCTTGAGAAAACGGTGAATACCACAAGGAAAGATTGGAGCTTTAAGCTCAATGATGCACTTTGGGCATATAGAACGGCGTATAAGACACCGATTGGTATGTCTCCATATCGGTTGGTTTATGGCAAGGCTTGTCATCTTCCGGTTGAACTTGAACATAAGGCTTATTGGGAGATAAAGAAATTCAACATGGAGTATGATGAAGCGGGAAACAAAGGAAGTTACAACTAAATGAGTTAGAGGAGATACGTAATGATGCTTACGAGAGTGCCCGGATTTACAAGGAAAAGACCAAGCTTTTTCATGACAAGATGATTTCTCATAAAAGCTTCATCGTGGGACAAAAAGTCCTTTTATATCATTCTCGCCTTAAACTATTTCCTGGAAAGTTAAGGTCCCGTTGGATTGGACCATATGTTGTTACTAATGTTTTTCCTCATGGTGCAGTTGAAATTACTAGTCTTAGAGACAATTCGGTTTCCAAAGTCAACGGCCATAGATTGAAGCCATACTATGAGAACATCGCTTATGTGAATTTTGATGAACTTTCATTTGGAGATGCACTCCCTCTGGAGGAGTAATGTGCGGCAAGAGCTAAGTCGGGCCGTCGACTTTAAAACAAGCGCTTAATGGGAGGCAACCCAAAGGTTTTGTATTTCTTATTCTTTTGCTTTTTATTTTTGTTATTTCTTTTTCTTGTTCCATAACATGTTAAAATTTCCCACCTTGACTTTACTAGGAGGATTCAATTACATTGAGGACAATGTAAGGTTTAAGTGTGGGGGAGTGGTTAAGCATGTATTTCAAAAAAAAAAAAAAAATACAAAAAAAAAAAAAAAAAAAAAAAAAAAAAAAGTTTTACATAAAACCTCCAACTTTTAAAGATTCTAGAGTCACTAGCATACTTCTAGGTATGTTTACATAGAGATTTTGACCGACATAATTGAACTTGGAAATGTTAGAGAACTACATTCGGATTTCTTGCTTGTTAGAGTGTTAAATAATGGATTTAATCATGCCGGTGATGCAAATTTGGTGCAGGGAGAAATGCATTATTAGAGTTGCTGATCAATCATTAGTGGAGACTACCCGTATTCATATCATGTGAGGCACCGACCAGAAATTTTTCCGTCTACTAAAGAGCTTTCTTTTGAGTGTGTGTCACCGTACGTTAATTCCGGGTAGAATGGTGAGCTACTCAACCTCCCACCAATAGAAGCACTACTCTTTGATCTCTTGAGTGCTAATTTTGTCAATCATGAGGGTGACGTCTATAGATGAAAGCTTCCTTCTTGTAGTTCGATTTGCAGTTAGCACCATTCTCTCTCGCGACAACAACGGGTCCATAGAAACACCATCATCATCAACAAGGAGCGACATCAAAATCTACAAGGAAAGTTGAAAAAGTTCACGGTTTACGAGCAACGGAACGAGAAAAAGAGCAAATTTCATATTCAAGTAAAGCAACATACAAAGAGCGGATTTTTACATATATGTTGAGGACTTACAATACAATGAGCATAATTATACATACAAGTATGAAGACTTATTTATAAGAGCAAAGAAAAGCAAAAGGTGAGAATTATTGAAGTTTATGATTTTGAGGCGATACAAGTTGTGAAGAATCAAGCGGTAAAATACTTCTCCCACGGCCATGGTTTATTTTGTATTTAATTTCTCTTTTGTTTTTCAAAAAAAAAAAAAAAAAAAAAAAAAAAAACAAGAGAAATATTTGTTTTGTTAATAAGCCGTGGGGAAGGAAAATATATAAGGAAGTTTCAAGCGACAAGGATTTAAGGTAAAGGTTACAAATTGTTAAGGATTTATGAAATTCGAGAGTTTATCACCAATAGTTGAAGCCGAAGACCAAGAAGATCAAGACGAGGAGCGGAAGACGTTTCTATTGGATGCCGTGAGAGTGGTGTTATCATAATTGGCGATCGGATGTGAAGGTGAGTAAGTAATCTCATCCTCGATAATAATGGTTGATTTCCTTTCGTAGAGATCGTCAGAAAAATGGTTTTTCAAATTGTTAAAAGATGTGGGTTTTTAAAAATATTTCGGAAGTTGTCCTTCCCACCATTCAACGTGTTGCAGGATTTCTCTCTTCATTCCTACCTGCACACATGTGAGAACCATAAAAAGCCGTCTTTTTGAGTGCAATTATCATAAAATCCTTTTTGGTGAGGCAGAAGTCGAGGCGAAATGCTTATTGATCGTTTCTCAAACACGCGTTCTCTCATTATGGTGTGGTTATTTCTCACTCAACATTTAAGAATGAGAATATGTTCTTTAGTATTTCTAACTTCTTATTACTAGCATGCAGAAACTCTATGTCCTCATAACTCTTTGGATGCTTGGGACGCTTGAACGCTTTGAAGTTGTGAGTTTTTAGTTTGATTTGCTCGAGGACTAGCAAAGTCTAAGTGTGGGGGAATTTGATAGGGTGTAGAATACATCCTATTTACTATCTATTGTTTATGCTTTCTTTGCTATTTTTCTTGTAAATTATGTATTTTACGCTTGTTTTGAGTTTTATAGCTACTTTGGAGTCGCACGGAGGAAAAGAAGAAGAAATTATCCAATTTGAGCAAAAGGGCAAAATTGTCATTTCATGGGCGAACACTATCTGGAGCCCAGCCAAGGTTAAGGGGCAACTCTTTTGGGAGGAGTACTAGTAGCAGTCCAGCCAAGGTTAAGGGGCTATAACTTGATTACCCCTTATCAGAAATGCATGAGTACCAATATCCAACCCATTATACAACCCTAAAATTGAGTTTCTTTCTCGCACTCATTCACTCACTCAATCATTTCTACACCAGAAATTGAGAAACAAAACCAGACAAGCGGCTGCTGTGAAAAATGAGATTGCTGAAGCTCGGGAGAAGAAATCAAGAGATGGCAATGAACTGTAGAAGAGGTAGGGTTTATTCAATGTCTGCAACTGGTGGAACTAGGGTTACTGAATTGAAGTTTGAGATGGATACAATCAAGGGTTCGGTGGTGCTCAGCGAGAGATAATGGCGTTGTTAATGGAATTGAAGGTGGCGCTGTTGATATGTAATGGTTGAGCTGAGATGTTGATGATGGTGGGGATTCGAATCTAAGACCGTAGAAATTGCAGCTGTGAATACATAAATGAGAAAGGGTTCGATGTTGCACCTGTAAATCGATTGAGACGTTGCTGCTGTTGTGAAACCGAGAGATCGAGAGATGAGAGATTCAATGGAGATAAAGAAGATTACAGCAGAGATTCAACTCAGCCGTGAGAAGAATAGAGATGGGTTTGTAATTCTGATGGGGAGTGAAATGGAGATCGAGTAGGATCAGAGTTAATGGGTTGGAGCTGCTGCCGATTCAGAGTTGAGTTTGTGATGAAGGAATTGAAGCTCAGGGAGATGCAGTCGAGAATCGAGAGTGGATTAATTGTTGCTGTCGTTCTCGGAAGAAATTGGAAAGGGATTTGATGGCAGAGAGAAATTGCCAGTGAAGCTGGTGATGGTTGTGGTAGCAGGGAATTAAGATGGAGGATCTGAAGCTGTTACAGAGTCGGTGAAGTTAAAATGGGTCTGTGGTTGGAAGAAGCAGAAAAATGATGTTATGAGGTTGAACAACACAGAGAGGAAGAAAGAAATGGTGGTCCTGAGCTTATGGTGAATGGGTTTGTTGTTGGAGTTTGAAGTCTGTTATGACAATGAAGATGTAATTGGAATGATTGAATGCTTATAACTAGATGAATGCCTAGGAATTGTGCTGATGTTGGAAATTGATGAAGACACAGAACAAAGCAGCATGCGTTGATAGCAAGGATACTGTGTATGAATGATTGCAAGGAAGTGTTAGTGCTGTTGTTAATAGAAGAGAAGGAGTTCTTTACTGTTGAGTTAGGATCACTTCGATCTTTTTGCAATGTGCAGTCATTGGTGGTCGAAAACAAGGAGATGCTGCTGTGATTGGAAGCAAATGGGTTGAATCTGTGAAGCTAGATGGGTTCTGAGCTGATGGTGGCTGGTTTTGATAACATTGTGAAGTAGCCAAATGCTGCAATGATGCCAAAAACATACATGTATTGTGATGGAGTTGGAAATGCAGGGGATAATGGGTGTGTCTCAACTGGGTTGCAGTGCAGATGGAGGATAGATTGTAGCTGTGGTTTATGCAGGGAGCAGGCCATGTTGATGAACTGAACTGCAGTTGAGAAGTAGCCAGTGAACATGGGGGAATGTGAGAGGAAGTTGCAGTTATGAAATGGCAGAATGATGCCATGTATTACAGGGAATTGGTGTTATCACAAGAGTTACAGAATGGTTTTGGTGGTGACTATTATGCTGCCTTGGATGTGGTTTCAATGAGGAAGAGCAGCTGAATGAATTGAATTTTGTATGACTGAGGACTGGAAAAAAAATGGGAATGAATGCCATGATGGTTGCAGGTAGGGGTGTCAACGGGTCCGGGTCCTCCCGGGTATCACTAGATCCGGACCCGGACCCTACCTATAAAGGTTGGGTCCGGGTCCTAACAGTTCCGGGTCTGGTTCTTAAACTTGTGGACCCATAACCGGACCCGTTTAAATACCCGGGTACCCGTCGGTTCCGGGTACCCATTGGGTCTTAAGAAAACTATCAAAAAAAATCTCAAAAACTTAATATTTTTCTTTTTTTGGCTTGAATTTAAATAATTTTTATAAAAATTTATTATTATTTCTTATTAATGTACTAAATAAAGATTAAATGTAAGAGAAAATTTTAAAACGAGTAAAATATCAAAGCTAAAACTAGCAAAAACATGAATAAAAGTATGAATAAACGGGTACCCGATACCCGCGGGTACCCAACAGGTATTACCCGTTTGGACCCGTTTAGATTCGGGTACAATCGGGTAATTACCCGTCGGGTCCTAAGTTACTAATGGGTCCAACTTTAGGACCCGGAACCGGACCCAAGTCTACCGAGTCCGGTTCCGGTTCCGGGTTATGGGTACCCATTGACAGCCCTAGTTGCAGGGTGTATAGCCATAATGGCTGGAATTGAAGTGGTGATGCACCATCCTGGTGCAGCACAGATCAGGCCTGTGCAATGGCCTGAGCCAAGATAACCGATCCAGCCGATCCAGCCGACCGGTTGTCAGCCGACACAAATATAATTACACTTTCTTACTACTCAAAATATAAATATAGCAAGGGCAAGAAAGGATCGATCCCACAAAGAGGTCTAGGTTGTCAAATTGTTTCGGTTCCCTATAAATAACACCGGGGTTTTGTGATTATAATAAACTAAATAAAAGCAAATAAAGCAAAGCAAACAAATCAAATCACGGATAAGAAGATATTGGTCATGGATTTCGTTTTCAATCACAAACATGATTTCACCACAATAACTAGAATTGATATTTTAATCTCAACTTTTATCAAAGACCCTAGAATACCTTGATCGCAAGTATATCCCGCAAATCTCCTCATGTCATCAACAAACACATTAAAAGATGCGAATATGAATTCTACCTAAAGGAACAACCTAACGTGTAAAAGCACTAATCAAGTTTAATTCCCTAGATGCATTAGGTTCTATGAAATCAGGCCAATCAAAGCAATCGAACGTGGAAAGCGCACTAATCCGATTTAACAAAGGTTATGGTTCACATATGATCATAAGAATATATCACTACAAACTATAATCATATTTATGCTACTTGTAATCAGGAATCTATCACTTTTGCGTATAATAAATCCTAATCTAGCAAGAGAGATGAAAAGAAACTCAATCGATTCGCGACGCGACTAACAAGCATTCAAATCATGTAACAATATTCACGGTGAATCATAAACGATAATATGAGAGAAAACTAATTTATTGAATTAAAACCCATATCTGGAAATCCAACTTATTCCATAACCAATAATAAAAACTCTAGCTCATATTCATGGAGTTCATAACAAGAAGAAAGAGAAAAGACTTCATGGTTCTAAACCCTAGAAAACTAACTAGAGGCAAAAAGAATAGAAAATATATCATAGATAAGGCTAAGATCTTCCTAAAGTGTTCTCAAACCCTTTTTATACAACTCTCAACTCTGCCCACGATTCCAAAATCTCTCAGCCCATTAGCAGCCACAGCTCAGGTCCAAGTCCATCTACGCCATGAATCGGATCGGATCAGTGAGTCAACTCGGTGTATACCGATTCCAGACGAGTTCTGTCATTTTCAGGCGATTCCGGCCGATTCCAGGCCATTCCTTCACTCCTTGCAATTGTATCAACCTAACATACATCTATTCTCATTCACTTCATTCAGCTATGGCGGCAACATTCAATTGCATCTACGTCACTTTCTTTGTTGCTCAGCTAACCATCTAAAACTCAAACCTCTTCAGCTCTGCGACACATACCACAAACACCATCTGCACATACACAGCCTTACTCAAGTTCCCTGCTTGCCAGTTCACCTGACCATCTCCAACTGCATCTTAACTAGCCTGCACTTAAACTACCTTCTTAAGTTCCAGCTGCTTGTGATTGCAGCTGCACTCCAACTGCGGCTGAATCTTTGCTTCTCCTGCGACTTCAAATACACAACATAACCAGACTTCCCATCAATCCAGCGAACATGCACATTACCAATTCCTGGCTCAATTTCTTCTTAACCATTACAACTTGAACTGCAACTCTTCACTTCCTTCATATCATTCCCTGTACTCAATATCTCAGTTGACGGAAGCCACCAGAAACCCCTAACACTGAGTTGCACTGCAACAGTACCAATACCCATTTGTACTCCATCAACCGAAAATAACTTCACAAGCTCAGCCATAACTCCACCTGCAATTGCGCATCAAGCTCAAAGATCATTTCTGTCTCGTAATTCCACGATACCCATCTTGCCATTCTTCTCATCACAGCTGCACTATCCATCGTCACAGCCCATTGCCTGTCTGCGGCAGCATCGATCTCTTGCCACTCATGCAATTGTAAACTCGTCTTGCACCTGCAACTGCATCACCAGCACTGCCTTTACCTGCACCTTGCTCAAATCAGCAGCATCTCCCATAACAGCAGCATCTCACAATCATTCAACATTTCTCACTTGGCAAGAACTAACTTCAGTCATAGCACTTGCAATTTCATCTCAAGCAACCATTTTCTCTTCTCAAGCACAGCAACAACCAATTCAGCTCTGCCCATCAGCTTCCATCTGCCATTTCCAATTGTAGCTCAAGCACCTCCTTGTTCATCACCATGAATCTTAACTCCAACCCAAGCAGCCATTAGAGCAACAGCTCTACCAAATCAAATTTGAACTTCTTAATCCTCATTCCTTCCTTAATCTTCTCAAATCAAATGCCCGAATCTTCCCTATACTCACATTGATTTCCTTTTAAACCTCATTTGAGACAAACCCACTAATTTGAGATCTCCAATTCATCTATACATCTCAAGCACCAGAAGCCATCAAACCCATCTCAAATTGAACCATACTCGTAATTTCACAAATCTCGCACCTCATCTTCCAGGGATATGTTCTTCACTGAACCCTAACTGCAGTTTAAGTTCTCGACATCAATGATTATTCATTCCCTGTGAAATTCGTCTCAATCATCAATTCGTGATAAACCCATCTCTGCTCTTCAACCAAAAACCCTTGTATCTTCGTTTTCTTCAGTATACTCCCATGAATCGACAACAACCCCAAAATCGAAGAAAGCCCTAATTTCTTCTCCTGATGCTTTCTCTCAACCTCATATAATTATCCAGCAGCAACATCCTGTTTCACCATTTCTCGATTTCAATCTGATATCTCTTTCGAGACGGCGGCTTTGTTCTTCTCTGAATTTGAGGTGAGTGATAAGTTGTCTGAGAAACTCGACCTATCGGTCTGTAAGTTGAATTCCAATGAATTCCAGGTATTGTGTAGGAATAAGAATTGCTATTGACACCCAACATAGGATAAGGGCCACATAGTACTCCTTTTGTGCTGTCAGTCCTTGGGAACCGACAAGCTTAAATGTTGACTTTGCTCGTAACCCTCTCATACGGAACCGGAATGGCCTCGTTCTTTCGCCGATAGCTCCGCCTTTTCGCTCTCTGCAAGATGACGAGAAAAAATCCTGGACTTGAGCGAGTTCCACTTCTTTTTGCCCCAATGACTCCAAAACACCTAACACACTCAAAAGCAAACATAAGATACATAATTTACAAGAAAACTCGCAAAGAAAGCGTAACTACTAGATAGTGAATTAGGTGTTTTAGGCACCTATCAGATTCCCCCACACTTAGACTTTGCTAGTCCTCGAGCAAATCAAACAAAAATAATTATAAAGAATACATACAACTCCGTCTCGTCGAGGCTACGGTTAATTTTAGCATAAATAACAAGCCTTTAAACCCCTAGGTGTCCCTAGTGGACGAGTTATAGTCTCGTGAAGGTTTACAAGAGGTCTGCCTACAAACCTATATTGTAACACCCCGATTTTCGGGCCCGGATCCTGCCCGGATCCATGCCCGAAAACCCGAAGTGCTACTTGGATACCATAGCCGAAGCCCGGCTACTAAGCCCAAGCTCTTTAAGTAATTCATTTGGGCTTAATTAATTCATGTTCGCTTTGAGAAGTTTATCGCAGCGGAATACTCAGAAATTCATTTAGGAAATCTAACCGTTGATTTAACCTAATTTTAAAGCCACCAGAAGAAAACACATTTTTGTCCTCAAATAAAAATATTAACACCGTTCAAGATTTAAGACTTAATTAATAATAAAGATTTCAAATACCAAATTGTAAAACAGAAAACGGACCAAGGTAGATTCCTAGAATTTTATAGGCTTCGTACGAGTTCCAAAATTCATGATATTTATATGTATTAATCCAAACTGTAAATAATATTGGTTATAAATTTTCTAGAATTTTTAAATAAAGTTTAATAGACTAATACCGCAGTCAAACTCGTAGTTGACCAGCACTACAAAAAAACAAAACAGTGACACTCTGTTTTAGAAAAATTATATTAAATCGCGCGCAACTCAAAATTGGATGAGTCCTGTCATTTTATAAAGATAAAACATAGATGATGATTTCCTATGTGGACACTAAGATCTAAAAACCAATATATCATAGCTCTTAATTAGGATTTTTATAAGACATTTAAAACAGTCAGATATTTTCTGGATTTAACACTCGTATAAAGAATTATTTTAAAAATAGTTATACAACTCAGAAAATTCTATAAATTTTATCAAATGTCCCTTAAGATGTTTTACACTTATTACAAAAATAATCACATCTAAACATATTGATAATTTAAAAAGAAGATTAGTCAACTAAACATCATACAATATTTTTACAGCATTCAAACTAAGATTAATTACATCTTAAAATAGAATTTTAGGAATAAATGATAACTTTAGACATCTCTAATCATTCTCTAGGCTCCAAGTTGATCAACTCCCTTGTCACGCATCAAATCTGGAATTTTTGTCATAATACGACGTGAGTTGTGACACCCAGTAGGCAAAGAAGCAACAAAACATTTTATGCAATATTTTTCAATTCATTTTAAAAACATCTAACATGATTAACAACACCGCAAACACATGGAAACACCTCATCCATAAACAACAATAAATTCAATCAATCCGCTCGCCCCAGGGAGCCCCACGTGGGTTTAGGGAAACAAAACCGTTCCCAAGGATATCTCGTATCCCATCAAAGTTATTTTTAAGAATCACAATCTATGGACCGCAGCCCAACATTCATAATCATACTCACAACATCGATTATCATTCATATATTAATGAAAACTTGCAAAATAAATTTAATTAAAAGAAACTTAAATAAAAAGAAGGTTTTTGATTGTGTTGCGCCTACCTCAACCGCTATCCAAAACTAAGAAGCGAACAAATGAGCCGTAACAACTATCTCCGTTGCTGGGATAAATCTTCTAAACACCTCACAAAAGTAATGAGATACGGCACAATAACTAGGCTTTATCTGTAGGCTAATGGAATTTCTATATCTCCCCTTCTCTCTCTTTTAAAAGTTTTTATCCTATTACGCCACCAACATCTAGGCAATTCAGAAGCCGGTATAGGAAAAATGAAACAAACAATATCAACACTGGTCTTTCTTATTAGGAAAATTCTTATACGATGGAATCAAGTCCAACCACTCCTGGATTGACACACGGCAAAGCATTAACTGCAAATAAGATTTCCTCCCATTTTACCAAAATCTCAAAGCACACTTAGTTTATTCTCTGGCGTAAATCAAGTATCGCCACCAAGGTATACAGTAAGAGGAAGTAAGTCTAAGATGTCAAATGTCAACATAGATTCGTCTTATTAGGAAATTCTCAGTTTACTAACCTCAACCATCCAATCCTAGCTTACCTAGTGTCAACACAAAATCAAAAACTTAACAAAATAATTCCAAGAGTCATATTTTCAATGCATGTGAAGGGGAAGAATTTTATTACCTTGTACTAAGCATAGCTAGGTGTCGCACTTTTGAATGGATACTTTACCAATGAGCTATTAAATTTCTATCAAACAAAATCTTGTAAAACACCTCTATTTTAGAAATTTTCTTCCTATTCATAGTAGTACTCATTTTTCTTAACTATTTGCTACCAAGAATACGAGACTAATACTATTGTCAATACGGTAATACCATTAGCTAAATGTATTGCACTCATTTATAATGTATATATATATATTTTATAAGCATCAACCTACTTTTAATTTAAAACTTAGCACATATACACGGTACTACCTAATAATTCATATATTCTACCCCAAAAAAAATATAAATTACCAAATTACCCTTTATTAGTAAAAGACAAAAATGCCCTTAAAATTGGGACGGATATTACATATATTCCAAACTCCGTCTATTTGTGACAAATCAATGAACGAATCCAAAATGACTACAGGAGGAGGTACCTTGCAAATTCAATTCATATATTAGTAAATAAACTCTAATTAGATAGTCGAACAAGCCACAATACTCGGAAACTAACAAACCACAATCACAATGAAAAGATTAAGAAGATGGATATAGATGTTGATGTTGGCGAATGTTCACAAGTGTTCGATGTTTCCCATATCTGTCTGAAGGTCACTGCTAAGATGAACCTATTCCTATTGGATTGAGCTACTTGGTCAATTCTAGTGTCAACACACTGGCATATACAAGGGAACCAGGAGTGACTTTATTCACCAAATATAAAACTTCCTTTTCTTTTTCTTTTCTTTTTCACTTTTTTTTTTTTAGACGGCATGATTAGATCAAACTGGATCCAAGCGCATGCTTCTTGTCAGCAAGTACATGATAGTTGCCTTGGATCCTGCATTCCACGCTTGTTTAGGCGACGGAGAGACAGGGACTACGTTTCACACATACTGCTATTCCCAAGTGTCTTTTTATTCCGTTTGGTCTAATTGGTCGGTCTTTTTTTTTTTTTTTTTTTTTTTTTTTTTTTTTTTCTTTTTCATATATATTTTTTCATCATTTTTTTTTCTTTTTCTAGTAACTCAATCACTCTATTTCATCCTAGCAGTAATAACACGTCGATGTTTAGTGACCCACCAAAGCACTTAGAGAACAATAGATAAATATGGAAAAATAAAAATAGAATGTGATATGGTGATATTCCGAGATATGGTAACAACTATCATGTTAATTTGTGATTTCTGAGCTATATTCTTCCCTTTTAGTTAATTGGTTCCTCAACTCCTACATTCAAAATGGTTCCATCCACTAATGGTGTCATCCTAAAGGCACAAGTTCTAGATTTCGGAGTTCAAAAAGCACAAATTTTTCTGATTTTTTTTTTTTTTTAAAGGCATAAAACAAACTAAAACAAACTATACAAACATATAAATGCTCCCCCACACTTAAACTTCACATTGTCCTCAATGTGTAAAAACGAAAGTTCTGAATTCTGACGTAACAGCAGATAAAACGCAAAAACTGTGCAAATTGGTAAGGAATTTGGAAAAACTCCATTTCACAAAAGTTGTTCAGCTACGTGTTTTCTACACAGTGTCAAAATTTCACAGTGTTTTGATAAACGGTCTGACAGTTATGGTCTCTGGACTGAACTACGCGCAGTCCGAAATTTTCTGACGAAAAGGTATTCGTCATAATTCTCTTCTAAGATAGATTACGGACTCAATGAAATTAAACATAGGGATGCAAATATGATATGAAAACAGTAAAAAATAAATAAACGAAACAAAAATAAAATGCAAAAGGATAAGAGATACAAAACCGGTGGGTTGCCTCCCACTTAGCGCTTGTTTTAAAGTCGACGGCCCGACTTAGCTTCTTGTAAAATTCATTCCCCATACACCAATAATCTGAAAAGTTGGGGATCCGTCCATAGAACCTGTTTTGCAAACACTAGCTTCACACAAATATTAGTAACATAAAGCAAAAGTGAAACTATGAACCGATAAAAGCTTCCCCCACACTCATTCTTGTCCACACTTGGAAGTGTATAAAGAATATAGAAGTCGGGTACTTCCACGGTTTCTTGGTCCATAACCTGCATAGTATGAGAATCAAGTATCTCTAATGGCGGAAAACGAGAAACAAAGTCATTCAACAATACTCCCGAAGCACATACATTCAAACCAAATAGAGGTAAAGGAGAAGAAATAATAGGCAAAGGGTTAGATAAACCTTTCACAATCTCTTGTATCACGGAATCCTCTTCATCCTTGAAAAACTCAAGTGAATTATTCACCTCTTGTGTATCATGGTCCTCTATCAAACCTTGCAACCATTCTTCGTCCGTTTCTGCCGTAACCAAAGTCTCGACATAAACATCATCATTACAATCATTTGCAAGCTCAATTGGGTCTTCCACAATATTGGTCAAACCGGTCTCATTCTCAACACACTCCTCTTTGTTGTAAGGCACATATTCTTTTGCGGATCCAAATTTTATCATAAGAAACTTTTTTAGAACACTCGAAAATGCATCATCCTCAAGCTCCACCCTTTGAATAGGCTCTTGATCATTATTAAGATCAATGCTTGAATAATCTACACAAGTGTCGACATATTCCTCTTCGTCTTCATCTTGATCCCAAAAAGACTCCTCGGAGATGTCACCATGAGTTGTTTCAAGCAATGTATCATAATCACCGTCACTATCATAGTCAACATAAGATTGTTCCTCGCTGAATTTAGTGTTGCTAATTCTAACTCATCCTTTTGAATAGGTGAATGATCATTATTACGATCAAGAGTTGAGTTAGCCACACAATTATCCACGAAAGTGCCCAAGGATTGGCCTTTTTCAACATTAGCATCAATCAAATATTCATCACAAACCATATGCACATAATTATCCATATCTTCCTTGTATTGATCAATGCCTCTTCGCAAGCTAGCAAAACCTTCACGAAGTTCTTGGAGTTGCTCGTTTGTAGTCTCTTTTGCTTTTTGAAATTCCTCTTGTAAAAAGTTGGAAACATGATCTATAAAGTTAGAGACTTTTTGTTCACAAGCATAAGAATCCTCCCATTCTTGTGGTTGTTCCCCGCCATAAGGTTGTTGAGGAAAACCATAAGGTTCCATGGAATATTGGTCATAACCAATGAATTGGTTTTGATTATACCCATGGAATTGGTAGTTTTCGTATTGTTGAGGTTGAAATCCGTATTGATTGCTCCAATATGCTCCTTCCATAGAAATAAGCACCTGAAATAATTCTCAAACCAAGGTTAAAACCCAGAAAATAAGAAAAAATAAAACAAAAACTAAATACAAAAATAAGAAACCAAAAACAATTAACAACCGCTGCCTCCCCGGCAAGCAATGCGCGCCAAAATTTGACCGGTTGTCAGCCGACACAAATATAATTACACTTTCTTACTACTCAAAATATAAATATAGCAAGGGCAAGAAAGGATCGATCCCACAGAGAGGTCTAGGTTGTCAAATTGTTTCGGTTCCCTATAAATAACACCGGGGTTTTGTGATTATAATAAACTAAATAAAAGCAAATAAAGCAAAGCAAACAAATCAAATCACGGATAAGAAGATATTGGTCATGGATTTCATTTTCAATCACAAACATGATTTCACCACAATAACTAGAATTGATATTTTAATCTCAACTTTTATCAAAGACCCTAGAATACCTTGATCGCAAGTATATCCCGCAAATCTCCTCATGTCATCAACAAACACATTAAAAGATGCGAATATGAATTCTACCTAAAGGAACAACCTAACGTGTAAAAGCACTAATCAAGTTTAATTCCCTAGATGCATTAGGTTCTATGAAATCAGGCCAATCAAAGCAATCGAACGTGGAAAGCGCACTAATCCGATTTAACAAAGGTTATGGTTCACATATGATCATAAGAATATATCACTACAAACTATAATCATATTTATGCTACTTGTAATCAGGAATCTATCACTTTTGCGTATAATAAATCCTAATCTAGCAAGAGAGATGAAAAGAAACTCAATCGATTCGCGACGCGACTAACAAGCATTCAAATCATGTAACAATATTCACGGTGAATCATAAACGATAATATGAGAGAAAACTAATTTATTGAATTAAAACCCATATTTGGAAATCCAACTTATTCCATAACCAATAATAAAAACTCTAGCTCATATTCATGGAGTTCATAACAAGAAGAAAGAGAAAAGACTTCATGGTTCTAAACCCTAGAAAACTAACTAGAGGCAAAAAGAATAGAAAAGATATCATAGATAAGGCTAAGATCTTCTTAAAGTGTTCTCAAACCCTTTTTATACAACTCTCAACTCTGCCCACGATTCCAAAATCTCTCAGCCCATTAGCAGCCACAGCTCAGGTCCAAGTCCATCTACGCCATGAATCGGATCGGATCAGTGAGTCAACTCGGTGTATACCGATTCCAGACGAGTTACATGCATTTTAGGGCGATTCCGCCGATTCCAGGCCATTCCTTCACTCCTTGCAATTGTATCAACCTAACATACATCTATTCTCATTCACTTCATTCAGCTATGGCGGCAACATTCAATTGCAGCTACGTCACTTTCTTTGCTGCTCAGCTAACCATCTAAAACTCAAACCTCTTCAGCTCTGCGACACATACCACAAACACCATCTGCACATACACAGCCTTACTCAAGTTCCCTGCTTGCCAGTTCACCTGACCATCTCCAACTGCATCTTAACTAGCCTGCACTTAAACTGCCTTCTTAAGTTCCAGCTGCTTGTGATTGCAGCTGCACTCCAACTGCGGCTGAATCTTTGCTTCTCCTGCGACTTCAAATACACAACATAACCAGACTTCCCATCAATCCATATGAACATGCACATTACCAATTCCTGGCTCAATTTCTTCTTAACCATTACAACTTGAACTGCAACTCTTCACTTCCTTCATATCATTCCCTGTACTCAATATCTCAGTTGACGGAAGCCACCAGAAACCCCTAACACTGAGTTGCACTGCAACAGTACCAATACCCATTTGTACTCCATCAACCGAAAATAGCTTCACAAGCTTAGCCATAACTCCACCTGCAATTGCGCATCAAGCTCAGCATCATTTCCTGTCTCAGAATTCCACGATACCCATCTTGCCATTCTTCTCATCACAGCTGCACTATCCATCGTCACAACCCATTGCCTGTCTGCGGCAGCATCGATCTCTTGCCACTCCTGCAATTGTAAACTCGTCTTGCACCTGCAACTGCATCACTAGCACTGCCTTTACCTGCACCTTGCTCAAATCAGCAGTATCTCCCATAACAGCAGCATCTCACAATCATTCAACATTTCTCATTTGGCAAGAACTAACTTCAGTCATAGCACTTGCAATTTCATCTCAAACAACCATTTTCTCTTCTCAAGCACAGCAACAACCAATTCAGCTCTGCCCATCAGCTTGCATCTGCCATTTCCGATTGTAGCTCAAGCACCTCCTTGTTCATCACCATGAATCTTAACTCCAACCCAAGCAGCCATTAGAGCAACAGCTCTACCAAATCAAATTTGAACTTCTTAATCCTCATTCCTTCCTTAATCTTCTCAGTCAAATTAATCTTCCCTATACTCACATTGATTTCCTTTTAAACCTCATTTGAGACAAACCCACTAATTTGAGATCTCCAATTCATCTATACATCTCAAGCACCAGAAGCCATCAAACCCATCTCAAATTGAACCATACTCGTAATTTCACAAATCTCGCACCTCATCTTCCAGGGATATGTTCTTCACTGAACCCTAACTGCAGTTTAAGTTCTCGACATCAATGATTATTCATTCCCTGTGAAATTCGTCTCAATTATAAATTCGTGATAAACCCATCTCTGCTCTTCAACCAAAAACCCTTGTATCTTCGTTTTCTTCAGTATACTCCCATGAATCGACAACAACCCCAAAATCGAAGAAAGCCCTAATTTCTTCTCCTGATGCTTTCTCTCAACCTCATATAATTATCCAGCAGAAGAACAACTGTTTCACCATTTCTCGATTTCAATCGATATCTCTTTCGAGACGACAACTTTGTTCTTCTCTCGAATTTGAGGTGAGTGATAAGTTGTGTCTGAGAAACTCGACCTATCGGTGCAGTAAGTTGAATTCCTCTGAATTCCGTGTATTGTGTAGGAATAAGAATTGCTATTGACACCCAACATAGGATAAGGGCCACATAGTACTCCTTTTGTCTTTGTCGAGTCCTTGGGAACCGACAAGCTTAAATGTTAACTTTGCTCGTAACCCTCTCATACGGAACCGGAATGGCCTCGTTCTTTTTCGCCGATAGCTCCGCCTTTTCGCTCTCTGCAAGATGACGAGAAAAAATCCTGGACTTGAGCGAGTTCCACTTCTTTTTGCCCCAATGACTCCAAAACACCTAACACACTCAAAAGCAAACATAAGATACATAATTTACAAGAAAACTCGCAAAGAAAGCGTAACTACTAGATAGTGAATTAGGTGTTTTAGACACCTATCACCAGCTCAGCCGAGTAAGACAAGTCAGCCACCTAGGGAGCTGACTCAGTGTCTGACTACTTTTTCCCTTGACCTTCTTGACTGATGGTTTGACTTTTTGACCGTTAGTCCTAACGGTGGACTGACGGAATATTCTGTCGAATATACCAGTGACGGTAAAATTTTCAGGTGGCCGGCGGTGACTATTCCGGTCGGATTCCGGCCATAATACCAGTTTTCCGGCTAGCCAAAAATTCCAGAATTTTCTGTGGACTTCTCTCATGGGTGTGAAGACTTGGACTAGGAATTGGATGGAGAATTGGGCTCAAATTTGGAAAGAGAAGATGGAAGAAGAGAAAGACTTGAATTTGGAAATTGAATTGCTAAAGGAAAAGGATTCTATTCCTTGGAAGATATGGAGAATATTGAAGCCTATAAGTAGAGAAGTTCTCTACACATCTCTTTACACATATCTTTTTACACACCTCTCTACACACACAACACTTCTCTTTTCTTTATTCTTTGTGTGAACTCTTTAGCATGAGTAGCTAATTTTCTTATTGATTGAGGATGAATTCCTAGTTCTTAATATGTTTTGAGTTTTGTTTCAATTCTATCTTGAAGTTTTTCACATGATTGTCGTTTGTTTTTACTATTAGGAATGTTTATACATTCATGGTTGATTGATAGATTGTTTAGAGTGCACGCTAAATTGATTTGTTAATTTGATCTAAAGCTAGTGAAAGTTAGGGGATAAGTAATCATTTCTTGACTCTTTACATAAGTAGCAAACACGAGACCTTGCGGAGGGATTCCGTGGAGCAATTGTGTGTGAAAACAACGTTAGCAAGTAGACCTTGATCTAAGAGTCTAACTACTAATATCAACCTAATAAGTTCATAAATCTTAATGCGTTTATTTAAATTACATCTTGAGTGATCTACTACTAGGTGGTTTGGTAAATAGAATCCGGTAGTCGAGAACTTCCGTGTCCGGTGATACAAGGGATTTTGGGGCTAGCTAAGCGAACCTGCTATCCTACGGTTGGTGATAATCTGTGACTAATAACAAGTAGAAAAGAACATAACTTGATTCATTGTTTTGCAACGAAGAATGATTCCTTGATCTTGTCTCTCTTATTGATTTCAACTTTACCTTTTAATTGCTTTGTTTATTTTCTTTTGCTTTATACATCCCCCCTTTTTGTGACAATTTTTACAACTAGAATCTCTTGCTCCTCGTGGGAACGAACTTGACTTCCATTATATTATTTTTAATTGAGTGGAAATAAGATATTAATTTGATTGCACCTACGACACGCATCAAGAACTTCTCTACTTATAGGCTTCAATGTTCTCCAAATCTTCCAAGGAATAGAATCCTCATTCCATAATAATTCAATTTCCAAGTTCAAGTCTTTCTCAAATCCTCCATCTTCTCTTTCCAAATTTGAGCCCAATTCCACAAACCCATGAGTTTAGATGATTCTAGAGAATTCTTCACAAATTTTCATCCAATTTCCAAATCTAAGTCTTCACACCCATGAAAGAAACCCACACAAAAATCTGTTATTTTGATCGCCGGAAAAGTCCTTTGGGTCACCGGAATCCGGCCAGAAAAGTCGCCGCCGGCCACTGAAAATTTCTTTCGGTCGACGGAATATTCGTTACGATACCGTCAGATATAACTGTCAAACTAACAGTCCGCGTTAGTCAACCGGGTCAAGGGAGTAGAGTCAGCCACCGAGTCAGCATCTTACTCGGCTAACTGGTCTTACTCAGCTGAGTTGGATCGGCTCATTCACCGGTAACGAGTTGAATCGTCGGAGGGAAAATTCAGACAGAGTTTCCTCTGTTTCCTGGGCATTTCTCAGGCCAATTTTAGGCCGATTTTAGTCTTTTCCTGTTAAGAAACCTAACATACATCTAGTTCAAGCACTCTTCACTGCAGCAATGCTCATTCATCAGTCCCTGTAACAACAATTCATCCTCCTTTCTTGTCTGCAACACCTCCAAAGCTCTAACCCATATAATCAGCAGCACCAACACTTTCTTGCACCATTCCTAACATTCATCTACACATTAATCTTCATTCCCTGTGACTTATGAATAACCACTCATTCTCATCTCTTGGCTTCAAGAACACCACAACCCCTGACAGCAACAGGTTCAACCCTTAAGCCGATTTGAACCCATCTGTTTCACGGCGAGCCAATGTTTCTCGAACAGCACCAAACCCATTTAGCATCCGCCATTTTATCCTCTTTCCCTGTTTAGCAGCACCACCAGTTTCTTCTGTGTTCTTCTCATTTATCAACAACATCAATATCTATTTCTCAAATTCATAGCAACAACCAATCTCAGATTCTCATCAAACCCATCTGCTCTTCTTCAAACCCTCAGACTTCAATCTATCTCTGCTCAATCATCTCCATCAAATCCCCTTCTAAAATTCTGCTCAAAACCCATTCAATCTCAGATTACTTCGAACCCATTTCTCACCACCAACAGCGAATTCAATAAAAACCCATTACAAATTTCATTTCCATTTTCTTCTTCTCTGAGTTACAGCATCAACTCAAACCCTAACATCAATTTCTCTTCCAACGTCTCAGCAAACCCATTTCCTTCTATGTGGCATCACGAAGAGCTTCAATTTCTTCTCTCGGTACATCAGCAGCAACGGCTGCTCTTCTCCATGGATGAGCCACAATGAATACCACCATCTCTTCTGAAATCTTTACAGCGACAGATACCCATCACAAACAACGACAGCTTCATCCATCTCGATTAACATCCATCGATAGCAACAGTGCTACAAATCCATGGTAGCTCTCATCATCTTCTCTGATTTCTCTACAAATCGAACCCCGTGAAATCAATCATAACCCGAGTGTTCTTCTTTATGTACTCGATGTCGATTTCGATTTCCTCCATCTGCCTGGCTGCGCCTCTTTTTTCTTTCTCAATTTCATCAAATGGGAAGAATGAAATGAATGTTACACAGTCGATCTCAATTTAGGTTTTATTTGGGGACGGCTATTTGCACCCACAGTGCTAATGGATGTGGTCACCCCAGGATAACCCCATAACCTTAGCTAGTCTGTCTTTAGTGCTTCTCTAAAAGAAAGTTGCCCCTTAACCCTGACTGGGCTCCAAATAGTGTTCGCCCCTGAAATGACAATTTTTCCCTTTTTGCTCAAATAGAGTTATTTCTTCTTATTTTCCTCCGTGTGACTCCAAAGTAGCTACAAAACTCAAAACAGGCGTAAAATACATAATTTACAAGAAAAATAGCAAAGAAAGCATAAAAAATAGATAGTAAATAGGATGTATTCTACACCCTATCACAAAACTCATCTAAGAGTCGCTTGATTATGTACTAGAGACAACTTCGTTTAGGTTAGAATGTTGAGACATACAAGTATTACTCGAAGAAATGAAGAGCATGAAGAAGTAACGAACTACAACGACGACATCATCTTTCCTCTTGAGGATAATAATATTGACTTGAAATGTTTCATTCTTAACGTATCTTTCAAGTCGTGCTATATTGAAAACATAACTGCGAAGCTGTGTATTGGATATAATACTCTATTAGTGAGACATGATCATATGATCATAGTATTAGGGAATTAGACTACGAAGTATAACGCTTATCTTTTGAACTTCGTAGATATGACATCGACATAATCTTATGAATGCTGTTATGATTATGTGAATGGGTAATGGTGAAGATTTCATCATAAGAAACAATATTTTATATTTGTTTAAATGAAGTACATTCATGAACTTGTTTTATGAATCGAAAGGGAAATCGCTAGGCTTATTGGTACGGCTATTCATTGCAAATCTTTGGATTACCAATATGTGTGAGATGGTAGAACCGATCGTAACTTTGTTATGTATCTTGGTATAACTAATCACAATGCCTGACTTATGATTTGGTATGACTAGTTTTGATTAATAAGTGTAACCGATCCTAAGTAATCACCTGAGATGGTATGATCGATATTTGTAATTGGTGTGATCGATCCTAGTAATTGGTGTTACCAATCACAGAGTGTTGTGTAATATATTTTTGTAATTGGTGTAACCGGTCCTAGTAATTGGTGTAACCGATCCTGGTAATTGGTGTAACCGATCCTAGTGACTAGTGTGACCGATCACAAGCAATACCATGAGTATATGGTAACCGGTCCTGGTAATTGATGTATCTGATCCCGGTAACTTATGTGACCGATCACAAGTGTTTCCATATGAGGGTGTAACCGATCCTAGTGATTGGTAGAACCGATTGAACACATGTATGTGATTTGATATTTGATCAATCACATAGTAGTCTTGGAATACAGTTGAACCAATTCTAAACTTGTTTGGAAGTGTGGTAAAACCGATTTCAAGAATGTAAATATGAAAGATGATTTACAGAGAAAAGATGTCAACATACTTTGAACACGGACAATAACTCTTATCATTTATTGTTCAAACATATTTCCATAGTACTCAAGGAGATCCTTTACCGAAATTAATTGAGAATCTTTTAATTAAGGTTTTTGGTTATATATGCTTTTAATGACCAACAATTAAATGTATATCTCAAGAGAATAAAAATTAATAATGTGCATATACTAATTGGAGATTTTTTATTGAGAGATTTCGGAAATATTGAACAAGCATTTACTGGAATTATGAAAACCGAATCTTGCCATTCATTGTATATCTTGAGAATATTTTCGGTTTTGGAAATTCCTTGGTGCCAAAACATCCTTGGTCTATAAATACCTAAGTTTGCATTTCTAGCAAATTATCCTAAGAGCCAGGCAAACTTCATCTTTTTGTTGTTTTTAGTGGAGCCGTCTATCCGGAGAGGAAAGTACCCTAATTAGGCGAAATCTCTTACGACCGCTCGTTTAAAGACTTCCGTGGGATCAACAAGCTCTACGAGTACCGTTAGTGGGAAACTAGATAATTGCAGTGTTATTAGTTTTCGAATGATTTGATTGACTAACGGTTGTTGAAACTTTAATTGCACCTAGTTTTTTTATTCTTGAGAATCTTTTCTTCTGATATAAGATTCACTCAAACTAGATCGAAGTATCGACGGGATGTTTAGAACTGTTTGTAGATCTAAAGACATCTTGTGATAATTCATTGTTAACAGACTCCGTTCTGTGCGTGATTGATCAGAAGAGATTCAATTGGTGTTGTGCAGGTTTTAATTCAAGATTAAAGAAGATTTCTTATTGGTTTCTCATATCTTTATGTTGCACAAACCTTGATCGGCTGGGATCCAACTAGAATCAGATTTATTCGATTGATTAGTTGCGTGAGATCAGCATTCTCAATATATCTCTTTGAGATTTATTTGGATTGAGTGTGAATCTAAACTTGGCTACTTCGGTAGTTGTTGGATAGATTGATCTAACCAGGCAAATAAGTGTATTAGCTTAAAGAGAAAAGCCTTTGCATATGACTTGAGATATCTTTATCTAGAAAGAATTAATAGAGTTGTTACCAAATAGATTTGTTGTTCCTTTACTGTTTGGAATACGATCCAAAGGAATTGTTCCAGTGCGTGCACTCATCGAAGTCGAAAGCGCAGGGATACTGAGGAAACTAAGTGAACTAGGGGTACGTAGTTGCTTGGTCTTAACTATACGAAGTTGGTTTAGATTTTGTATAGCGGCTTAATTGTGAGAGTATTCAATTCTGGACTTGGTCCCGGGGTTTTTCTACATTTGTAGTTTTCCTCGTTAACAAAATCTTGTTGTGTCATTTACTTTTCCTTTCCACAATTATAATTGTTGTTATTATAATTTAAAGTAAATTGCACAAACGTTAACTCCGCTTTACTTGATAGTGATCCTATAGAGTTTGGTTAAGTCCTAACCTATTATCAAGTAATCACACTTTGGTAGTCGTATTGTCTCGATATCGTATCCATAGACAATCACACAAAGTGTGAATACCGATTTGTCATATTGTCTTGACTTTGTCCATAGACAATCACTTTCGGTAAGAGGACTTATAGGTGGATAAATTAAAGATTGTGGTGTATTTGGATACCCTCGTCTTTTCAGCCTCCAGCAAGACCCACAGGGTCAAAAATAAACCAATTTTATATCCTATCCCCTTAACACATGGTTCCACAAAATCTCTCATGTTTTTAGTTTCCGACAAGAAGAGAATGTCCGGGTCATTTTTATCTACTATATCTCTAATTAAGATGTGACTTTGTCAAGTCATCCCTGAGACCCTGACAATTCCATCCTATAATTTTTAGATTTCCTACATGATGTGTGTAGTGATTGTTATGCAGATGGTATTTATAAGATTGGGTTATAGCTTTCCTGACAAGGTTGTCATCAATTTTAACATTTATGAGAATAGAAATGATGTAGAGCTCAAAATGAATAAGATAATGATTGCAAGATATGGGTATTGATATAGCATTTACATGGGACTCCTGGTTTGTATTATTATTTCTGCATTTTTCCACGTGTCCCTCGTTGTTAGAGCACTGCTCGGTCGAACTCGCAAGCGTTGCTATCTCAAGCTTGTTTGTCAATGTTAGTGATCAAAGCTATAAGTCTAGATTTCTAGTCTACTTATAAATGTCTCGGACTATGATAGATTGTTTAGTTGAGCATTAGACTTCACGACGTTCATCAATTGAAGACGAAGAACTACTAAGAAGAGCTTGTGGAACTTCATCAACAAAAGGTATGTGAAGACTAAAACTCATCTATCACTTGGAAAGTTTATTTATACTATATCTCCTATATTGAGACATAAGTCGTAGTGCTATATAGTTTTCTATTATGCACATCTGAGATTTTGAGCTGAGTTTAACTCGCTTACATATTTATCGAAATATGTGTTGGTAAGCTTTCGCTTCAACCAAGTTCATCTTATATTCTTGACGAAAGTCAAAAGATGATCCTGTGAAAATCGCCGAGTAACATCTTACATGGTTTGTGTATCTTGTCTCGTGTGCCTGATCAAAAGAGACAAGATTGTGCACACCTCAGGCTTTAGGAAAAGATAATTATTTTAGATTGTTTTGTTTTTCTCTTTATAGTTTTGTTGTGCTTTGCAAGTTTCTTCCAGCTTTTATATCTAATTGATATTGAAAGGGACTTCCCTGTTTAGTCAATGAAATAGGGTTATTCTCGAAAATTCTACCTTCTTTAGGGTTGAGAGTTGTGCGTGCGTGAACTTGTGTGTTTTAAGTTTTCGTAACCCTACATTCTTTTTCCTCCTCTTGAAACTCTTTTTATCATAAGACTGCTTGTTGAGATTATCTTATGATTTCCTCTCACAATTACGTACGTATGGATACTCCAAGCATTATGTCTTCTGATGGAAAAGATGTTCATATGATTGTTAAGCCATCAATCATGAAGGAAAAAGATAAATCTCCGTTACCTCCAACTTTGAAATGAAAAAGAAGGAATGTGAGGAAGCCAAGAGTTGTTCCTTCAAATTCTCAGAAGTTTTCTGGTGTTCTTGAAGAGTTGAAGGAAACAAGGAAGGAGATTCAGGAAATAAAGGCTATTGTTTTGAGAACTATTGAAATTCAGAAGGCCCTGGTTCGGCATCAGTTTAAAAGGTTTGTTGGAATTGAATCCTTTCTTCATGAACCTTATGTTCCCATGGCTGTTGACGACAAGGAGTTCGGGGACGATAAAGAATTTTCAGAGGTCTCAATGTCTAGGAAACTTCTTATGAGAATTTATTCTTGTGCTTTTAAGAAGGATAACTAGGGTTTGGAATAGCCATTATTGTGAGTACACATAACTATTGCCAACATTTCCATTTTGCAATGTTTTTAGATTTATTTATTTAAATTCTAAGTTATTTGGAAGATGATTTTTGTAGTATTAATCTTTATGGTTTTATATATTGCAAATTGTTATTGGATATGTTGTTTACATCCATGAACCTTGACTGTCCCATATTTGTTCAAAAGTTAACTCTATTATATGTCAGTATGAAAGTATTGATAAAAGATAGAATGAACTTTTGACTACAAAAGTCAGGGACGGAGCCAGATTTTTTTTTCCGAGGGGGGCTAATTTAAAAAACATATATTTTAGGGAGGGATGGCTAAGGGATTTTTCTTCCAAATAATAAAAAAACCAAGGGATCTTTAATGAATTAACAAAAAATAGGGGGGGGGGGGGGGCCCCCCTAAGCTACACTTAGCTCCGTCCCTGACAAAAGTTAAGCCTATTATGTCATTATGCAAATATTGATGGAAGATAGGGTGAACTTTTGTTTACAAAGATTAATTCTATTATATGTCATTGTGCAAATAGTGATGGAAAATAGAATGAATCTTTGATTATTCCGCAGTATTGGTCTTTCCCTGATCCACATCTTTGTGTTTGTACTGTGTTGATCCGTAAGTTATCTTATGTTAAGCATGAGTGCATGAACAATAGAATTGATCATTTTCCTTGTGGTTAATTCAATTGAGATTTTTGGATACAAATTCATGTCTCATGCGATTTGTTAATGTCCAAAGAAATCCTTATTTTCTTGTGAAAGTAAGGTCGCTCTTGTTGTTCTTCCGGGAATGACATTTTATGGGGGGGAGTTCTTAATTGAACTTGTGCTTAATTTCCAAATCTTTGTGGGGAGTGCGGCTGTGTAATATTGTAGGAGTTATCTTGTATCATCGACTATGTGAAATCATCGAAACAAGTTGGTATGTTGTTCTCTTTTGGTCATGAAGTATCTCTATGAAAATTTCATGAGGATCCCACTAGTTTTCGTACCAAATAATCGAATTCGGATTCTGCCAAGTATAAAACTTGTTATTTATCTTTTAAGATACAAATTCTACAAGAACGAGTCTCGTAATTGATCACAATTAATATGGAGTTATCTACTAGATTGATTACGTACTACTTGTGCTAATCCTATTATAAAGATAAAACAATATGATGTGGAAAAGGAAAAACACAAGACACCAAAAGTTTTGTTAACAAGGAAAACTACACATACAGAAAAACCCCAGTACCTCGTCCAGATTTGAACGAATTGCATTAAGCCGCTATAGACACTAGCCTACTATCAGACTTCAGACTGGAATGTAGTTGAGACTGAATTTACCCTCTAAGAAATTCAACTGCATTCGTGCTCCTTACTTCACTTGTACCTCGTAATGCTCTACGCAATTGATTCCCTAAGGTGACGTATTTTACAGCCTAAGGAGCATTACGAGGGAATCAACTCAAGACTTGAAAAATATGTTTGCAATTGACAAGGCTAGCGAACCTCACAAATCTGAAAGTTAGCTGAGAAGCCTGGATTATTAACCACTTGTCAAGAACAATCTTAAATCAATCAATAAATAAGAGTTTTATATATCAATCTCGAGGAATCATGAAGTCTGAGATGAAGAGAACTTTGCGATTTCAATTTATCTCCTTCCTGAAAGATATTACTAAAACCTCGATAACAGAAAGAGCAAGATTAGGTTACATGAACTATCAAGGTAAAGTTAGTCGGACCTGGCTTCACGAAATCCTTACTTGAAGTCTTTAAGTCTTAAACCTAATTATGTTTCCCAGGGGAAACCTAGGTTCATAGAGAACGACTATGGAAAACAACTAAGACACATAAGTGTCAGGGATCAAATTTCCCAGTTGATAAAGTCTCTCTATTTATAGACTTTCAAGACCAGGGTTGTTTAGAATTCAAGCTAAGAAAACTTGAGATTCAAGCACAGACTATAGAGGAAACTCTTATTAGGATTTCATGTAAGCATGTGAGAAGTTTGTCTTGAAATTAAATTGAGTATATACTATGTTACCCAAAATATATTGACAGAAAATTTTGCCAATTTATATTGACAGAAAGGGGGAGAATTAATGTGTAGTTCACACCACAAATACATATGGTTTACGGATCATTATGTAAGGGGGAGTGGTTTTCATTGTGAGATGAAGTATTGACTAAGGGGGAGTGATACATATCACCATAGTATTGTTGTCAAAGTTGTGATACAATTGAACTTTGATGTTGTGTAATAATACTATGACACTGTATAACAATGATTGAGAGCAACTGTTTTCTCATTGTTATAGCTACGGATCTTCAACAAATATGATGCTGAGTTGAACACATTTAGAGTCATTGGAGTACTTGGAAGTGACGAAGATTTCGAGTAATGTTGAAGAACCAAGGAGATCAAGCATTTGGATGAGAAGATACAAAGTTTACTTATTTTGTAATCCATATGTATTGATAGTTTTGTCACTAAAATTGACAAAAGGAGAGATTGTTAGAGCACTGCTCGGTCGAACTCGCAAGCATTGCTATCTCAAGCTTGTTTGTCAATGTTAGTGATCAAAACTATAAGTCTTGATTTCTAGTCTACTTATGGATGTCTCGGACAAGGATAGATTGTGTAGTTGAGCATTAGACTTCACAGCGTTCATCAATTGAAGACGAAGAACTACTAAGGATAGCTTGTGGAACTTCATCAACAAAAGGTATGTGGAGACTAAAACTCATCTATCACTTGGAAAGTCTATTTATACTCTATTTCATATATTGAGACATAGGTCGTAGTGCTATATATATAGTTTTCTATTATGCACATTTGAGATTTCGACCTGAGTTTAACTCGCTTACATATTTTTCGAAATATGTGTTGGTAAGCTTTCGCTTCAACCAAGTTCATCTTATATTCTTGACGAAAGTCAAAAGATGATCATGTGAAAATCGCCGAGTAACATCTTACATGGTTTGTGTGATACAATCATTTGGTGTAGACTTGGAATGTTTCGTTATGATTATTTCAATAACTTGAAAATTGCTTTGATGCTAATGGTGTGTGAAAACGGCTATTGTCATCCTCTAAGAAAGTTTCAATGATTGAAATAGAGTTTAGAACACTTAACCAACATTGGATTATAAACATGTTATGCACTCTTGCAATATAGTTTAATGTTCATGATATTCTTCACCGCTCTTCGATGAACGAGTTATTTGAGGTTCTCTGGGATAGATGAATTCCATATTTGTCACATATCCTAGCATCAAAGTATCCCTCCAAATGTTGATCGACTTACCATTCCCTACCTCTCATATACTCCCCTTGTCCCGATTTAGTTGAGGGTCATATTTCACGCAGTTTAAAAAAATAAAGAGATATGAATTTTTCATATATATCCTTAATAAAAATCTTCAAACATTAATTATTGAGTTAACTAGTGTTTGGGTCGTAGATTTTGGTACCCATTAATATTTGGGTCCTAAGTTTGTCCGTTATAGTGTTTGGGTCGTTGACCAGTTAGTCAACTAGATATTTTGGTCAAACAGTTAAAAAAGTTAATGGCCGTTAGCATTGTTGTTTACACATTTCACCAGCGCAACTCCTTCAGATTTTTTGAATTGAACGGTGTAAAAGAAGAATAGAGAAATGTGAAATAAAGCAACCACAGGAGGAGAAAACATAGGTCCGAAAATTTGATCATCTTCAGATTTTTGTTAAGATTTCCTCGATGATTTTTTGTGTGTACACGGAGTGATTAGATAAAAGAGTTGATTGATTGATTAAGTGAATGAGTCAACCCAACAACCAACTCCTTAACCTAATTAGCAACTACAAATTGTTAGCTTTAATCATGTTAAGATGAAAGTGTACTTATCAACAACTACAGAGATGAGATCATTAATAGTAAGAAATAATGATAGCAAAATTAAAAAAAAATCCATCCGAGTTTTATTGTTGGTTTGCAAGTGATTCGAAGTTTAAGCAAGTTTTTATGTTGTGTTGCCGAGATCGGTGAATGTTGATGAAATATGATAGGTTAAGGATTGATGGGTTGTTTCCCAATTAGTAATTGTAGTTGCAGGGGAGGAGAACACATATAAGGAATTAACTGCGATTAGCCTTCACCCCAAGTTTCGTGCCTACAAACCGTTTGTAGATATCACCCACTTGATTTCAGCAATTAGTATCAACACTAACTGAAAATTAACTGCGTCTTAACAGTTTGACCTAAAGAGCTGGTTTGACTAACGAGTCAACGACCCAAACACTATAACGGAAAAACTTAGGACCCAAACACTCTAAGGTACCAAAATTCACGACCCAAATACTAATTAACTCTTAATTATTACTAGTACATTAAAAAAATATATATCCAAGATAAAATACAAGGGTATTATTGGTACTTTTATAGAAAAATACGAAAGTCTTCAAGTATTGTGGGACTAGAAAAAACCTTAAACCTTCAACTAAAAAGGGACGAATGAAGTAATATATTTCTTGATATATGCTTGTTGATGGTGGATTTTCATTTAAGGCTAAAATTGTAAAGGCCAAAATTATGGGCTAACATCTTGCAAAAGATAAAGCCATTAATAAGTGATGAATACTTCTTCACTTTACTAATTCACCTAGAATAGAGCATGTGGCAACAATCCCAAAGATTCTGTGAATTAAATACACAAAATTCATCCAGGTTGGAGCATGTAGCAACAATCCCATATACCCCTGTGAATTTACTGAAGATTATTAATTAATGCATGACCAGCCTCGTATTTCCTGTACTCATTACCGGTGCGGCATGACGACTGAGTGTTGTTCTCAGCAGAGCAACACGAATCTCCAAGCATTAATAATGAAGCATGTACGAAATACCCATACATGCTACAACTCTCGGTGTGTTATACTAACCCGATTGAGCACATTTGAACCTGAACTGACCGTATCAGTCTCAGAAACGATCACGACAATCCAACTTCACCAGCATGATTGGATGGCTTAGAATGAATCCATGACCCCAAGCAGGTATTGGAATATTCACTACCGACCCAACGCGGGCCCGCATGGTCGGTCTCCCTTGCCAAACCGTCCAAACCAGAGCAGTATGGACGAAAAACCCTAAATTAGGGTTTGTGGCACATTACATGTATCTCAAAACAGTCTCTACCATCCATCTTCACAGGCATAGATGGAGGGTGTAGATGTAGATTCAAAGGGCCCAGATCATGTCAACACAAACACCGTGGGCCTGCCTACATACCTGACTGATCGGTCAGGACCAACTATGGTTGGTCGTCTTGATTCGTGCGCCCTAAACTGGGTATGACACATGGCCGACAAAACCTAATTAGGGTTTGTGTCGCGATCACGAGCGTCCATTTTCTCCTGCATGATTGAAGGGACCAGGAATAGACTAAGCAGGTCCGGTAAGTATCAACACGATCACTGTGGGCCCACCTATCTCCACACCCGATCGGCCAAGACCAAACTTGGATGTACACCTTGATTCGCGCGCCCAAGCTAGGCGTGGTCACACTTCCCAACCGCAAACTGTTCTCGACCGCTCAAGTTTACCGGACAAATTGAGTGGCTTAGATCACGTTTCTATGGGACGATGAAGTACAGGTATATACATCATCCCACCATCTGCACGCCGGGCTGATCGGCCAAGACCGACCAAGCTTGGTCGTCTTGGAACGCGCCCCCAAAATTGGCATGATGCGCGGATTTTGCGGCACCAGATTTCTGTTGCAAATTGATCTCGACCACTCAACTTCGCCGGAAAAATTGAGTGGCCCAGATCACACTTTCACGAGACAATGAGATATGGGCGCCTACACCGTCATGTCGTCTACACGCATGCACGATCGGCCCTGTCAAAATTGTATCCCAAGCTTGGATTCGACCAAGGCAAGAGTGATGCTTGCGCACCTCTTCAAAAACCCTAATTCCATCAACGATCGCAGATGAGTGTCTCAAAGATCATCTCGTCCGTCCAACTTCACCGCTTGGTTATACAACCCCGGTCGGGAGTTAATTGGTCGATGGGCGTCATGGTGATCACAACCCGTCACTTTACCACACCATGATGCAGTACCTGCATAGAATACACACGATACTTCACAAGTATCGACTTCCTAAATAACTTAGTTATTTAATCTAGCATTATGCTACTTTATGTGGGTCTCACGATCCACACACTCGAGACATCAATCATGTCACAAATTGGGGGATACATACTGGGGTATTGGTCTGGCGGTTTACAGCGTACAGCGTGCAACGCGCCATCACAAGAACGTGTCAGGAAGTCATGGACGGTTAGCGATGACAGGAGAAGTGGGCAAGACTGGTCGTGTAACACCAACACACAACTCCACTACTCCATCACTCCAATTCCTCCACTTCCCACGAGAGACGTGAATAAGGCTCAAATGACTTGTATAAATAGGTTCTCCTCCCTATTTCCAAAAGGACGGAACAAGTCCAGACAACAGAGGCAAGTGTTGATACCATCGTATTCAAACACCGGAACTGATAGCTTACATCCTGCAAGCCAGTTCAGCTTTCTGATACAAGTCATACATAGCCAACACCTTCACAATCTCAACACCTTCTTCGCTTCCCTCCCTAAGATCAACCCCATCTCCTTCACTTTGTGACCGAAACAAGTCTGGAACGCCATTTCTTGGTTTAGGCCGGATTTGCACAGATTGATTTCTCGAATCTACAAGCACTCCCGTGTAGTGCATTTGTTTAAGGTTTAGACTCATTTCTCATCCACACACCTCAAATTACCAAAATCGGCAGAAATAGTTTTCACCCATAAACAATTGGCGACCACAGCGGGAGGTTAATCTCTCGGTTGTAAAGTCAATTTCTTCAAAATCCGATTCAATTTCGTCAATTTCAAAAAAGGTTAGATCTTAGAAACAATTAAATCAACAATTCATTTCAAGATGGTAGAACTCATGTCTGGATCAGCAATCAATCCTTATGGAGCTAGTACGGATAACACTCCCGGTGTCGATGTACTTGTTAGTGGAGCTACCGTGGTCAATACATCTCGTGGAGCCATCACTTCTATCCCCAATGCTAGCGGAGCAGGAGACATTCCAGTAGGTGTAACGCCTCCCATCACCAGAGCCAGAGCAGCCGCGAATCCCAGCATCTCCTCAAGTGTAACGCCTCCAGTGGTCACCAGAGCAACAACTTTCACTCCTTCAACAGGACGAGGAGCCGGAGGGACGAGAGGAGGACCACCGCCCATTACCATTGCAGACTTTATGGAGAAGCAGGAGATTCTTGCTAATACTCAAACGGATATGGCCGCAACTCAGAAAGAGGTACTCACTTTCCTTAAAACTTTAACTGAATGATTTCCACAAGATTCACGGCAACCCTTGGAGCCAGCAAGAGATGCCTTCAATACACCCGGAGCAGGCGTTTCCACTCGGACCCACATGAGTGAAAAAGCTCGTGTTGCTCCTGAACGCCCAAGAGAGAGGGACCAGCCATCCAACTTCATCACAGGTGAGGACCTGGAACGACTTCTCCAAAACCGAGGCAAAGGAAATCTGATGGATGCACACCAACATCAACCGCCGTACCCTCAAGATATGCAACGAATCCCTCTTCCAAGAGGATACACCTCTTCTCAGTTCTCCCTCTACGATGGTACTGGTAACGCTCGTGAACACGTTTCTCGATTTTTGGAATCCTTGGGGGAGCATGAGTAAAATCATGTTCTCCGCCTGAAATAGTTCTCGAAATCACTTACGGGAAGGGCGTACACCTGGTACAACAACATCACACCTGACAGAATATCCAATTGGGGGGAGATGGTCGGTGCTTTCTATAGGAAATATTTCTTCGTATCCGAGCAGATTACCTTTTAAGATCTGGGGAGAGTCTCTAAGCGGAACAACGAGCATCCGAACGACTTCGTTAAGAGGTTTAGAACTCAAGCACTAGATTGTCATGATCTGAACATCACTGAATGCCAGTTGGTGGAGCTGTGCATCAACGGGATGATACCCATATACCGCACTTTACTAGAGAATCTGGCTTTCAAACATTCTCCGAACTCCATGAAGCTGCCAAACGGTCAACCACAACCGCCCCAGCGTTGCTAGAGAGAACCAGGGTTGTTCGAAACGAAGATCCATGTGAGAGTCGAGGAAGCAGGCGCATCACAAACAAACAATACAATAGTGGTCCTTCTGTGAGCGTGGTAGGCGAAGGAGGAAAAAGGAAAGCTTTAGCAACAGAACAACAACCCAAGCGTGCGGCTCCAGCACACATGACTTCTTCTCAAAAGGGAGCGGGCAAGACTCCTGCACAAGACACCGAAGATACAGGTTTCCTGTTCCCCATGAATGAAGTAGTGGAACTCTTGGAGGCATGGATTCAAGACGATGCCATCAAGCTGCCTCCTATCAGACGTCCACCAAATGAGAAAGATATTGCGGATCCTAAGTATTGTCGCTACCATAGGTTCGTTCACCATCCAACCAAAGACTGCAACAGGCTGAAACAAATCTTCAGAGAAAAGATAGAGACGGGAGAACTCCAGCTTGAAAACGAAGGTGTTCGTAGAGACCCTCTTCCTGTCAGGAACTGCATGATTTCTGGGGATTCCTTTCGCAAGACTGTACAATCTATGATGGAACATTTATGCGAGATCTTGTACTTCTCCAAAGCACAGCGTCAGGACATATTTGCAGCCCTCAACCGTGTTGTCTCAGGCAAATGCTTGTATCTAGAAGAGGAAGCGGTCTCGAAACCTCAGTCCTTGCTGGAAGATGCAAGCAAGGGAAATTGGGGACTCTTAACCGTTGCCCGTTTGAAGGATATCGAGTTTGATAACACATTGATCGATACGACCTCTGAATTCAACATCATCACTCTCCTGAAAAGCAGCAAAGATTTCAAAACAGGAGGCTACTCGCAACCCAATTGTGATCAAGACTCCAGAAGGAGAACTCAGAGATGCATATGGATACATCGATCTTGAAGTAAAATTGGGAGATGCCTCGACACAAGCAAAGTTCTACATAGTCAGAGAGCATCCGAATTACGACATGATCCTAGGACGCTCTTGGGTACACGACAACAAGACAACACTGGGAGTTTGCCCTCTACCGGTTACGATACCTGAAAGGATCTCTAACAAGCCGTCTGGACCTGAAGGCTGTCCGTTGCCGCACCTGCTTTTTGCGACAATATGACAGGCCTAAAAATTCTTGCGAAAATAAAGCCCCATGACATTGTCGTCTTGCGACGAAATCGCAGGACGTCCTTACACTTTCATGTACTGACCCATTGACCTCGTCTTATCTTTGTCTTTTGTATTATTGCCTCTTCAGGATTGTCGCACAAATATGACAAGCCTAAATTTTCTTGCGAAAATAAAGCCCCGTGTCATTTGCGTCTTAAGACACTTATCAGCTCCCTAATGGAGGGTGCCGCCCTTATCATCCCCCTGGTTGCCCCTTCAAGGAGACATACCTCTACCATACAAGGTTGGCTCCTCCCATCCGGTCTTAACAACAACCAGTTGTTTTCGCAGCCTCTTATCCCTTTTTCCTATATGGATTATGGTTACGAGACTGCACCCTAAGTGGAGTTTTCTTCGGGCCGAGTGCGGATAGGCCAAGACTTGCCAAGAATGGCCGAGACACTTCAAATTCCCCGGGCACTCTTGG